>CM075434.1:447533-492477 GCA_037832385.1 Rhizophora apiculata | reverse complement strand
TATGGAAGCATGAAAGGCTTTACCATATTGAAAAACTAGCAAAAGAAATTTAGTTGTGGATCAAATCAATTTCCCACATAAGCTTAAATGATTTACTAACTAGCTTAAAATTGGTTACTTAAAATGGGGTTAATACCATTACTTTACCTAATAAGGTAAGAAATACTATACGAACAATTTTATGAATAGTTGTGAAGGAAAATAATGATATAGAGATATGCTACTTTTATCTGTTTCCTAGGATATGTCTCTGGATTGTTTAAAACAGGAGTTATCATCATAGTGGTAGCGCATGTTAATATTTTTGACATCAACATCAAGCGTGCTCCATGCTCACTAAAAGATTAATATCCACTAATGGGATAGTTTTATTTTTTCCAATGAGGGTTTATACGACAAATGGATGTCATATAAGTGGATCATGCCTTATTGCTCTTAGCCTAACTGCCTCTCAATTTTAGATAATGTTTAAAGCACTATATGGAATTTGACATCCAAAGAGAAAGCTTATAGAAATGATGACTACTTACTTCAACCTCAAGATCAGCTCTCAAGCATCTTCTTACAAGAACTGATGCAAGAAACAAATAAGCGCAAGCAAGTTTATTGAGGATGATATCATGCAAGATTCCCAAGATCTATGACTTTAAAAGAAAATAACTTTGTGCTGCGTTTAACAAATAAAAGAAACTACTTTCGTAACATCACTTATCAAAAAACAAAAGAAAGTCACTTTATTAAAGTCACATTCTTCATGTGAAAGGAATCCAAGGCTAGGTAAATAAGACTAGGATCAAGGAAAAGCGTAGGAATCTTTTTCTCTTTTGTCTTCATCTCTTCCTTTACCTTTCTTGTTAATTTTCCTTCACTTACTAAATACAAACAAGCAAGTAATTGGGTCTTTAATTAGCAAACAAGCAACAATGGGTACTAGTTATAAGCCTTTTTAAATATATGTAAAATTTCATAGCATCACACAATAATATATTTTTATGACTTTGATACCATTGCTCCTACTGAGTAAGAGTAAAAGTCATAAAAAACATTTTCTTTTTCAATTATTTTAGAAGAGTAGAATAACTCTGTATCTTTTTCCTCAACTTAATTATAGGTTTAGTACTAGATCTCCAATCTTCATCATCTAACCCATATTATTATTAAGGGAGATCTAGGTCTCAAAGCATGATGTAGTGGTTCATTAACCATGAGAAGTAAATATCTGAAGGGAAGAAGTCAATTTATATTATGTTTGATTAACTATGTTCCCTTGCTATCCTTCTAATGTCCATCTAACTTATTAGTGGAATAGAAGAATGTAGAGTATCTACTTGGTTTCAAATCTTAAGAACTTTTCAGGTTTATACACTCACATTTCTTTGTGGAGCAAATCCAATTTCTACATGTTAAACTTAAATATTTAATAACTTCTTCTAATTTATATCAATCAACTTATTTAACAAGTTTTAGACTGCTTTTTCTAAAGTCCATTTTCAAGTAATTTAACTTGATCCCATGTTATAGTTCTAGGAACGATAGCATATGTTTTAGATCATATTAGTTAGAAACAAAGTGTAGTTCCTTTATTAGCATATTTTTAAAGGTATTTCTTTTATACTAGGAATTGTAGTTTTATAACTTATAAGTTGGATTTTAATATAAAACCAAAATTTTCAAGGGTAAACATACATATCAAAATCCTTCTATTTTAAAATCCAAACACAAAGCATACATTAAATTAGGGATCTGATAATGATAGCATAAAATTAGGAAAACATGGGAATCATATAGTCCTTTACTTAAACTTATTTAATTACTCATAATAAAGAGTCATGATAACAATTATGTCTCTATCCCAAACACAAAATTGTGGTTAAGTTATTTAAACCCAATCTAAACAATGGTTTAAAGCTACCTAAACCATTCCTAATATGGATGAATTTATAACTTTTGCTAATAAGAGTTAATAAGCTTATAATAACAAGAAAAAGTCATTATAAACCCTAAACTAAGGGTAAAGCTTCTTCAACAATTTTTATAATATAATCACATTTTGAGAAGGAAACTTTTCTATTTAAAACACATGGGAAGGAGAGAAGAAGGAAGTCTAATTTTGTAAATAATTATCATCTAAATTTTCACTTACAATAATTTATTTATTTTTATTACTTAAACTACTATTACTATTACATTGAGAAAGTCATCATAGTTTTCATTGATCCACTAACTCATGATATCACTATCAATAAATTTGCACCTAATGTTCTAAATGCCAACCTTAACTACACAAGCAAATAATGGTAACATGATTTAGGTTTCAATCACAAATTAAAATTAGTCACCTAATACCCTTAAGGCTTTAGATACCATTCCTTTTTCACGCAGCAAACAAAAAAGCAAGTAATCAATCTTTAACATTAAACAAGCAATAGTACTAAAATTAACTGTTAATAAAACTAAATCATAAAAAATCAAAAGAACTTATAGAAATAAAAGCTTATTCACAAGACATTCCAAGAGAGGCGGAGAAGAAGTAGATGAAGATGAGAAGAAGAAGATTCTACCTCCTTCTTTGGACTCCTTAGTCCAAATTTATATCCCAGCTTTAAAAGAAGGAGCCTTGTTAGCTAGAAATGAAGAGAATGTCCCATTATTCAGGATTTTAAACCTTTAATATGAATAAGAAAAAGCTAATTGAGATCAATTAAAAGCTTTGTTTGATGGAAATTTAATGGTTTAGAGAACCAAGATGTTCAAATGAGCTTGATGTAAAAATATAATGTTTCCCATTGACACAAATGTTACTTATAATATCATTTTGTGTGAAGGAATACTTGTAATAAAAAGAGAAGCTTTGTCATCAAAAAAAGAAAGAGTTGATTTCATTGTTCAAGAATGAAAGTGCAAACATGCTTGTTCCAATGAATATAAATGTTTTGTGTAGACACAAAAGTTAATTTTATCATCATTTGTGTAAATGAGTCCTTACAACAATGGAAGGAGCCTTGTTGGCTAGAAATGAAGAGACAATCTCATTATTCTTGAATTTAGACATTCAATACGTGCAAAAAAAAAACTAATCAAGATCATTAAAACCCTTTTTTTATGAAATTCAATGAATTTTAAATAATGAAGAAGTGGAAATGAGCTTGTTGTAGAGAATACAAATTTTTACTGTTGATAGAAAAGTTAATTATGGGATCATTTTGGTGAATAAGTCCTTGCAATGAAAAGAGAAGCCTTGTTAAAAAAAATGAAGAGGCAATCTCATTGTTTGAGAATTAAACCATTCAATACCTATAAGGAAAGCAAATCATGATCAATGACTCATTTGCTTGCTATAATTCAATGGATTTAGATTACCAAAGGTATACAATCATACTTGTTCCAATGAATAGAATATTTTAAGTAGATAAAAAAGTTATTTTCACCATCATTTTGTGTAAATGAGTACTTACAACAAAGGAAGGATCCTTGTTAATTAGAAATGAAGATAAATTAACATTATTTAAGAATTAAAATAGTCTTACATATAGGAAAAGCTAATCTAAACTAATGAAACCTTTTTTCTTTTTATGAAATTCAAGGGATTTAAAGTAGCAAAGATGTGCAAATAAGTTTCTTGCAATGGATACAATGGTTATTGTTGACACAAAGTTAGTCCTAAGATTATTTTTGTGTGAATGAGTCCTTGCAACGAAAAGAGAAACCTTGTTATCAAAAAATGAAGAGGACAATCTCATTATTTGAGAATTAAACCATTTAATACCTATAAGGATAGTTAATCAAGATTAATGACTCATTTAATTTAGGGAATTCAAGAGGCATAGAGTACCAAAAGTGTCTAAATGTGTATGTTCCAATGAATATAATGTTTTATGAAGGCAAAAAGGTTAATTTCACCATCATTTTGTGTAAATATGTCCTTATAATGAAAGAAGGAGCCTTGTTAGTTAAAAATGAAGACAATGCTGCATTATTCAAGAATTGAATCATAGTTATAAGAGAAGCTAATGAAGATCATTCTAGCCTTTGTTTAAAGGATTTCAATGGGTTTAAAGTACCAAAGTTGTGTAGATGTGTGTATCATAATGAATATAATGAATATAGATGTCATTTATATCAAAAAATGAAGAGACAACCACACATTTGTTGATGGAATTTAATGGATTTAAAGTACCAAAGATGTACAAACAAGTTTGTTGCAATGAATATTGTTTACTGTTGACATAAAAGTTAATTAGGAGATCATTTTGTGTGAATGAGTTCTTGCAAGGAAAAGACAAGTCTTGCTAAAATTATATGATAGTCTCATTGTTTAGGAATTAAACCATTTAATACCTATAAGAAACCTAATCAAGATCAATGATTCATCTGTTTAATGGAATTTAATGGATTTAGAGTATTAAAGGTGCAGAAACATGCTTGATCCAAGGAATAAAATGTTTTGTATAGACTCAAATATTAATTTAACCATTATTTTTTGTGAATGAGTCCTTACAACATTTAAAGGAGCCTCATTAGCTAGAAATGAAAAGAAGGTCTCATTATTCAGGAATTAAAACATTCAAGAGGTATTGAAAAAGTAAATAAAGATAAATCAAAGCATTGTTTGATGGAATTCAATGGATTAAGAGTACAAAGATGTAGAAATAAGTTTCATGCAATGTATACAATGGTTGTTGTTGACACAAAAGTTAGTTACAAGATCATTTTGTGTTAATAAGTCCTTACAATGGAAAAAGAAACCTTATTATCAAAAAATGAAGAGGTGGTCTCATTGTTCAGAAGTTAAAACCATTTAATACCTATAACAAAAGCTAATTAAGATCAATGACACATTTAATTGATGGAATTAAATAGGTTTAGAGTACCAAATATGTCCAAATATGTCCAAACATGTTTTTCCATTGTATATAATGTTTTGTGAAGACAAAATCATTAATTTCACCATCATTTTGTGTAAATGCACCCTTGCAACGAAGGAAGGAGCCTCATTAGCTAAAAATGAAGTGGTCTCAATATTCAAGAATTGAAACATTAAATAGCTATAAGAAAAGCCAATGAAGATCTATCTAACCCTTGAAGGATTTCAATGGGTTTAGAGTATCAAAGTTGTATATACATGTTTTTTGCAATGAATATAATGAATATAGACATCCTTGTTATCAAAAATTGAAGATATGATCACATTGTTTGGAAATTATTACCATTCATTACCTATATGGAAAGCTAATCAAGATCAATAACTAATTACTTGATGAATTGAATGGGTTCAAGTACCAAAGATGTACCAATGATCTTATTGCTATAAGTATAATGTTTGCTTTTGTTACAAAAGTAAATTATGAGATCATTTTGTTTGAAGGACTCTTTGTAATGAAAAGGAAGCCTTGTTGTCAAAAAATGAAGTGGTAGTCTCATTAATGGAAAACAAACTCTTCAATACCTATAATGAAAGTAAATCAACATCAATGACTCATTTACAGACGGAATTCAATGGATTGATTGTACCAATGATGTATAAACAAGCTTGTTTCAATGAATAAAAATTTTGATATTGATATATGAGTTAATTAAAGGATCATGTTGCATGAATGTGTCCTTGCAATTAAAAAAAGGTCATATTGTCAAAAATGTGACTAGATAGTCTCATTATTCAAGAATTGAAACACTTAATACATATAAGAAAACATAATCTAGACCAATCACACTTTTTTTGATCAAATTCAATGAATTTAGAGTGCTAAAGATGTATAAATAAGCTTGTTGCAATGAATATAATATTCACTATTGACACAAAAATTAATTATGAGATTATTTTGCATGAATGAGTCATTACACTAAAAAGATTGTCTTGTTGTAAAAGAAAAATACAAGATTGTCTCATTATGTAGGGATTGAAACACTCAATATTTATAAGATAAGGTAACCTAGACCAATCATATCCTTTTTTGATGGAATTCAAAGGACTATTGCAATGAATATAATGTTTGCTATTGACACAAAAGTTAATTACAAAATCATTTCACATGAATGAGTCCTTACAATGAAAAGAGAAGTCTTGCTATCAATAAATAAAGAGACAGTCCAATTGTTTAAGAATTAAACCATTCAATACCTATATGAAAAGCTAATCAAGATTAATAACTCATTTGCTTGACGGAATGTAATGAGAGTCCTTAAAAGCAATGAATGAGTCCTTGCAGGAGCCTTGTTAGTTAGAAATGAGGGCAAAATCTCATTATTTAAGGATTGAAACACTCATATGTATAGGAAAAGCTAATATAAACCAATCAACCCTTTTTTTTTTTGATAGAATTCAATGTATTTAGAGTAGCAAAGATGTTGAAAGGAGTTTTTTGCAATGAATACAATGGTTGTTGCTGAAACAAAAATTAGTTACAAGATCATTTTGTGCCAATAAGTACTTACAACAAAAGAGAAACCTTTTTATCAAAAAATGAAGTGTCAGTCTCATTGTTCAAAAATTAAACCATTCAATACTTATAAGGAAAGCTAATTAAGATCAATGACTCATTTAATTGATGGAATTCAATAAGTTTTAGAGTACCAAAAGTGTCTAAACTTGTCTCTTCCAATGAATATAAGTTTTATGAAGGCAAAAAGGGTTAAATTCACCGTCATTTTGTGTAAATAAGTCTATACAACAAAGGAAGGAGCCTTGTTAGCTAAAAATGAAGCAAAGTTTCATTATTCAAGAATTCAAACATTAAATAGCTATAAAAAAAAAGCCAATAAAGATCAATCTAACCTTGGTTTAAAGGATTTCAATGGGTTTAAGTACCCAAGTTTTATAGACGTGCTTTGTTGCAATGAATATAATGAATATAGACACCCTTATTATCATTAAATGAAGAGATAATCACATTGTTTAGGAATTATACTATTTAATACCTATAAGGAAAGCTAATCAAGATTAATGACTTATTTACTTTATGGAATTTAATGGGTTAAGAGTACCAAAGATATACCAGTAATCTTATTGTAATGAGTATAATGTTTGCTCTTAGCACAAAAGTTTATTACAACAATATTTTGTGTAAATTACTTTTTGCAATGAAAAGAAAAGCCTTGTTATCAAAAAATGAAGAGGCAATCTCATTGTTAAAGAATTAAACCATCCAATGCCTATAAGGAAAGCTAATCAATATCAATGACTCATTTCCTTCATGGAATTCTATGGGTTTAGAGTACCAATGATGTAACAATGATCTTATTGTAATGAGTATAATGTTTGCTTTTGGCACAAAAGTTAATTTGAGATCATTTTGTGTGAATGACACATTACAAAGAAATGAATAGCCTTATCACTAAAAAAAATGAAGAAATAATGTCATTATTTGGAAGATAAACCATTCAATGCATATAAGGAAAGCTAATCAAGATCAATGACTCATTAGCTTGATGGAATTCATTGGATTCAGGGTACTAAAGGAGTACTAACATGCTTGTTCCATTGAATAGGATATTTTATGTTACACAAAAATTTCACAATCATTTTGCATAAATAAGTCCATACATTGAAGGAAAGAGCCTCATTAGCTAAAAATGAAGAGAAGATCTCATTATTCTTGAATTGAAAACTTAAATAGCTATAAGAAATGCTAATCAAGATCAATCTAACCATTGTATGTAGGAATTCAAACTATTTAGAGTACCAAAGTTGTATAAACATGCTTGTTGCAATGAGTATAATGATTATAGACATCCTTTTAAGGAAAAAATGAAGAGATGGTCACCTTGTTCAAGAACTAAACCATTTAATACCTTTAAGGAAAGCTAATCAAGATCAATGACTCATTTATTTGATGGAATTCAATGGATTTAGAGTACTAAAGATGTACAAATGAGCTTGTTACAATGAATATAATATTTTTTGTTGACACAAAAGGTAATTACAAAGGAATGAGCCTTAGGTTAGAAATGAAGAGATAGTCTCATTATTTGGTAATTAAATTACCTAATATGTATAAGAAAAGAAAATCCAAACCAATCAGACCCCATTTTTTATGGAATTCAATGGATTTAGTGTACTACAGTAGTACAAATGAGCTTCTTGCAATGAATTGAGATTATTTTTGTGTGAATAAGTCCTTGTAATGAAAGGAGAAGACTTATTATCAACAAATGAACAATAGGTCTTATTGTTCGAGAATTAAACCATTTGACATTGGTAAGGAGAAACTAATCAAGATCTATAAGTCATTTACTTAATGGAATCTGATGGGTTCAAAGTACCAAAGGTTTACAATTATGCTTGTTGTAATGAATATAATGTTTTGTGATGACACAAAATGATGTGAATCTTAACAAACATGGCTTAGGAACCCAACACACTTGAGGAATCAAATAAGAACCTAAGAAAGCTAAATTATATTTAAATCATGCAAGATCTTGATCTAATGTTCAAGGAACATGAACTTAGGGTATAAGGAAGGATATAGATACCACACTCCAGCAAATAAGGGATTTGGGAGTGATTAGTTAGGTTGAACACTGCAAGAAGAGTTAGTTATTGATAAGTTCTTTATTTTTTCAAATAAATTAAAGGAGAAAATTTTCACCAATGTTATGCACTTTTTAACATTAAAATGAAGCTTATTTATAGGTTGAATAATAACCTCAAAAACCCAAAAATAAAGTTAGTTATAAATGAACAGAAGATCTCCTTATTCTGGAATTAAAATACTTAATATAGATAAAAATAGCTAATTTAGACCAATCACACCTTTATTTGATGCAATTCAATGGATTTAGAGTACCAATGATGTAGAAATGAGCTTCATACAATCAATACAATGCTTATTATTAACAAAAAGTTAATTTTGAGATCATTTTGTGTGAATGAGTCCTTGTAACAAAAAGGGAAGCCATGTTATCAAAAAATGAAGAGGTATTCTCATTGTTTGAGAATTAAACCTTCAATATTTATAAGGAAAACTAATCAAGATCAATAACTCATTTATTTGATAGAATTCAATGCGTTTCAAGTATTAAGGCATGCAAACGTGCTTGTTCCAAATAATATAATGTTTTTTTGTTGACACAAAAGTTAATGTCACCATCATTTTGTGCAAATGAGTCATTGCAACAAAGGACCCTTATTAGTTAGAAATGAAGAGATTGTCTCATTATTTAGTAATTGAAACACTTTCTATTTATAAAAAAAATGGTAAACTAAACCAATCACACATTTTTTTTATGAACATATATGGATTTAGGGCACAAAAAATGAAGAAATGAGCTTGATATAAGGAATATATTGTTTGTTGACCCTAAAGCTAATGAGTCTTTGTAACAAAAAGGGAAGCCTTGTTATCCAAAAATGAAGAGATAGCCTCATTATTCAGGAATTAAACCTTTAAATACTTATAAGGACTCAATACTTGAAGATCAATGACTAATTTACTTTCATCGAATTTAAAGGTTCAAAGAACCAAACACTCAATATATGAGAAAAACTAATCAAAAGTAATCAAACATTTTTTTTAATGAAATTCAATCAATTTAGAACACTAAAGATATACAAATGAGCTTGTTGCACTAAATATAGTATTTGTTGTAGGCATAAAAGTTAATTATGAGATCATTTTGTGGGAATAAGTCCTTGTATTAAAAAAAGAAGCATTGTTATGAAAAAATGAAGGAGCAATGTCATTGTTCAGGAATGAAACTATTCTATACCTGTAAGGAAAGTTAATCAAGATTAATGACACATTTGCTTAATGTAATTCATTATGTTTAAAGTACCAAGGCCATTTAAATGTGCTTGTTTTAATTAATATTATGTTTCATGTTGACATAAAAGTTAATTTCATTATGATTTTGTGTAAAGGAGTCCTTGCAATGAAGGAAGGAACCTTGTCAGTTAGAAAAAAAGAGACAATCTCATTATTTAGCAATTAAAACACTCAATTAGTATAATAAAAGTTCATCTAGACCAATCACACCTATTTTTGATGAAATTCAATGGATTTAGAGCACCAAAAATGTACAAACAAGCTTATTACAATGAATATAATGTTTGTTGTTGGCACAAAAGCTAATTATGAGATCATTTTGTGGTAATGAGCCCTTGTAATGAAAAGAGAAGTTTTGTTATCAAAAAAGGAATTAGACTCATTGTTTGAGAATGAAACCATTCAATACCTATAAGGAAAGCTAATTAAGGTTAATAATTCATTTACATGATGGAATTCAATGGGCTTAAAGTACAAAAGGTGTGCAAACGTGCGTGGTCCAATGAACATAATGTTTTGTGTAGACACAAAAATTAATTTAACCATCATTTTGTGTAAATGAGTCCTTGTAATGAAGTGGGGAGCCTTATTAATTGAAAATGAAAAGACAATGTCGTTATTTTGGAATTAAAATACATAACACATATGAGAACAGATAATTTAGACCAATCACACCTTTTTTTTTTTTTGAAGGAATTCAATAGATTTAGATTACCAAAGATGTACAAATGAGCTTGTTCTTATAATTCAAGCTTGAAGGGTAATAAAGCATATCTTAATGTAGGCCAAGGCTTTATTAATTTTGATTGGAGTACTTAATAGGCTAGAGTTACAATAAAATTCTCTCCTAAATAGGATTTTTTTTTTTTTCATAAAATACATGTCTACAATAAAATAAGAGTGTTTTATATTTTATGAGTTTATCATTGTCTTTATTTTTAGGATTATAAGGTTGTTAATTTAGCCTATAATAAGATTGATTTCATTGTTTAAAAGTGCAAAACATTAGTAAAAATAAAAGTGAGAATTTTCTTCCTTATTTCTTCCAAAAAAAAACACTTCTTATGGCCTATAACCTGACTTATCAATCCTTTCATTGCTAAACTATGACATCCATATGCCTCTTTATACCTTAGGTTCATGTTCCTTATACTTTGGGTCTAGGTTTTTTGTAATTGAAATTTGACATAGCTTTCCTGGGTTCTTGTTAGATTAGTTGTATATGATGGGTCCCTAAGATACATCTTTTGAGATCACATCAATTAGTATCAAAGCTTTAAGGATAATAGGTTTATTTATCTAAAATTTGAGTTTTTCTTTTTTTCTACTTCTTAGCCACATTCTATAACTTCTTGTTTCCTAAATATGCAAACACTAGCTTTTCTTTTATTTTTGTCTATAAAGCCTAGGTTGCTAGCCACATTTTATAGAGACTTTATTTCCTTATTTCTTTCTAATTACTATAATGATTTGGATATATTTAATCTTTTTTCTTGCTTGTTTTGCAATTTAATCTTACTGTGTTTTTCTTTAACTTTAATTTGTTAGAATTAGTTGGTTATAAGGTGACTTTATTTGAACTTGTTTAGTTCAATAAAGGAATGATAGTGAAAAGTTAAATTTATAAAATATGCAAACATAAGAGTGACTATCATACTATGAGGGAGTGGAGTGAAACATGTGAGGGAGTGCATATGACATTGTTCCCAACATTTCTTTTTTATGCAAGTGATGATTTGAGACAAATCCTTTTAAGGGGAGGGGAAATGATGAGATCCATGAAGGAACTAATGCATGAAGGGCTTCTAAGGGTCCATTAAGCATTCAAGAAGGGCTTATGACATGTTTAAGAGCTAAAAGGTTGAAAGAGGCACTTAGTAGGCTAATTAAAGAAATTTAGGCCAAAGAAGATAAGTCAAGCTTAAAAGGTAGTAAAGCACATCTTAATGTGGGCCAAGGCTTTATTAATTTCATTAGAGTACTTAATGGGCCAAGGTTACCATAAAATTCACTCCTAGATAGGAGTTTGTTATAAAATAAGTGTTTACAATAAAATAAAAGTGTTTTTATATTTTAGGAGTTTATCATTATCTTTATTTTTAGGAATTTTATGATTGTTAATTTAGCTTATAAATATGCTTGATTTCATTGTTAAAAAGAGTAGAACATTAGTGAAAATAAAAGTGAATTTCTTATTCGGCTCTTTAAAGAACTAAAAAATTTGTCCTGAACTAACCTTTCTTATAACATTCAAGCTAACATATCACTTTGAAATCCCTTCTTTGTTAGAAGGCACCATCCATATCTTTCTTTATAGCTTAGGTTGTGTTCCTTGAATATTGGATCTAGGACATGCATAATCAAAACCTAATTTAGCTTTCTTTAGTTTTTGTTTGATTCCTTATGTGTGTTGGATCCCTAAACCACATCATTTGGGATTCACATTATGATGTCATTATTCAAGAACTGAAACACTTAATACATTAAGAAAAGGTAATCTAGACTAGTCATATTTTTTCTTTGACGAAATTCAATGGTTATGGAGTGCCAAAAATGGGCAAATGAGCTTGTTGCAATTAATATAATGTTTGATATTATCACAAAGTTAATTACAAGATCAATTTGTGGGAATGAGTCCTTGCAATGAAAAGCTAAGCTTTATTATCAAAAAAATTGAAGAGGTAGTCTCATTGTTTAGGAATTAAACTATTCAATACATGTAACCAAAGCTAATTAAGATCAATGACTCATTTTCTGATGGAATTCAATAGGTTCAAAGTACCACAAGTGTATAAATAAGTTTGTTTCAATGAATATAATTTTTTTATGTAGAAACAAAAGTTAATTTCACCATTATTTTGTGTAAATAAGCCCTTGCAACAAAGGAAGGAGCCTAGTCAATTAGAAATAAAGAGACAATTTCATTATTCAATAATTGAAACATTCAATATGTATAAGAAAAGGTAATCTAGACCAATCATACCTTTTTTTTAATATAGAATTCAAGGATTTTGAGTACCAAATATGAACAAACAAGCTTGGTGAAATGGATATGATGTTTAACGTTGACACAAAAAGTTAATTATGAGATCATTTTATGGAAATGAGGCCTTACAACAAATTAACTAAGATCAATGACTCATTTACCTAATTGAATTTAATAGGTTTAGAGTACCAAGGGTATGCAAACGTGCCCATTCCAATGAATATAATGTTTTGTCTTGTTACAAAAGTTTATTTCACCATCCTTTCATGTAAATGAGTCCTTACAACAAAGGAAGGAGCTTTGTTGGCTAGAGATGAAGAGGCAATCACACTATTTAGGAATTGAAACACCTAATACATATAAGGAAAGGTAACTTAGACCAATAAGACCTATTTTTGATGGAATTAAATGGATCCAGAGTATGAAATTTGTACAAATGAGCTTGTTGAAAAAAGTATGATGTTTAGTGTCAACATAAAAGCTAATTACAACATCATTTTGTGCAAATAAGTCTTTGAAATGAAAGAGAAGCCTTATTATCAAAAAATAAAGAGATAGCTCATTATTTGAGAATTAAACCATTCAGTACATATTAGGAAAACTAATCAAAATCAATGACTTATTTGCTTGTTGGAATTTAATGGATTTAGAGTACCAAAAGTTTACACGCTAACTACAATGAATTGAATGTTTTATGTAGACATAAAAGTTAATTTCACCATCATTTTATGTAAATGAGTCCTTTAACAAAGGAAGGAGCCTTGTCAATTAGAAATTAAAAAATGACCTCGTTATTGTTGAAATTATTGAAAATGTATAAGAAAAAATAAATAAGACCACTAAACCCCCCCTTTTTTTTTTATAAAATTCATGGATTTAAAGTACCAATCATGTAGAAATGTGCTTCTTGCAATGAATACAATGTTTGATGTTGACACAAAAGTTAATCAAAAGATCATTTTATGTAATTTCTTACAACAAAAAAAAAGTGAATCCTTGTTGACGAAAAATGATGAGGTAGTCTCATTGTTTAAGAACTAAGCCATTCAATTCTTGCAAGGAAAGCAAATCAAAATCAATGTCTCTTGTTATCAAAAACTAAGAGACAATCTCATTGTTTAGGAATTAAACATTTAATGCCTAAAAAGAAATCTAATCAAGATTAAAGACTCATTTTGCTTGATCGAATTCGATGGAATTGTAATATCAATGATGTACATATGTGCATGTTCCAATGAATAGAATGTTTTGTGCAAAAAAAAAACAGAAAAAAAGGAAAAACTTAATTTCACCATTATTTTGGGCAAATAAGTCTTTTGTAATGAAGGATGAAGCCTTGTTAGCTGTAAATCAAAGATGTACATACATGTTTGTTCCAATGAATAAAATGTTTTGTGCAGACAAAAAGTGAATTTCACCATTATTTTGGGTAATGACTCTTTGCAGTGAAGGAAAGAGCTTCGTTAGCTAGAAATGTAAAGAAGGTCTCATTATTTAGGATTTAAAACCTTCAATATGTGTAAAAGAAGCCAATAAAGATCAAAACAAGCTTTTTTTTTAATAGAATTCAATAGATTTAGAGAACCAAAGATGTGTAAAAGAGCTTATTGCAAAAAGAAAAGAAAAGAAAAGAAAAAGGAAAAAAATGCCTTAATTATTCAATTTAGAGAAAAAGGAGTCTTTGATATTCTAAATCCATTGATGGAATTCAATGGATTTAACATATGTACTTGTTCCAATGAATAGAATGTTTTTTGTAGACAAAAAGTAAATTTCACCATCATTTTGGGTAAATAAATCTTTGCAACAAAGGAAGGAGCCTTGTTAAGTAGAAATGAAAAGAAGTCTCATTATTTAAGATTTCAAATCTTCAATATGTATAGGAAAAGCTAATCCAAATTAATTAAAGTTTTGATTGATGGAATTCAATAGATTTAGAGAACCAAAGATGTGTAAATGTGTTTGTTGCAAAAATAAAAGGAAAAGGAAAAATGCCTTAATTTATTCAAAAGGTTTATAAACTTCAAAGAAAATCTTTTCTTGATTTCTCAGCCCTTAGTAAGTGTCTAGCTATTGAAAATGCTGATCAAGAATATTTGAAAGAAAAGGGTAAAAGTGTTAGTAACATTCACCCTCCACCTTTAAATCTCTCTATTAAAATAAATGATAATGAGATTATGACATCACCTTATAAAGTTGAAGCAACCACAAGTGTTGTTATATAGTAAATTAATTATAGTAATCTTTATCTTCAATTTGTTGGATCCCCGCTTATGTGTGTTGAGCAAATGATTAAGGAAATAGCTCAAAATAGGAATATTATTCCCAAACCTCTAGTTAAACCAAAGGTAGAAAAAAAAAGGTTTTATTTAAACTTCTTTCATTGAAAAAAATAAATTACAAAATGGCAAACAAAACTTCTGCTAAAGTAGAATTGGTAAGTGAAATCTTTAAAAGACTTAAAGCTATGAAATTAAAGGAAAAAGAAGCCATAGTGCAAGAAAAAGGGGAATAAATTAAATTTGAAAGTGAGATAGAAGATTATACAGATCAATTACAAAATATATTCTTATTAGAATAGCAACATCTGAAGGATAAACCTTTTCCTTCTTATACAAAGGAACCTTTTGATATTAATAAGGCTTATACAAAAATATATTATTTAAGACCAACAATTTGATATTGTGTTAAAAGAACAAGTTAATTATAGCTATGTTTAATATAATGGCAGTAGTATAGTGGAATGGAATCTAGAAGGTCAAATAAAACATTAAATTCTCTTACTATTACATTATGTGATGATGTTTGCAATTGTTGCTAAAACAAAGGGTAATTTTGAACTTAAAATTGCAAAAATAATTACAAGCAGATTTACTAGACAACTTAAAGGTTGGTAGGATTTTTATTTGTCTAAGGAGGAAAAACAACAAATATTTTTTATAGTTAAGACTAAATCTAAAGAATTTCTTTTTGATTATGTTAGTAAACTTATTTATACTATTACCAATCATTTTATTGATATTGCCACTTTACTAGTTCATAAGACTTATGGGGCATTTTAAGTGGTCAAAAGATATATTCTTCTCCAGAGCCTTTACTTATGAAGATAGGTAGAATAGTTCTTGGAAAGAAAAATTTCTTTTAGAGTTACCTACCTTATTTGCACAAAGAGTTAAGACTCGATTAAAATCTAATAATGCTAGAACTATTGATGATAATCAATATACTTATGGAGGTTTAGCTACTAAAGTAGTAGCTAAAGGAGTTAAACTTTGTAATGAAATGAAATTGCATAGGCAATTGCTAAATGAAAAAGCTCAAGGTAAGAAAGCTTTTGTGAGCAGATGGGTTATTCACTCATTAGATATCCTACAAAATAAAAGAGTAGGAGTTATCACTCCAATATTAAAAAAAAAACATTTTTGTATAAAAAAAAGGCCCCTGTAAGGTCTGAGAAGCAAAAAATAAAAGAAAAAGGAAAAAATGTCTTAGTTTAAAAAGATTATTATTTGTTATAAGTGTGGAAAATAAGACACTTTACTTATAAGTGTAAAACAAAGCCAAAGCTTTAAGAATTAGCTATAAATGAAATTCTTAAAAGATCATTAATTCTTATTTTCTTATTAGAAAAATTAAAAGTACTTAAATAAGGTATTTCTTCCTCAACTTTTTATTTTGATGAAGTTGCAACGGTCAATGTAACCATTACAAAGCATTGTGTAAACAAAATGACTTATTAGTCTTAACAAAAGAAGATAGTATGATTTTGGGTCTTATTGATAAAATTCTAGATCCTTAAGAAAAGCATAAGCAATTACAAAAATATTTACATCTAACTAAAATTTAGAATAAAGAATCTACTATTAAGGTTGTGTAACTTAAGAAAATTATGTTTAAATACTATTATACAATGTATAAAAGGCAATCCTCCTAAGTTATTTATGGAAGAACCATCTATTAAAGAGATTAAAGATGAAATTCATACCTTGAAGACAGAAAAATAAAAAGAATTAAAAGAAAGAATTTTAATTTTGGAAATAATTTCTTCTCTTGTTATTACAACTAAAGTATAGGAAATAAAAGAAGTAATAGAATCAATGATATGCTTAAAAATTCCTACTACCCTTTAGAATAAGAATAAATATATTGTTGACTTGCCTTATGATTAAGACTTTAATGAAAGTCAAAGTCCAACTAAAGCTAAACCCATTGTTATGGGCCCTTAACATTTAATGATCTGTAAAACAAATATACAAGAGCTCCTTAAGAAAGGACTATTTTGAAATCTAAGTCCTTGGAATTGTCCTTCATTTTATGTGGAGAATAATGTAAAATTAGAATGAGGCATTCCTAGATTAGTTATTAAGCATTAGCCCTCAAACAAGACTCTAAGATGGATTAGGTATGCTATACCTAATAAATGAGATGTGCTTAATTGGCTTTATAAAGCCAAGATATTTTCAAAATTTGACATAAAATTTGGTTATTGGCAAATCTAGATTTGTGAAAAAGATAAGCATAAAACAACCTTTGTAGTACCTTTTGGGTATTATGAATAGAATGTCATATCTTTTGGTTTTAAAAGAAACACCCTCCAAATTTTAGAAGGTTATGAATGAGATATTTAATGCTTATGTTGCATTTATGATTGTTTATATCAATGACGTGTTAGTTTTCTTTAGTATTGTTGAACAACATTTTAAACATCTTAATTTATTCATTTATGCAATGAAAAGAGTAGGATTAGTTGCTTCAATAAGAAAGATGAAGTTATTTTAAACTAGGATTTGCTTCCTTAGACACTTCATTGAGAATGGTTTTATTATTCCCATCAATAGAGAAATTAAGTTTGCCTTAAAATTTCCTAATGAAATTAAAGATAAACAACAATTACAAAGATTTTTAGGAAGTTTGAATTATATTTTACTATTCCCATCAAGTGTGCTCTCTGGCTCACTAGAAGGATTAATATCCACTAGTGGGACAAGTTTTATTTTTTCCATGATGGAGTTTATACAGCCAAAGGGATTGTTCATATTAATGAATCACACCCTATTGCTCCTAAGCCTAACTCCTCTCAATCTTTAGAATAACTATTTAGAGCATTAATGGAATTTGCATCCAAAGAGAAGCTATTGGAAATGAGGACTACTTTCCTTCAACCTCAAGCATCAACTTCTCAAGCATCTTCCTTACAAGAACTGATGCAAGATGACAATAGTCAAGCAAAGTTTACTAAGGATGATATCATGCAAGATTCCTAAGACTCCTACAACTCTAAAAGACAAATAACATTTGTTGGCTTTAAAGAAAAAAAAAAACTACTTTCATAAAGCCAATTTATG
Organism: Rhizophora apiculata; assembly: GCA_037832385.1. Classification (NCBI taxonomy): domain Eukaryota; kingdom Viridiplantae; phylum Streptophyta; class Magnoliopsida; order Malpighiales; family Rhizophoraceae; genus Rhizophora; species Rhizophora apiculata. The sequence continues at coordinate 474,385 of CM075434.1, read as the reverse complement.
AAAACAACAAAAGAAATCACTTTATTAAAGTGACTTTAAAAAAGTCACTTTAGTTCATGTGAAAGGAATCCAAGGTTAGGTAAATAAGACTAGGATTCAAGAGAAGGAGGCAAAATCTTCTTCTCTTCTTATCTTCAACTTGTTCTTCTCACCTCTCTCATAAAATTTTCCTTTCACACAAGTAAACAAACAAGTAATAGTTCTTTAACAACAAACTAGCAACAATACTAGTTTATAAACCTTTTGAATATTAGTAAAAATATCAATAGCACCCATCTTAGCAATATATATTCATGATTTTGATACCATTGCTCTTGTTGAGTATGAGTAAAAGTTATAAAAAACCATTTTCTTTTCAACTTAATTTTAGAAGAGTAGAATAACTCTTTATCTTTTTCCTTAACCTCATTATAGGTTTTAAGTAGATTCTCTAATCTTCATCATGATAACCCATGCCAAATAAAGAGAAAGATCTAGATCTTAAAGCATAATGTAATGGTTCATTAACCATAAAAGTAGATGTAGAGGAAAGAAAGTCAACTTTATATTATGGTTGATTAACTTATCCCTTTGTTCTTCTAATTTCATCTAACTTTGTTAGTGGAATAGAAGAAGTGGAGTATTTGCTTGGTTTTAAATCTTTTAGATCTTTTTAAGGATTAACCTCACATTTCTTTATAGAGTAAATCCAATTTTGACATCTTCAACTTAATATTTAATAACTTCTTCTAATTATTGATCAACTTGTTTAACAAGTTTGACTACCTTTTCTAAAGTCCATTTTTCAAGTAATTTAACTTGATCCCATGTTATAGTTTTAGGAACCATAACATATATTTTAGATCTATTTGTTAGAAACAAAGTGGTAGTTCCTTTATTAGCATATTTAGAAGGTATTTCTTTTATACTAGGAATTATGGTGTTCATAACCTTATAATGGATTTTATATACAACAACTAAAATTTCAAAGGTAGTCATTACATCAAATCCTTTTATTTTAATATCTAGACACAAAGCATGCATTAAATCAAAATCTAATAATGATAGTCCAAAATTAGGAAAACATGAGAATCATATTCCTTCACTTAAACTTGATTTAATTACTTGTAATAAAGAGTCGTGATAATGGTTATGTCTCTTATCCCAAACACAAATTGTAGTTGAGGTATTTAAACCCAATCTAACAACTAGTTTTAAAGCTACCTAAACCATCCTAATATGGATGAATTTATACTTTTGCTAATGAGAGATAATAAGCTCATGATAACAAGAAAAAGTCATTATAACCTTGAACTAAGGGTAAAACTTCTTCAACAATTTTAATAATATAATCACATTTTGAGAAGAAACTTTCTTATTTATAAACATAGGAAAGAGAGGAAGAAGGAAAAGTCCAATTTTGTAAATAATTATTATCTAAATTTTCACTTAAAATAATTTCTTTCTTTTTATTACTTGAACCACTATTACTATTACAACGAGAAAGTCATCATGGCTTTTAGTGATCCACTAACTCATGATATCACTGTCAACAAATTTGCACCTAATGTTCTAAATGCCAACCCTAACTACACAAGCAAATAATGGCAACATGATTTATGTTTCAATCATAAGTTTAAATTAGTCACCTAATACCCTTAAGGCTTTGATACTATTCCTTTCATTCAAGCAAATGAAGAAGCAAGTAATAGATCTTTAATAGCAAACAAATAATAGTATTAAATCAACTATTAATAAAATTGAATCATAGAAAGGCAAAAAACAAACTTATAGAAATAAGAGCTTTATTCATAAGTCATTCCAAGAGAGGTGAGAAGAAGAAGATTCTGCCTCCTTCTTTGGACTCCTAGTCCAATTTATAAGGGATTTTACCCAACTTCAAAAGGAGTCTCGTTAGTTAAAAATGAAGAGAATGTCCTATTATTAAGGATTTAAAACCTTCAATACGAATAAGAAAAGCTAAATGAGATCAATCAAAGCTTTATTTGATGGAATTTAATGGTTTAGAGAACCAAAGATATGCAAACAGGCTTGTTGTAAAGAATATAATGTTTCCTATTGACATAAATGTTACTTATGAGATCATTTTGTGTGAACAAGCACTTGTAATGAAAGGAGAAGCCTTGTCATCAGAAAAAGAAAAGGTGATCTAATTGCTCAAGAATTAAACCATTCAATATTCATAAAGAAAGCTAACCAAGATCAATGACTCACTTACTTGATGGAATTCAATAGGTTTAGAGTACTAAAGGTGTGTAAACAAGCCTGTTCCAATGAATATAATATTTTGTGTAGACATAAATGTTAATTTCACCATCATTTGTGTAAATGAGTCCTTAAAACATAGCAAGGAACCTTGTTGACTAGAAATGAAGAGATAGTCTCATTATTCTTGAATTTAGACATTTAATACGTGTGAAAAGGCTAATCAAGACCATTGAAATCTTTTTTTTTTTATGAAATTCAATGAATTTATAATACTGAAGAAGTAGAAATGAGCTTCTTGTAGGGAATATAATTTTTATTGTTGACAAAAAAGTTAATTATGGGATTATTTTATGTGAATAAGTCCTTACAATGAAAAGAGAAGCCTTGTTAACAAAAAAAATGAAGAGGCAATGTCATTGTTTGATAATTAAACCATTCAATACCTGTAAGGAAAAAAAATCATGATCAATGACTCATTTGCTTGCTGTAATGCATTGAATTTAGAGTACCAAAGGTATACAATCATACTTGTTCCAATGAATAGAATATTTTAAGTAGATAGAAAGGTTATTTTCACCATTATTTTTTGCAAACGAGTCCTTACAACAAAGGAAGGGTCCTTCTTAGTTAGAAATGAAGAGACAATCACATTATTCAAGAATTAAAATAGTCTTTCATATAGAAAAAGATAATCTAAACCAATGAGACCTTTTTTTTAATGGAATTAAATGGATTTAGAGTAGCAAAGATGTACAAATGAGTTTCTTGCAATGAATACAATGGTTGTTGTTGACACAAAAGTTAGTTACAAAATCATTTTGTGTGAATGAGTCCTTACAACAAAAAAAAGAAACCTTGTTATCAAAAAATGAAGAGGCAAGATCATTGTTTGGGAATTAAACCATTTAATATTTATAAGAAAAGTTAATCAAGATCAATGACTCATTTAATTTATGGAATTCAATAGGCATAGAGTACCAAAAGTGTCCAAAAGTGCATGTTCCAATGAATATGATGTTTTGTGAAGGCAAAAAGGTTAATTTCACCATCATTTTGTGTAAATATGTCCTTGCAATGAAAGAAGAAGCCTTGTTAGCTAAAAATGAAGAGAATGTCTCATTATTCAAGTATTGAAACATAACTATATAAAAAGCTAATAAAGATCAATCTAGCCTTTGTTTGAAGGATTTCAATGCATTTAGAGTACCAAAGTTGTATAAATGCATTTGTTGCAATGAATATAATGAATATATATGTCATTGTTATCAAAAAAAATAAAGAGACAACCATGCCTTTGTTGTTGGAATTCAATGGATTTAGAGTATCAAAGATGTACAAACAAGCTTGTTGCAATGAATATTGTTTGCTATTAACATAAAAGTTAATTACGAGATCATTTTGTGTGAATGAGTTCTTGCCAGAAAAAGACAAGTCTTGCTAAAATGATATGACAGCCTTATTGTTCAAGAATTAAACCATTTAATACCTATAAGGAAAGCTAATCAAGATTAATGATTCATTTGTCTAATGGAATTTAATGGATTTAGAGTGCCAAAGGTGTAGAAATGTGCTTAATCCAATAAACAAAATGTTTTGTATAGACTCAAATATTAATTTAACCATTTTTTTGTGTGAATGAGTCATTGCAACATTGGAAGGAGCCTTAATAGGTAGAGATGAAAGGAAGGTCTCATTATTTAGAAATTAAAATATTCAAAAGTTATACAAAAGGTAAATCAAGATAAATCAAATCATTGTTTGATGAAATTCAATGGATTAAGAGTAGCAAAGATGTACAAATGAGTTTCATGCAATGTATACAATGGTTATTGTTGACACAGAAGTTAGTTATAAGATCATTTTATGTTAATGAGTCCTTACAATAAAAAGAGAAACCTTGTTATCAAAAAATGAAGAAAGGGTCTCATTATCCAAGAATTAAACCATTTAATACCTAAAACAAAAGCTAATTAAGATTAATGACACATTTAATTGATGGAATTCAATAGGTTTAGAGTACTAAATGTGTCCAAACATGTTTGTTCCAATGAATATAGTGTTTTGTGAAGATAAAATGGTTAATTTCACCATCATTTTGTGTAAATAAGTCTTTGCAATGAAGGAAGGTGCCTTATTAGCTAAAAATGAAGAGGTCTCAATATTCAAGAATTGAAACATTGAATAGCTATAAGAAAAGCTAATAAAGATCTATCTAACCTTTGAAGGATTCGATGAATTCAACTATTGTGTTGGTCAAATTAATTATTAGGGCAGCCCAAAGGCTTGTGGTTAATGGCATGACCCTTGTCATCTCCCAATGAACCAAAGTATTTTACAACTATATGATATGAGACTAACTCCATTAATTCTTGAACCTTGATGACCTATCCTGAATTCCTAAGAATATATGAATGTATGTCTAGTTGGTTAGCCCTAGTCTTAGTTGAGATCTCACACTAGACAACACTGCACTCCCCAAAACCTTTAAATGATCACTAGATTGATTGCATTAAGAAATGAAATATTGACTTCCATCATTCAAAACATCTCCAGAATTTCCTTATCCTTGTCTAGTATGTCATCCTTTTTCTTAAACTTCATCCTTTGAGGAAATATGAGTGGCTCAATGGATCGGTTAGCTATCTCCTTTCCCTTGGTGGCTTGATCTTCCCAGCTTATCTTGGTCTTGGTTGGGTTCGAAGTAGATGATTGCTTTTCCTCCTTTTCCTTCTCTAGCCTTAGCTTCTTGTCTAGTCCCTTTTCAAACCTTAATGTGATGGCATTTAAACCTCCTTTTGGATTGGGAATGGATTGGCTTGGTAATTGCTTGGAGACTTGCTGTTGAAAGGCATTAATTGAAGTGGCTAATTGAGTCATTTGTGTTTGCAAATCTTGGATGGCTGAGTCAATTTTTTGTTAGAATTGAATATTCTGATCAGCCAGCTACATGGTGTGAGTTGTTGATTGCTTCATCATATCTTTTAAAGATGACTCAAAGTTAGGTAGAGGTGGTTAATGTGTCTAGCCATGCGGTTGCTATTGGTGTTGACCTTGGCCAAATCTCCAAGGTGACTATCTTGGTTGCTCTAACGATGTCAATCTTGAGTTCCCATACTAAAGGTTAGAATGATCACGCCACCCTAGGTTGTATGTGATTGAGTATGGGTCATACTAAGTTTGATCTTCTTGTTGATATGGCCTTCCTTGATATCCTTTAGCTATAAGGACTTGATCTTACAACCCCTTTACCAATGTCAGGCATGAAGCAGTGGGATGTCCTAGACTTACACAAATATCATAAACTTGGCTCCTGAGGCCAAGTCAAGAACTCCCTTGTCCTAGTTGTTGTTGATCTATAGCCAATCTACTTACAAGTGAGGTAAGTTTGTCAAGATAGTGCTCCATTCTTTGATGATCTTGACATGTGGTTGATACCTTGTGCACTCCTTAAGTTGGAACTGTCACCCTTATGCTAAATTACTAGGAGTTCATCGCCATGTTTTCAATCAACACTTGAGTGGTCTGAGGTGTCTTATCCACCAGTGTGCCACTACTTACTACATCGATCATGCTACAATCCATTGGGAGTAGACCTTCATAAAAGTATTGGGTCAAAAGTTGTTCTGATATCTAGTGAAAGAAATAGCTCACACACAACTTATTAAACCAATCCCAATATTCATAGAGGGTCTCGCCATTAGGCTATTAGATCCCACAAATCTCTTTTTAGATGGTGGCAATATGTAAGGTAGGAAAGGAGAATAGTTGTTATCAACAAATGAAAAGGAAGTCTCATTATTCAAGAATCAAACCATTTAACACTTGTATAGAGAACTAATCAAGATCTATGAGCCATTTACTTGATGGAATTTGATGGGTTTAGAGTACCACAAGTTTACAATCATACTTGTTGTAATGAATATAATGTTTTATGTTGACACAAAATGATGTAAATCCTAACAAATATGACTTAGGAACCTAACACACTTGAGGAATCAAAAAAGAACTTAAGAAAGTTAAATCATATTTAAATCTTGCAAGACCTAGACCCAATGTTCAAGCAAAATGAACCTAGGGTATAAGGAAGGATATAGATGACACAGTCCAACAAAGCAAAGATTTGGAAGTGATAAGTTAGGTCAAATATTGCAAGAAGAGTTAGTTCTTGATTAGTTCTTTAGTTTTTCAAATAAACCAAAGCAGAAAATTTTCACTAATGTTATGTTTGTTTTAACAATAAAATCAAACTTATTTGAAGGCTGAATTAATAACCTTAAAAACCTAAAAGAATAAAGTTAGTTATAAATGAACAAATTATCTCCTTATTCTAGAATTAAAACACCTAATACAATTAAAAATAGGTAATTTAGACTAATCACACCTTTTTTTGATGCAATTTAATGGATTTAGAGTATTAACGATGTAGAATTGAGCTTCTTACAATCAATACAATGCTTATTGTTGACAAAAAATAAATTTTGAGATCATTTTGTGTGAATGGGTCCTTGCAATGAAAAGGGAAGCCATGTTGTCAAAAAATGAAAAGGTGTTCACATTGTTTGAGAATTAAACCATTCAAAATTTGTAAGGAAAGCTAATCAAGATCAATGACTCATTTACTTGATTAAATTCAATGGGTTTAGAATATTAAAGGTGTGCAAATGGGCTTGTTTAAAATAATATAATATTTTTTTGTTGATAAAAAAGTTAATGTCACTATCAATTTGTGTAAATGAGTCCTTGCAATAAAGGACCCTTGTTAGTTAGAAATGAAGAGATTGTCTCATTATTTAGCAATTGAAACACTCTCTATGTATAAAAAAAAATGGTAATCTAGACCAATCACACATTTTTTTGATGGACATCAATGGGTTTAGGGCACTAAATATGAAGAAATGAGCTTGTTACAAGGAATATAATGTATGTTGTTACCCTAAAAGCCAATGAGTCTTTCTAACAAAAAGGAGAGTCTTATTATCAAAAAATGAGAGATAGCCTCATTGTTCAAGAATTAAACCATTCAATACTTATAAGTACAACTTATGAAGATTAATGACTCATTTACTTGATGGAATTCAAAGTTTCAAAGCACCAAACACTCAATACATATGAGAAAAGCTAATCAAGATCAGTCAAATATTTTTTTTAATGAAATTCATTTGATTTAGAACACTAAAGATGTACAAATGAGCTTGTTACACTGAATATAATGTTTATTGTAGATATAAAAGTTAATTATGAGATCATTTTGTGGGAATGAGTCCTTATAATGGAAAGGGAAGCATTGTTATCAAAAAATGAAGATGCAATGTCATTGTTCAGGAATAAAACTATTCTATACCTATAAGAAAAGCTAATCAAAATTAATGATTCATTTGCTTGATGGAATTCAATGCATTCAGAGTACCAAGGGCACTCAAATGTGCTTGTTTTAATTAATATTATGTTTCATGTTGACATAAAAGTTAATTTCATTATGATTTTGTGTAAAAGAGTCCTTACAATGAAGGAAGGAACCTTGTTAGTTAGAAAAGAAGAGATAGTCTTATTATTTAACAATTAAAACACTCAATTAGTATAATAAAAGTTAATCTAGACCAAGCACACCTATTTTTGATGAAATTCAATGGATTTAGAGCACAAAAAATGTGCAAACAAGCTTATTGCAATGAATATAATGTTTGTTGTTGGCACAAAAGTTAATTATGAGATCATTTTGTGGTGATGAGCCCTTACAACGAAAAGAGAAGTTTTTGTTATCAAAAATGGAAGTGGACTCATTGTTTGTGAATTAAACCATTCAATGCTTATAAAGAAAGCTAATTAAGATTAATGACTCATTTATTAGATGGAATTCATTGCATTTAAAGTACAAAAGGTGTGCAAATGTGCTTAGTCCAATGAATATAATGTTTTGTGTAGACATAAAAGTTAATTTCACCATCATTTTGTGTAATTGAGTCCTTATAATGAAGTGGGGAGCCTTATTAATTAGAAATGAAGAAACAATGTCATTATTCTGGAATTGAAACACACAATGCATATAATAAAAGATGATTTAAACTAATCACATCTTTTTTTTTTCTAATGGAATTCAATAGATTTAGAGTACCAAAGATGCATAGACAAGCTTGTTCATATAATTCAAGCTTGAAGGGCAGTAAAGCATATCTTAATGTAGGCCAAGGCTTTACTACCTTAATTAGAGTACTTAATAGGCTAAAGTTATAATAAAATTCACTCCTGAATAATAGCTTTTTAGGGATTTTAAGGTTGTTAATTTAGCTTATAATAAGATTGATTTCATTGTTTAAAAGTGCAAAACATTAGTAAAAGTAAAAGTGAGAATTTTGTTTCCTTAGTTTTTTCAAGAACTAACACTTCATGTGGCATTTAACTTTAGTTATCAATCCTTTCATTGCTAAACTATGACATCTATATGCATCTTTATACCTTAGGTTCATGTTCCTTATACTTTGGGTCTAGGTTTTTCATAATTGAAATATGATTTAGCTTTCCTGGGTTCTTGATCGATTAGTTGTATATGATAGGTCCCTATGACATGTCATTTGGGATTCACATAAGTTAGTATCAAAGCTTTAAGGATTACAAGTTTATTTATCTAAAATTTGAGTTTTTCTTTTGTTTCTCTTCTTAACCACATTCTTTAACCTCTTGTTCTCTGAATTTGCAGACATTAGCTTCTCTTTTATTTTTGTTTACAAACCCTAATTGCTACAATGATTTGAATATAATTAATCTTTTTTCTTATGTGTTTTGCTTTGATTATAATTTGTTAGAATTAGTTGGTTATAAGGTGATTTTAATTAAGCTTGTTTAGTTCCATAAAGGAATGAGAGAGAAAAGCCAACTTTATATAGTGTGCAATCACAAGAGTGACTATCATACTATAAGGGAGTGGAGTGAAACATGTGAGGGAGTGTGTGTAAGGTTCTTCCCGACATTTTTCATTTTATGCAATTGATGATTTGAGACAAATCCTTTAAAAAGGAGGGGAAATGATGAGATCCATGAAGGAATTGATGCATGGAGGGCTTCTACGGGTCCATTAAGCATTCAAGAAGGGCCAATGACATGTTCAAGAGTTAAAAGGATGAAAGAGGCGCTTAGTGGGCTAATTAAAGAAATTTGGGTCAAAAAAGATAATTTAAGCTTAAAGGGTAGTAAAGCACATCTTAATGTGGGTCAAGGCTTTATTAATTTCATTGGAGTACTTAATGGGCCAAGGTTACAATAAAATCTACTCCTAAGTAGAAGTTTGTTATAAAATAAGAGTTTAGAATAAAATAAGAGTGTTCTTATCATTTAGGAGTTTTTCATTGTCTTTAATTTTAGGATTTTTAGGATTGTTAATTCAACTTATAAATATTTTTTATTTCTTTGTTGAAAAGAGTAAAACATTAATGAAAATAAAAGTGAGATTTTCTTATTTAATCATTTGAAGAACTAAAGAACTTATCAAGAACTAACTTTTCTTATGATGTTCAACTCATTACTCTTAAATCCCTTCTTTGCTAAAGGGTGCCATCCATATCATTCTTTATAGCTTTGGTTCGTGTTCCTTGAATATTGAATCTAAGACTTGCATAATTGAAACTTGATTTAGCTTGCTTGGGTTCTTATTCGATTCCTTGTGTATGTTGGATCCCTAAACCACATCTTTTGGGAGCAACATTACAATATCATTATTCAAGAATTGAAACAATTAATACATTAAGAACAGGTAGTCTAGACTAATGGATATAAAGTGCCAAAAATGAAATAAGCTTGTTGTGATTAATATAATGTTTGATGTTAACACATGAAGTTCCCGACTTCTCCTAGGATCTACTAGTTTGTGATACTAAGAAGGGGGGTGAATCAATATCACCACAATTCGCAATTCGCAGGTAAGTGAACAACTTCAACCTCTTTTTAAAAGCGAACTCTTTCTCAGACTCGACTAAGGTAGATATATTGCTACTTACTAATCACAATAATCCCCAAAGTCATCTTTCAAACACCTTACCTAATAGACAATTCAGATGTTCTTGTTTAGGCCTTCGTTAGGTTATGAGTTGGCTGATACTTTAGCTGCGTTCACAACTCAATTCAAAACATAGAATGTAAAGCAAATTAAGGACACACGAGATTTACGTGGTTCCGTCAATGTGATGTACATCCACGGTGGTAGGGACTCTCCCTTACCGAGACCATCCACTATACTTGAGAATTCCAGTTACAATGGATATCTTAATTCTCTGCTCCTTTCACTATTGCAAATACTAAGCAAGTATAATACAATAAGTGTCATTTACTGTGTCTACCCTTCTTCTACCTTGTCTTGCCTCTGTTGAATTGAAAGGCTACTCCACTGCCGCTTAGAAGTTCACCGCAACGCTCTTTAACCTCTCTTGAAGAAATCTAGAAATACGTTGAGTTCTTTCTGATACTTCGCCAAATTCTTTCTCTAGGTTGTCTCACACAACTCTTGCTTTCACCGTCTCACGGCTCACCTCACGGTTTCTGTTTTTCCGTCCAGCCCCTGTTCTGCCGGATTTGTCACCATCGACCGGACCCCTGTTCTGCCGGATCTCTCACCGTCGACCGGACCCCCTTCTGCCGAATCTCTCACCATCGACCGAATCTCCTTCTGCCGGATCGCTCATCGTCCCAGCCGGCTCTCTCTCACGCCGTCGCCGGATCTCCTCTGTCCCAGCCAGATCTCTCTCATGCCATCGTCAGATCTCCTTTGTCCCAGCCGGATCTCTCTCACGCTGTTGCTGGATCTCCTCTGTCCCAGCCGGATCTCTCTCACGCTGTCGCCAGATCTCTTTCTATCCCAGCTGGATCTATCACTGTCCCAGCCGGCTCTCTCTGACGCCGTCGCCAGATCTCCTTCTGTCCCAGCCGGATCTGTCACTGTCCCAGCCAGCTCTCTCTCTTGCCGGTGGTGTGCGTAGGTTTTCTGTTTGTTTTTCTCAATAGCCGATACGTTTGTTTTTGTTGTTTTCCGATAGCCTTTATATACTCCTCCATGAAACCCTAAGGCTTACTTGCGGCGAATTTACTGTCTTGCTCTTCCATGTGGCTTTTACGTTCTTGCACACTTAAACCTAGTTGACAACAATTACAACCCATACAAGGTTGTGGGAACAACAATCTCCCCCTTTGTAATTATTGGCAACACTCATGACAAAAGCCACTATGCAGCAGTTTCAACTCCCCCTAAATATGCACTCCCCCTTTCTTAACAGCTCCCCCTGCACTGTCGCTTCTCTCCCCCTTTGCCAACCAATTACAAATTTGAAAAACTCGCAAAGTGAAGATGGAGGATTTACTTGAACTTCAAGCTTGAGGAGGCATTTGCACAGATAGACTCAATCTGTGCTTTTCAAACAGCTCTGTGGACAGAGATTTAGTTAGAATATCTGAAATTTGATCTTTAGTGCCAATATACTCCAACTAAATTGTACCCTATTCCACTTGATCTTCGATGAAGTGATACCGGATGTCAATATGCTTGCTCCTCAAATGTTAAACCGAATTCTTGCTGAGATCAATAGCACTTTGATTATCACAAAGTACACTCACTGGTAATTTCACCTTAACACCCAAGCCTGCCAATTGTCTTAGCATCCATATCACTTGTGTACATGCTGCACAAGCAGCCATATACTTAGCCTCAGCTGTGCTCAAAGCAACACTGTTTTGCTTTCTACTTAAACATGCAACACACTTTGAACCCAAGTAAAAGCTGCTGCCGCTGGTTGATTTTCTATCATCTATACTTCCTGCCTAGCCTGCATCAGTGTATGCTTGTAGTTTAACAGAATCCACGGCTGGATACCACAAGCCCATTTCCAATGTTCCTTTGAGGTACCTTAGGATTCTTTTCATTGCCAATACATGAGACTCTTTAGGATCAGCTTGGAATCTGCTGGCAGTGCACACAGCTTGCATAAGATCAGGCCTTGATGCCATAAGGTACAGAAGGCTCCCTATCATCTTCTTGTACTCTGTAGGGCTTGTACTCCTTCCCTCCTGATCTTTTGTTAACTTGCAGCCCACTGTCATAGGGGTACTGACAGATCTACTATCCTCCATGCCAAACCTTTTTAGCATCTCTTTGGCATATTCTGTCTGAGAAATAAAGATACCTTCTTCACACTGCTTTATCTGTAATCCAAGAAAGTACGTCATTTCTCCAATCAATGACATCTCAAATTTCTCACTCATCTTCTGTGCAAAATCTTGGCATAGTTTAGAGTGATCCCCTCCAAAGATGATGTCATTTACATATACTATGGTTATCAGCTGGCCTTTCTCTGAGTTGAACACATATAGGTTATTATCAACCGTTCCTCTTCTGAAGTTCAACCTTCTCAAGTACACATCCAGTTTGTTGTACCATGCTCTTAGAGCTTGCTTAAGATCATACAAGGCTTTCTTCAGCTTGCACACTTGTGTCTCATCCTCACTGATTTATACTCCATCGAGTTGTTCAATATACACTTCTTCTTTCAGGAGCCCATTTAGAAAGGCAGATTTTACATCCATCTAATAGACTTTCTACCTCTTCTGTGCTGCCAAAGCTAAGAACATTCTGATAATTTCTAACCTTGCTACTGGTGCAAAAGTTTTATCAACATTTACCCCTTCTATCTGAGTGTAGCCTTTGCAAACCAGCCTAGCCTTGTTCCTCACCACCTTGCCATCTTCATTGTGTTTATTCCTAAACACCCACTTTGTTCCTATGACATTCTTATTAGTGGGTCTTGGAACCAGCTCCCATGTATCATTCTTCTCAATTTGATCTAGCTCCTCATTGATAGCTTTGACCCAAGCTTGGTCTTGAATGGCCTCTTCAACAGATTTAGATTCAACTTGTGAGAGTAGAGCAGTAGCTCCCACCATTCTTCTTCTTGTTGTAACTCCTGCTGATGGGTCACCTATGATCTGATCTCCTTGATGAGCACTGGTCCATGTTTTCTTTGTCCTTCTTCCTTGCACCGTCTTAGTTGCAAGAGGATCTCTTTCTTCATCTTTAGACTCACTCTTCTCCAAGTCTAAACTTACTTCTTGTTCCTTTTCTTCAGATTGGTCTGATTCTTCATCTACATTGAAGTCATCTTCTTCATTGTCCTCAGCTTCTCCATTTTGCATTGTTTTCTAGTTCTCATCTATTCTTACATCACTGGAAGTGATCACTTTTCCCAGCTTATGCAGAAAAACTCTGTAACCTTTTGTCTTTGCTGAGTATCCCATAAAGATGCCTTCATCAGACCTAGCATTAAATTTTCCCAAGTTTTGCTCCTTGTTCTTCACAAAACATGGGTTGTTAAAGACTCTGAGATACTTGGCTGTTGTCTTCTTCCCACTCCATAGCTCATATGGAGTCTTATCAGTATTGGGTCTTAGTAGAACTCTGTTCAGTAGATGCATGGCTGTAAATGTTGCTTTTGTCCAAAATCTTGTGTGAAGCTTAGATTCCAGCAATAGAATCTGATGATGAATTCCATGCTTCTCAAGGTAATCTTCAAAAGCTCCATTTGTGAATTCAGTGCCTTGATCTAACCTCAATACTTTGATCTTCTTTCCACCAGCATTGTATCTTCTTAAGTTGGAGACATATACTAGCCTTCTCCACCAGCAGTTACTCGCTTTATGATCCCAAACTCCACAATAAAGGCAATGACCTTGAAACTGCCTCTTCTTGGGTCTAATCACTGCTTGTCTTCTTCTGTTCATCACTTGCTGTGTAGGCAAAGTAGCTGGCTTCTTTGCTTATGTGACTTCTATTTCAGTCACCTTATTCTCCTTCTTCTGTTCAACCGTAGCCCTCTGCTGCCTGACTTTCTTTTCTTCCTTCTTGTTTGCCACCCTAGGTTGCTTCTTCAAATCTTCTTTATTCTCAGCTATCTTTTTCTGAGTCACAACCTTCTCTTTCAACTTTTGTGGCACATTCTCATTTTCTTTAGCCAATGCAGCCTCAGATTGCTGTACTTTCTCTACATTCTTCTCTCCTTTTTCAGAACTTGTTTCTCCTATCATTTCAAGCTTCTACAAGTTCTCTTTGCTACTTTTGAGTTGTTGCTGAAGTCTCAGCAACTCTTTCTCCATTTCTTTAATTTTCGAAGCCCTTGAGCCAAGCTCTACTGTAAGGTCTTCACATATTTTGATCTGTTCCTCAAAGCTTCTCTTTAAGTCAATATGCTCAGCCCTTATTTCACCATTTTGACTTTCAGCTTCCTCAGACTTTGCTTCAACTTGTTTTATATGGGCCTCCAACCTTCTTATGGTTCTACCCCTTTTGATTATCTCCTTTGAAGCTGCTTCCAGCTTAACTTCAAGATCTGGCTCTTCTTCATCAACTTCCTCTTCCTCTTCAAAGGTTGAGCTACCACCTTATGCTGATGCCATAAAGACTTACTAATATGATGAGTCTTCATCTTCCTCCTCATCAGCTTCTTTTGTCTGACTCATATAACTCTTGAGTGAGCCTCTCGTCTTCCTCTGTGGATTGGCAATCTTCTTACTAGACTTCTTTGATTTGAATGATGATCTTCTCCATCTTGAATTCTGCTCATCATCACCATCCTCATCTTCATCATCAAGTTTCACTTTGCACTGAGAAGCAAAGTGTCCAGTTTGCCCACAACAATAACATCTCAAGGACAACTGTCCTTTTCCCTTCTTAGACCCCTTTTTGAATTTCCTTATGAAGTAAGCCAATACTTCACCTTCACTTTCTTCCTCATCATCATCATTATCCTCACTGGATGATTCTTCCTTTTCTTTTATCTTTAAGTGTTTCATAGCTTTGAAAGCTGCCTCCTTTAATACCTTTGACATTGAGGAACTCTCAGTCGACTTTATTCTCATCTCATATGCAATGAGATTGCACTGAAGATCATGTAGAGACATAGAGTTGAGATCTCTACTCTCCTCTATGGCTGCCACCTTTGAAGCAAACCTCTCAAGTAAAATTCTCAGAATTTTCTTCACAATCGATGAGTCCTTCTTGTTCTTCCTATGACTTCTCAGGTTGTTTACAGCGTCAATAACCTTGGTGAAGAATTCTTGAACTGTCTCATTCTTCTGCATTCTAAGAGATTCATATCTCTCCTTGAACACTTGAAGCTTAGCCTCCTTCATTCTACCATCACCTTTATAGACTTTCTGCAATCTATCCCATATCTCCTTGGCAGATTTGCAGTCCATAACTTTAGCATACTTAGCATCTTTCAATGCTGAAATGATGACATTTGAGGCCTTCCCATTTATCTCAAACTGCCTTAACTCCTCTGGGGTTGGGTCTTTACCTTCTTTCGGAGCCACAAAACTCTCCTGTACGCATTTCACCACATTCATGCCCATGGTTGCAAATACCACTTGCATTCTTGCTCTCCACATATGATAGTTGGTTCTGTTGAAGATTGGAACCTTCTTGTTGTAAATGGTGCTAGTGTTGGTACTGGCTTCCATTTCTCAGTATGCTGAACAAGTCAAACTTCTAGATCCCTTCAAACTAGTACACCAAGCTGTTAAACTTCAAATTGGTGAACCTGTGCTCTGATACCAATTGAAGTTCCCGACTTCTCCCTAGGATATACTAGTTTGTGATACTGAGAGGGGGGTGAATCAGTATCACCACAATTCGCAATTCATAGGTAAGTGAACAACTTCAACCTCTTCTTAAAAGCGAACTCTTTCTCAGACTTGACTAAGGTAGATCTATTGCTACCTACTAATCACAATAATCCCCAAAGTCACCTTTCAAACACCTTGCCTGATAGACAATTCGGATGTTCTTGTTTAGGCCTTCGTTAGGTTATGAGTTGGCTGATACTTTAGCTGCATTCACAACTCAATTCAAAACACAGAATGTAAAGCAAATTAAGGACACATGAGATTTACGTGGTTCCGTCAATGTGACGTACATCCACGATGGTAAGGACTTTCCCTTACCAAGACCATCCACTATACTTGAGAATTCCAGTTACAATGGATGTCTTAATTCTTTGCTCCTTTCACTATTGCAAATACTAAGCAAGTACAATACAATGAGTGTCACTTACTGTGTCTACCCTTCTTCTACCTTGTCTTGCCTCTGTTGAATTGAAAGGCTATTCCACTACTGCTTAGAAGTTCACTGTAGCGCTCTTTAACCTCTCTTGAAGAAATCTAGAAATACGTTGAGTTCTTTTCGATGCTTCGCCAAATTCCTTCTCTAGGTTGTCTCACATAGCTCCTGCTTTCACTGTCTCATGGTCTCACCCGTCTCCTTGCCTCACGGCTCACCTCACAATTTCTGTTTTTCCATCCAGCCGCTGTTTTGCCGGATCTGTCACCGTCGACCGGACCCCTGTTCTACCAAATCTCTCACCGTCGACCGGACCCCCTTCTGCCAGATCTCTCACCGTCGACCGAATCTCCTTCTGCCGGATCTCTCACCGTCCCAGCCAGCTCTCTCTCACACCATCATCGGATCTCTCTCATGCCGTCACCGGATCTCCTCTGTCCGAGCCAAATCTCTCTTACGTCATGGCCGGATCTCTTTCTGTCCCAGCCAGATCTATCACTGTCCCAGCTGGCTCTCTCTCACGCCATCGCCGGATCTCCTTCTGTCCCAGCTGGATCTGTCACTGTCCCAACTGGCTCTCTCTCTTGCCGGTGGTGTGCGTAGGTTTTCTGTCTGTTTTTCTCAATAGCCGATACGTCTATTTTTGTTGTTTTCCGATAGCCTTTATATACTCCTCCATGAAACCCTAAGGCTTACTTGTGACAAATTTACTGTCTTGCCCTTCCATGTGGCTTTTACGTTCTTGCACACTGAAACCTAGTTGACAACAATTACAACCCATACAAGGCTGTGGGAACAACAACACAAAAGTTTTATGGGAATGAGTCCTTGCAATGGAAAGATAAACCTTGTTATCAAAAAAGGAAGAGTCAGACTCATTGTTTAGGCATTAAACCATTCAATACATGAAAGCAAAGCAAATTAAGATCAATGACTCATTTATCTAATGGAATTTAATAGGTTCAGAGTACCATAAGTGTATAACCATGCTTGTTTCAATGAATATAATGTTTTAAGAAGATGCAAAAGTTAATTTCACCATTATTTTGTATAAATGAGCCTTACAACATAGGAAGGAGCCTTGTTAGTTAGAAATAAAGGTACAATTTCATTATTTTACAATTGAAATACTTAATATGTATAAGAAAAGGTAATCTAGACCAATCACACCTTTTTTTTTTTATAGAATTCAAGGATTTAAGGTACCAAATATGAACAAACAAGCTTGGTGTAATGAATATGATGCTGGATGTGGACATAAAAAGTTAATTGTGAGAGCATTTTGTGGAAATAAGGCCTTGCAACAAAAAAAGAAGCCTTGTTATCAAAAATTGAAGAGGTGGCCTCATTATTTAAGAATTAAACCATTCCTTATAAGGAAAACTAATTGAGATCAATGGCTTATTTACTTATAGAATTTAATGGGTTTAGAGTACCAGAGGTGTGCAAACATGTTCATTCCAATGACTATAATGTTTTATGTAGACATAAAAGTTAATTTCACCGTCATTTTGTGTAAATGAGTCCTTGTAATGAAGGGAGGAAGCCTTGTTAGCTAGAAATGAAGAGAAGGCCTTATTTAGGTTTTCAAACACTCTATACATATAAGAAAAAGTAATCTAGACCAATCACACCTTTTTTTGTTAGAGTTCATTGGATTTAGAGACCAAAGATGTACAAATGAGCTTATTGCAAGTAATATAATGTTTACTATTGATACAAAAGTTAATTATGTGATCATTTTATGTGAAGGAGTCATTGAAAAGAGAAACATTATTATCAAAAAATAAAGTAACTGTCTCTTTGTTTGATAATTAAACCATTCAATATTTGTAAGGAAAGATAATCAAGATCAATGACTTATTGACTAGATGGAATTTAATGGGTTTAGAGTATCAAAGATGTAGAAATGAGCTTTTTGTAAGGAATACATTGTTTATTGTTGTCATAATAGTCAATTATGAGATCATTTTGTGTGAATGACTCATTGCAATGAAAAGAGAATTTTATTTATCAAAAAATGATGAGACAATCTCTTTGTTCAAAAATTAAACCATTTAATACCTAAAAGGAAAGTTAATCAAGTTTATTAACTCATTTACTTCATGGAATTGAATGTGCTTAAAGCACCAAAGGTGTACAAATGTACTTGTTTCCAATGAATATATTGTATTGTGTAGACTTAAAAGTTAATTTCACCATCATTTTGTGTGAATGAGTCCTTACAATATAGGAAGGAGCCTTGTTAGTTAGAAATGAAGAGATGATGATGAGATACATAGAGGATTAAATGCATAGAGCACTTATAAGGATCTGTTGAGGTTTCAAGAAGGGCCAATAACATGTTCAAGAGCTAAAAGGATGAAAGAGGCACTTGATGAATTGATTAAAGAAATTTGGCTAAAGAAAATATTTTAACCATTAGATGCCTATAAAGAAAGCTAATAAAAATCAACGACTCGTTTACTTGATGAAATTCAATAGGTTTATAGTACCAAAGATGTACAAATGTTATAATGAATATAATGTCTACTATTGACACAAAAGTTAACTATGGATTACTTTTATGTGAATGAGTCCTTCAATAAAAAAGAGAAGTCTTATTATCAAAAAATGAAGAGATGATCTCATTGTTCAAGAATTAAACCATTTAATACCTATTAGGTTTGAAATGAAGGATGGACTTCAATACATATAAGAAAAGATAATTTAGACCAATCAATTTATTTTTGATGGATTTCAAAGGATTTATAGTACTAAAGATGTAAAAGCAAGCTTCTTATAATGAATACAATGTTTGCTATTCACACAAAAGTTAATTTTGAGATCATTTTGTGTGAATGAGTCCTTGCAATAAAAAGAAAAGCCTTATTATCAAAAAGTGAAGAGGTAGTTTCATTGTTTAAGAATTAAACCATTTAATACCTAAAAGGAAAGCTAATGAAGTTGAATGACTCATTATCTTGATGGAATTTCACCAAAAAAATGTGTGATTAGTCTACATTAGCTTTTCTTATACGTATTGAATCATGAGACTAGCTCTTCCTTTCTAGCTAACAATGTTGCTTCCTTCATTGCAAAGACTCATTTACATAAAAGGATGGTGAAATTGACTTTTGTGTTTACACAATACATTATATTCGTTGGAGCAAGCATGTTTGCACTCCTTTGCAAACTTTTTAAACCCATTGAATTCCATCAAGTCAATGATTCATTGCAGTTGATTAGCTTTCCTTATAGGTATCGAATGGTTTAATTTCCCAAACAATGAGACCATCTCTTCATTTTTTGATAACATGACTTCTCTTTTATTGCAAGGATTCATTCATACAAAATGAACTTTTAATTAACTTATGTGTGAACAACAAACATTATATTCTTTGCAATAAGCTTGTTTATACATATTTGGTACTCTAAATCCATTGAATTTCTTCAAACAAAGCTTTGATTAATCTTGATTAACATTTTTTATACCTATTGATTATTTTAATTTTTGAATAATGAGGTCATCTCTTTACACAAAATCAAGGTGAAATTAACTTTTATGTTTAGGCAAAAATTATATTCATGAAAACAAACATGATTGTGCACCTTTAGTACTCTTAATCCATTAAATTCCATCAACTAAGTCATTAATCTTGATTAGCTTTCCTTACAAGTATTAAATAGTTTAAATCTACAACAATGAGATTGCCTCTTCATTTTTCAATAACAAGGCTTCTATTTTTATTACAATGACTTATTCACACAAAATAATCTTCAAATTAACTTTTATGTCAATAGCAAACATTGTATTAATTGCAAAAAGTTCATTTCTACATCTTTGGTACTCTAAATCCATGGAATTTGAACAAAAAATAGTGTGATTGTTCTAGATTAGCTTTTCTTATAGTAATGAGTGTTTTAATTCTTGAATAATGAGATTGACTCTTCCTTTCTAACTAATAAGGCTTCTTCCTTCATTATAAGGGCTCATTCACACAAAATGATTTCATAATTAACTTTTGTGTCAACATCAAATATATATTCATTACAACAAGCTCATTTGTACATTTTTGGTACTCTAAATCTATTAAATTCTATCAAAAAAGGTGTTATTGGTCTATATTACCTTTTATCATACATATTGAGTGTTTGAATTATTGAATAATGAGATTGTCTCCTCATTTCTAGCTAACAAGGCTCCCTCCTTTGTTGCAAGAACTCATTTACACAAAATGATGGTCAAATTAACTTTTGTGATGAGATCCATGGAAGACTTGATGGATGGAGGGTTTTTAAGGTTCCTTTGAGCATTCAAGAGGGGCCAATGACATATTTAAAAGATAAAAAGATAAAAGAGGAAGTTAGTTGACAAATTGAAGAAATTTTGGCTAAAAAAGATAATTCATGCTTGAAAGGTAGCAAAGTATATCTTAATGCAGGCCAAGGCTTTATTAATTTAATTGGAGTACTTAATGGGCTAGGGTTATAATAAAATCAACTCTTAAATATAAGTTTGTTATAAAATATGAGTCTACAATAAAATAGGTGGATTCTTGCATTTTAGGAGTTTATCATTATCTTTAATTTTAGCATTTTTGGGGTTGTTGATTCAACCTATAAATAGACTAGATCGCATTGTTAAAAAGAGCAAAGCATTAGTGAAAATGTAAGTGAGAATTTTCTCTTTTTGTTCTTTCAAGAACTGAAAAACTTATCAAGAACTAAACTTTCATGCGGCATTCAACCTAACTTATCACTCCCAAATCTCTTCTTTGCTAAGTGTGGCATCCATATCCTTCTTTATACCTTACATTCGTGTTCCTTGAACATTGGGTCTATGTATTGCATGATTGAAATTTGATTTAGCTTTCTTGGTTTCTTGTTCATCTCTATGTGCATATTGGGTTCCCAAGCCACATGTTTTGGGGTTTACATCAATTTATGTCTACAAATAACATTATATTCATTGTAAGAAGCATGCTTGTACATCTTTAGTACTCCAATCTCATTGAATTCCATCAAGTAAATGAGTCATAGATCTTGATATGCTTTCCTTACAAATGTTGAATGATTTAATTCTCAAACAATGAGGTTGCCTCTTCAATTTTTGACAACAAGGCTTTACCATTTATTGTAAGGACTCATTTACACAAAATAATCTCATAATTAGCTTTTGTGTCAATAGAAAACACTATATTCCTTGCAATAGTCTTGTTTGTACATTTTTAGTACTTTAAATCCATTGAATTTCATCAAAACAAAATTTTGAATTGCCTAGATTACTTTTTCTAATATGCTTTATGTGTTTCAATTTCTAAATAATGAGTATGTCTCTTCATTTCTAACTAACACGACTTCTTCCTTCATTGTTAGGACTTATTTATACAAAATGATGGCAAAATTAACTTTTGTATCTACACAAAACATTATATTCATTGCAACAAGCACTTTTGTACACCTTTGGTACCCTAAACCCATTGAATTCCATTAAATAATTAAGTCATTAATCTTGATTAAATTTCCTTAAAGGTATTGAATGGTTAAATTCTCAAACAATGAGATTACCTCTTCATTTTTTGATAACAAGTTAATAAGATCAATGGAGAAGCTAATGCATGGAGGGTTTCTAAGGATCTATTGAGCATTCAAGAAGGACCAATGATACATTCAAGAGCTAAAATAATGAAAGAGGTGCCTAGTAGGTTGACTGAAAAAATTCAGGCCAAAAATGCTAATTCAAGCTTGAAAGGTGGAAAAACATATCTTAATGTGACCCAAGGCCTTATTAATTTGATCAGAGTACTTAATGAGCTAGGGTTATAATAAACTCCACTCTTAAATAAGACTTTATTATAAAATAGGACAACTCCTAAAACAAATAGGAGCAAATTTATTGTTAGCTTATTTAGGAAGTTTGTCATTATCTTTAGGGTTAAGGTTGTTAATTTAGCCTATAAATAAGCTTGATTTCATTTTTAAGAGAAAAAAAACCATTAGTGAAAATAAAAGTGAGAATTTTCTCCTTCATTTTTTTCAAGAATTAAAGAATTTATCAAGAACTAACTCTTGTTGTGATGTTCAACCCAACTAATTACTCCTAAATCCCTTCTTTATTGGAGTGTGGTGTCCATATCCTTCTTTATACCTTAAGTTTGTGTTCCTTGAACATTGGGTTTATGTCTTGTATGATTGAAACATAATTTA
This sequence comes from Rhizophora apiculata, assembly GCA_037832385.1. Classification (NCBI taxonomy): domain Eukaryota; kingdom Viridiplantae; phylum Streptophyta; class Magnoliopsida; order Malpighiales; family Rhizophoraceae; genus Rhizophora; species Rhizophora apiculata. Next base: position 451,902 of record CM075434.1, on the reverse strand, counting down.
GCTTTCTTCGGTTCATATTTGATTCCTTGCATGTGTTGAGTCTTTAAGCCACATCTTTTGGGGGTTCACATCTATTGTTATTAGAGCTTGGATCTAAATCATGTTTGCTTATCTAATTTTGATTTCTTTTTTTCTTTCATCTTTCTTCTTAGCTACATTCTATAAGCTCTTATTCTTTAAATTTACAAACCCTAATTTATCTTTTCTTACCCATAAACCCTAGTTTATCATTCTTTGTCTTTAAATTCATGAAAAAACAAACCAAGAATAAATGACCAAAAGACATAAAAAAAAAGGCCAACTTTGAGTGATTATGGCAATAGCTAAACATTTTGGTCAGTCTAGCCATAATAATAACCTAGTTTCTAGCTTAACTCTTAATTTGTCATCTATTTAATTTTCCTTATTTTTTCTTTTAACTTTCCTTTTCTTTTTTTTTTTCCTTAGCTCAATTTTGCTCCATTTATTTTATATAGTGAGTTTGGTTCCTTTAAGATTAATCCTCTTGATTTAGCTTATTTAGTTCTTAAAGAGCTAAAAAGGGAAATTTGAGTGGTAAAAGCCAAGAGTGTGAACACATATTGAGAAAAACCCCTAAAGAGTATAAACATAAGGGTGTGTGACATTATTTTTGAATGAAACACATAAGGGAGTGTTTTATGAGGTATCCTAACCATTTTTCATAAAATTAAGACTATGTCTACCAAAGGTGAAGGTGTAGTTAAGGAGGGAGGAAGTGGTGTCATTCAAGATCAAAGGCTATGCAACAATAATTTGAGCACATGAACACCAAATTTGATGATATGAGGGATAGGATAGAGAAGCAACCAAATACAATAGTGGAATTGCAAAGGAGGCATAGGGGCTATGAAGTTCTTAATGTAAGAAAGCTAAAGAGACAAGATTATGTCATAAAGATGTTGTAAAAGATGACTAATTTGATGATCCCTCAACTTTGGTTAAAATTGCCAATAATAGAAATGGTTAATGAAATTTTATGAGGCAAGACACCTATGACCATGATTTAAGGAGCATTAAAATGAAAATTTCTCTATTAAAGGGAAAAATAATCTTGAAGCCTACTTAGAATGGGAGAAGATGGTTAAGTTGGTCTTTGACGACCATAACTACTTTGAAAGAAAAGGGTAAAACATATTGTTGTTAAGTATATTGATTGTGCTATTATTTGGTGAGATCAACTTATTTTAACTAGAGGAAGGAATCATGAGAGGCCTATTTAGGAGGAGCTTCATCCTTAATCATTATTATAAGGATTTGTACTAAAGGTTGTAAGGGCTCACTCAAGGCACCAAAAGTGTGGAGAATGCCCATAAGGTGATGGAGATTGCCATGATCTATGCTAATGTGGAGGAGGATAGTGAAGTAGCCATGGCTCAATTCTTATAAGGGTTAAATAGAGACATCACCAATGCAGTTAAATTGCAACATTATGTGGAGTTGTAGGACATGGTGCACATCATAATGAAAGTTAAGAGGCAACTCAAATAAAAGGGTTCTACATAATTTAGATAGAATTTGGGTTCCTTGTCATCTTGGAAGCCAAAATGGAGAAAAAAGGATGATAAGGCTGATTACAAGCCCAAGGCCAAATCTTACAAGAGTAAGGAAGTGAGTCCTAACAAGGAGAATAGTAATTCTAATTCCTAACCTAGTCACAATAGAGACGTTAAATGTTTAAGTATTTAGGAAAGGGACATATTACATCACAAAGTTTAAATAAGTGTACCATGGCATTGAAGTGTAATGTTGATATTAAGATAGAAAGTGAGTATGATGATGATTCCATGCTACCATTGAAGGATGTAAGTGATGGAAAGGAGTACCCAGTTAAGGGAGATGTGTTCATGGCTAGATGAGCATTGGATGCACAAGCCAAGGAAGATGATGAACTATAAAGAGATAATATCTTCCATACATCAAAGATAAGGAATGCAACATGATCATTAATGGGGGCTATACAAATGTAGCTACTCTAGTTGAAAAGCTTAATTTACCTACCATGAAGCACCCAAGATTATATACACTTCAATGGTTGAATGAATGTAAGGAGGTTAAGGTAAATGAGTAGGTATTAGTGTCATTTACTATTGGGAGATATATTGATGAGGTCTTGTGTAATGTTGTAACCATGCATGCTGGGCATAATTTGTTAGGAAGACCTTTGCAATATGATTAATATGTAATGCATGATGGGTTTAAGAATAAGTACTTTTTTGTAATAAATGATAAATCCATTACTCTTGTACCTTTGACTCCTTACCAAGTATAAGATGATCAATTAAGGAATAAAAAAGGAGAGTGAGAGGAAAAGAAAAAAAGGGAAATTGAGGTTGAGAGGAGAAAAGAGGAAAAAAATGGAGAGAAAGGAGATAAGATTAAGAGAAATGAAGAAAGAGGGTAAGAGAGAAAAATTGAGAGTTTGTAAGCAAAAGAGAGTGATGTTAAAAGAGGTTTCTATTCAAAATAGCCTATAATTGTACTTTTATACAAAGAGGTTTTTTTTCGTACTAATGAGCTTAACCCTTTTTTGCCTAGTGTTGTCATTTCTCTCTTGAAGGAAGTTGATGATGTTTTTCCTAAATAACCAATAGGCTTGCCACCTTTGAGGGGAATAGAACATTAGATTAAATTCATCCATGGTGTGATAATTCCAAACTAAGTGGCCTATAGAAATAATTTTGATGAGACAAAGGAGCTTCAAAGGCAAGTTAATGAGCCCATGGAAAATGAACATGTGAGGAAAGGCATGAGTCCATGTGTAGTTTTAGTATTGCTTATGCCTAAGAAGGATGGGACTTGAAGGATGTGCATTAATTGTCAAGTAGTTAACAAAATCATTATAATGTATCACCATCCTATATCTAAATAATATGACATGTTAGATAAATTGCATGGTTCATGTGTCTTCTCTAAAATTGATTTAAAAAGTGGATATTACCAAATTAGGATGAGAGAGGGAGACAGGTGTAAAACAACCTTCAAAACTAAGTATGGGTTTTATGAATGGCTCGTTATACCATTTCGTCTCACTAATGCATTGAGCACTTCTATGAGATTGATGAATCATATTTTATAAGCATTCATTGGTAATTTTGTGGTTATGTATTTTGATGATATTTTTGGTTTATAACAAAACCTTAGATGAGCATCTTGATCATTTATGTTCTATTTTAAGTGTTTTATGTTTTGAGAAATTGTATGTTAACCTTAAGAATTGTTCTTTTTTTCTTGCATTGATCAAATCCTAATTCTTAGCTATGTTATGAGTGCTAGGGGTATTAAGATTGACAAGGAAAAGTTTAACACAATTTGTGCTAGTTTCTATAGACACTTTGTTAATGCCTTTAGCACCATTGCTGCACCATTAATTGAGATTGTTAAAAAGAATGTGGGATTTAAGTAAAGAATGTGGGATTTAAGTGGAGTAGTGATCAAGACAGGGCTTTTAATTTAATCAAGGAAAAACTTAGTTCTACTCCCTTACTTGTTTTTCCTAACTTTGCTAAAACCTTTTAGACTATGTGAGATGCTTTAGGTATTAGCATTAGAGCTATTTTAATGTAAGAATTCGACCAATTGCCTACTTTAGTGAAAAGCTAAGTGGAGTAGCCCTTAGTTATCCCAGTTATGATAAGGAAATGTGTGCATTGGTATAGGCCTTGGAGATATGGTAGCACTACCTTTGGCCTAATGAGTTTGTCATCCATACTAACCACGAATCCTTAAAGCACTTGGAGGAATGAAAGAAGTTGAACAAGAGACAATCCAAATGGGTCAAACTCATTAAATCCTTTCCCTACATCATCAAATATAAACAAGGTAAGGGGAATATGGTTGTTGATGCATTATCATGCTAGTATGCCCTTATCTCTATACTTAGTACAAATTTGTTAGGATTTGAATATGTTAAAGATTTATATGTGAAAGATCCTAACTTTGCTAGTATGTATAGGACATGTAAAAAGTCAACCTTTAGGAAATTTTAAGGGCATGAGGATTTCTTATTTAGGGAAAATTGATTATGTGTGCCTCTAAGTTCCTTAAGGGAGTTAGTTATGAGAAAAGCACATGGGAGAAGGTCTAATGGGTCATTTTAGAGTTAGAAAAACTCTAGATGTCTTAGTTGAACATTTCTTTTGGCTACACATGAAACAAGTCGTTGATAAGGTGTGTAAGAAGTGCATAACATTCAAATAGGCCAAATCTAAAGTTTTACCCTATGGCTTTTACACTCCTTTACCCATACCTAACTAACCTTGGGTTGATTTATTAATGAACTTTATGCTAAAGCTGCCATGATCAAAATGGGGTAGGGATTCTATATTTGTTGTTATTGACAAGTTTTCAA
>CM075434.1:397033-447033 GCA_037832385.1 Rhizophora apiculata | reverse complement strand
GTTCGAATTATCTACTTAAACCCAAATTCCGAAATAGAGTTGATCGAGACACATGCTAGTTAGTTTTGTTTTTATTAATTTTAATATTAGTGATGCTAAGCTTTGTCCATGTAGGCTCTTAGGAAGCTTTGATTTTATATTAATGTCAATATCAAATCGATGTCATTGTAATGGTAATGAACGTGTGATTGTGGGTCCACGAATATTTTTCAATTTACTGATTTACTCATTGACATCCTTTTTTTGTCCTCTCCTAATGATTGTACGATTATGTCCAGATAAAGGGGGAACATTGAATTCTCATTCCAATCAATGATCCAATGGCACCATATAAACAACTGTCGAATCAATAATTTGATAAGTAGATGTTAGACAATTTTGTTTACCAAATTAAATCATAAAAATTGAAATTAAATTAAAAAATTGGGTTAATAATTTTATTAAAAATTTTCTAAAATTTTAATATCAATATTTAAAAAATATTTTTGAAGAAAAAAATTTATAATTATTATATATATATATAATAAATAATTATTAAAGATATAATTATATTTTATATTTTTTAAATAAATACCTTAAAAATATTTTTTAATATCATTATAATACAAATATATATATAAAATAATATTTTAATTCACTTCAATTAAATACAATTTTATAAATTTTAAAATTATAATTAAATTAAAAAAACTTAATTTATATCTATTCAATTAATTCACTATAAAATTTGATTTGATTAATTAAAATTTTAATTTGAATTAGTTGAATTTTATCAGTTAAATGAATTTTTTAAAAAATTTTGAACACTTTTATTGATTAAATGACAAATTAGTTGTTTATTGTATATCTTATGATGATTATGTTTACTTTTATTTTTGTTAAAATAATTTTTTCAAAAATTAATATTAATAAACAATTTATTAATAATAAATTAATAAAATATGATATATTTTAATCTTAAATAAAATTTAAAAAATTACACATTGATACAAAAAATATATAACTTAGACAATAAGGATTTATGACAATAAATCTAATATTAAAATCACCACATAATTTTTTTACCATTCCTATTAATTTTGTATAATGAATATTGTATAAAACAACTAAAAAGTTAGATGTCAACGAAAATTAGAAACTAAAAGTTAGAAATATATATATTTATATTGTAATTTTTTAAAAGTAAATTTTTTTAATGAAATGATTTCAAAATTAAAGAAAAAATTAAGAATCATTTACCAAATATTAAAAATCAAGAAATTGCATTGATATTGAACAGACCTTAAAGTTGAGGTTTTTTTCTCGATAAAATTGATACTTTGCCATTCACAATAAATGCTATGTGATCCTTAGTAGATGTTATGGATATTGTATAAATGTTTTGTAGCCCAAATTCAAGTAGAACCTATAAAAAAAAATGAAAAAACAAAAAAAGCAAAAAACGGATCTAACAACGAGAAGTTAGCAAACAAAAATATGTTTTCACATTCATATAAAAAATACGTCAAAAAAATTATTTTTTTTCTTATAAATTATATTATAATTTTTATTTTATAATTTATATATTGATTTTATAATATTTTAATATAATTAAAACTTTTAATTAAATTATTTAAAAAGAATTTTTTTTGATTTATCATTAAATATTTTAAAATATTTTTATAATTAATTATTAAATATTTTTTTATTTAAATTAAAATATTTTAATAATTAGTTAATCATTTTAAAATTTTAATATTCAAAATTCAAATATTCTAATAAATTAATAATAAAATTACTCTTTTAAAATTTGTTATTTTCTCCCATGAATTCTTAAAAACCTCTTAAGAGTTTTAATATCTATTTTTCCCATTTTTGTTTTAGGTTAAAATTTGAATTTATCTTATTCAATATCATTATAACATCATCATGTAATAAATAAGACATATTATAAAAATTATTATTTTATTATTTTATAAATTATATTATAAATTTTATTTTATAATTTATATATTTATTTTATGATATTTTAATTTAATTAAAAATTTTAATTAAATTATTTTTTTAAAAAAATTATTTATCTTTAAATATTTTAAAATATTTTTAATTAGTTATTCAGTATTTTTTTATTTAATTTAAAATTTTTTTAACTTAGTTACTTATTTTAAAATTTTAATATTTTAGAATGTAAATATTTTAATAAATTATTAATAAAAATACTCTTTTAAGGATTGTTATTTGCCCGAAGTCAAATGGTATTAAAATTTGAATTTACCTTATTTGATATCATTATGTCATATTGGCGCAATAAATAAAATTGTTGGATTCAAAATTGAGTTAGTTGTTGCCACTGCAAAATCCAAATAAAGGAAAAGTATTTTAGTGATTGTTGGCGACAGACGACATATTTGTTCCGCAGTTGAAACGGTTTACTCCGCCGTATAAGACTAACTTTGAATTGCCGCCCGCAGCACTTTCCAAATTATTGTGTCTACTTGTCTACACGCATGCATTGTGGGAGGCGCATGCGGCCCGGCCGCCTGCCTTTAATTCAACCCATGTGAAGCCCTCAGTTATTTGAAAGTAAATATTTAAAATTTATATTATTAAAGAGCCTATTATGACAAATCATGTTCATCATTATTATGACACTTAGATTATACATTGATGAGGCATAAGTAAGTTACTTTAATATTTTTAAATAGTTATTTTAAAAATGTTTTTTAATATCACTATAATAAAAATATATATATTAAATATTTTTTTATTTAATTTAATTAAATAAAATTTTATAAAATTAAAAATTATAATTAAAATAAAAAAATTAGTTTACATATCAATTATAAAATTTAATTTAATTAATTAAAATATTAATTTAATTTAATTTAATTTTATCAATTAAATAAATTTTTTAAAAATTTTTGAATACTCTTAATTGATATTTAGTAAGTGTGATGGTTATAACAATTATTTTTGTACGAGTATGTTTGGTGGATGGTAGTCATGCTCAAAATAGCTAAATAGTTTAATCAATTGATGAAAATGAATCGAAAAATCATGTAAAAAATGATATCATTTTTCATAGCCTAGTGACTCGCCTATTTTGTCTTTAATATCATCTTTGGAGGGTATGAGGTTAAAATTCAATTAAGTTAGGTTGGTTTTTTTTTGACTTCGGGTCCCCTTGATTGATGGAAAATAACTTGTCAGTATAAAATTCAATTAGTTGTTTGTTGTCCGTGCAATGAACCGAAAAACGTTTTGTTCATGCATCAAAAATTTGAAACGGCGAAACAAAGAATGTTGCTATAGAGCTAGTATTTTCCAATAGTCTTTGCTGTTTTCACTATTACATCTATTAAAGATATCATTATATAAACACTGTATCAGGTCTGTCCAGTTTTGACAGCGTGCAAAGCGTGCAACTATCTCGAAACTATATTAGTCGGTGATTAATTGGTGAGTTTTGAGATTCAAAAAAAGGTTGAGTTTCGGCTATTATGTTTGGTAATTGGAACCAAATATAATTTTTTTGGTTAGCCAAGATAATCAGCTTAGATTTCAATTTTACAAAACCGAAACTTTTGGCTCTTGCTATCAAATATTAGTTGTACCTGTTCAAGTTCTTGCTACACCGATTAAACCCATTGGGTTTTCAAACATCGTAGTTGGGTAATACCCCACAGCCTTTTCCGCGGAATGGGCCTATAAATATGGTCTCAAACGAACTCTATGCCACACACCAGCAGGTAGGGAAGGAAGGGAGGAAGGCTATGGCAGACCAAATTTCAGAAGTTCCTGCTTTACTCCAAAGGCAAACATCTAGTGTCAATCGTCCTACCGTTGATTACCATCCAACGATTTGGGGAGATTATTTCCTCTGTCACGTGTCTGACTCCAAGGTAACTAAACCATGCAAGCCTCTTTTTACATGCTTAAGGAAGAAATAAAATATTAGTAACTCTATTAGTAACTTACATACCCCTAAAGTTTAGTACGGTACGTATAAAATGTACTTGCCAATTTCTTCTGCAGACAATAAGCACCTCAATTCGCCAACAGCACGAAACGCTCAAAGAGGAAGTGAGAAAGATGCTAAGAGATTCCAATCAGCCTTCCCAGAGTTTGCGCTTGATTGATTCAATCCAACGCTTTGGCGTTGCTTACCATTTCCAAAAAGAGATAGAAGTTGCATTGGAAAAGCTGGTCAGTAGTGGTTGCCATGATGAGGATGATCTCTACACTGCCGCCCTTCGGTTTCGATTGCTCAGACAACAAGGGATCAAAGTGTCATGCGGTAACCTCATGCTTCTGATTAACATATAAGTTACTTGGAGCAATGAACATATCTATAACAAACTTTAAATGCATTTGTATTTTGTGATTGATACAGAGACATTTGAAAAATTCAAGGACAAAGGAGGAAAGTTCAAGGAATGCTTAATTCATGACATCAAAGGAAACCTTAGTTTGTATGAAGCTGCATATCTTGGAATACGCGGAGAAGACGTCTTGGACGAAGCAACAGACTTCACTACTACAAACCTTCAGTCCATGTTGACCCATTTAAGCTCTCAACTAACAGATCAAATAAAGCATGCCCTTGACCGACCTATCCACAAATGCCTACCAAGGTTGGATGCAAGGCACTATATTGATGCTTACTTTGAAGATGAGTCACATAATGAAACACTATTGAAGTTTGCAAAATTAGACTTCAACATTGTACAAAAAGTACATCAAGAAGAGTTGAAGATCATCGAAGAGTAAGTTCAAAATTTTTCCATTAGAAATATTGCTCTCATTTTTCCAGTTTTTGGCCCATTATTTTTTCTGAGTGGAATCAAAATGACTTGTGTCCCAGGTGGTGGAAATATTTGGATGTCGCAACAAAGTTTCCATATACACGAGACAGAGTTGCAGAGTGCTATTTTTGGGTGATGGGAATCTACTTTGAGCCCCAATATTCCTTTGGCAGAAAGATCATGACAAAAATTATAGCGACGATATCTATACTAGATGATACCTATGATAATTATGGTACAAGGAAAGAACTTGAGCTCCTTACTGAAGCCATACAAAGGTTATCTTCCTTTGTCCAATTCAATAATGATATAGCCGCAACTGTGCCCTTCAAATTTTACTAGACCCCAACAAAATTTGGAATTAGTAGGTTGAGTTCAGGGTTTGCAATTGGTATTGGTGAGGTTAAGGGGCTAACCACTCTATGATCCACTTGTGGCCATCGTAATTTGAATTATTTACTTTGCTAATACAAATTCCAAATTAGAGTTGATCGAGACACATGCTGGCTTGCTTTGTTTTTATTATTTTTAATAAGTGATATTAAGGAAGCTGAAGCATGTCCACGTGGGCCAACTTTGACATTAATAGACACCTGTCAATTTTCAGATGGGACATTAAGGCTGCCGATATGCTTCCAGAGAATATGAAAATGGTTTATCATTTAGTTCTTGATGTCTACAAGGAACTGGAAGACACAATGGAAAAGGAAGGAATGTTGTATGCTGTAGAATACGCTAAAGGAGAAGTATGTGTACCACTTGTTAAATTTGCTTTCCAAATTTGATCCGAATTTGGAGTGCTTATGCCTTGACAATTGACATAACCTTTTATTTATTGGTTTATTTTTTTCAAAATACTTGTGTGTCTCCCAGTTGAAGAAAGTGGTCCAATGCTACATGGCTGAAGCAAAGTGGCGGGATTCGGACTATGTTCCAACAATGGAGGAATATTTGGAGATCTCTCTAGTAACTTCTGCCTACCCGATGCTTTCAACGTCGTCTTTTGTTGGCATGGGGCCAATTGCTACAAGGGAGGCCTTTGAGTGGGTGTCCAATTTCCCAAAGATGGTTAGAGCTTCATCCATTGTTTGCAGATTCATGGATGACATAGTCTCCAGCGAGGTAATTAATCAATTTTAGATTATGGAATCAATCTAAAATTCCAAACTTAATTATGGTTGCGAATTTGCAGTTTGAGCAAAAGAGACATCATGTTGCTTCTGCAATCCAATGTTACATGAAGCAATATGGCGTATCGGAAAAAGATGCCATTAAAATTTTTCGCCAAGAGATTGCATATTCATGGAAAGATATAAATGAAGAGTGCTTGGCTCCAACTCCAGTTCCAATGGCTCTTCTGCGGTGTATCCTGAACCTCACACGAGCAATAGATGTTATTTACAAGGACGATGATGGCTACACAAACTGCTATATCCTCAGAGATTGCATTGCCTCATTGCTCAAGGATCCTCTTCCCCTTTAAGTACTGCTTACCTTAGCTATGAGTGGGAACAAACTAAAATAAGACGTATAAACAAATTATAAATCAAGTGTCGCTGTTTGAACGGTGAAAGGGTTTACCTTGATTTTGTTGGACACCAAGCTGTTTGGGTGTTATTTTGAACTTTGTGAATAAAAATAATTTTATGAGCATATTTCTTTCGTACCTATCTAGCTAGCTTCCCTTGTACAAGACCTTTGAACATGAATATCTACAAACGTGGAAATGAATTTTTCATGTAAAATGGTAATTTGGGAATTTATTGGTTTATCGACTAGGGTAAAGAAAAGCTGCTTTTGTACGATTTCATGTCCAACGGAGACTCTGCCGTTGGCTCCACGAGCTGCCGGCCTTGGAATCCAACCAAGTGGCTCACGCGCCACCGTATGGCTGTCGGGGTGGCCCGTGGTCTCTTTTACTTCCACCATATGGGCTCCATCCACGGACAGGACCTTTGAACAAGAATATCTATAAATGTGAAAATGAAAATAAGTAGAAAATAAAAATGTTTACAATAAAGACAAGATAGAATATTACTTAATGAATTATTAAACTAGTTGTATTTTATTTTAATTGATAAAATATTTTCATTCATTATTTTTGAACTGTACGTTTTTAGCCACAAATGAAAATTCCTTTTCAGCACAAGCTCAAAATGTTTTTGAGATTTAAAGCGGGAATGCAACATCTTTCTGCCAAAAGCAAAACAAAATGTTATTATAAAATCTCATGGTGAGATCAAAATTTATTTTGGGTAATATTATTTTGACACATAAAATGAATTGACCCATTAATTTTTGAAGTGCAGCCCGCAATGTCTGTCCGTTTTATGAGTGCTCAAGTCAGATGAAATCAGAAAATAATAATAGCCAGACTTATACCCAACCACTTAAAAATAATTAGAGAATAATAAAAAGTTGAGATTTCACTTATTATCTTTGATTCTTGGGCATGTAATGTTGCCTCAACTGCTCATTTTTGCTCTCAAAGTCTTTGCCTTTTAGGTTGCCGTCTTACAGAGGAAAATGATATCTTCTCTTGTTTTTGATTTTTAATAATAAGATTTTTTCTAATTTTAATTTTTATAAAAATTTCTTCAATTCAATTTATGAAAAACACTAATAATATGATATTGTACATAATTTTTAGAAAATTTTTTACTATTATATAAAAAATATAATACTAATATAAGATCAACTCACAACATGTTGGACCATAGCTTAAGCCCAAGTTTGTGTACTAGTTTGATGCATCTGCCAAGAACAATGCTGAGCACGAATAAGCCCAAGGCCAAAGTTCCACCTAGAGCTTGGTTCCCCGTCTCAAACTATGCCAAGAGCTCGACCATTAAACTAGAGAACTTCACTTTCTCATAGACCCTAGCATTGAACAAGTTTCTTCAACTGGGAGACACACAAGTATTTTGTTTTTAAAAAATGGAAATGATAAAAAAAAAAAAAAGGTTATATCAATTGTTAAGGAATAAGCACTCTAAATCGGTAACAAAATTGAAAAGCAAATTTAACAAGTTGCACACGTACTCTTTTAGCATATTCTACAGTATACAACATTCCTTCTTTCTCCATTGTGTCTTCTAGTCCCTTGTAGACATTAAAAACTAAATCATAAAACATTTTCATATTCTCTGGGAGCACATTTGCAGCCTTAATGTTCCATCTGAAGTATGGATTTAATTGAAGGAGATCCTAATCACTATAATCTAACTAGCTAGACTTGCCATGATTACATTTTAAATCCTCTCGTCACCCTTAGCTGGTGCGTATGTGAATTTTTTGGGCTGCCCTGCATGTCCAGGTGGTGCCCAGCACAGCCCATAGGCCACATAGGAGGCAAGAGCTCTACAATGGAACGAGGCCAGAAGATCTGGACAAGGTTGAGTTGTTTGGTTGTCAAGAAAGAGAAAGACATGACATGATCTGTACTTGATTCTTGGGTCTCCCCGTCCTCTTCTAAATAAATAGAATAGCTTAGTGGATCATATCTACAAGCCGGCTGCCATCAAGCGCAATTAATACAAAGACTTCAAAGGAGGTATCATTCAGTGCTGATCTCAGAGTATTTGGTTGTTCTCATTATGCTCGTGAGAAAGAAAACAAGTTTGTGTCAAGGGCAAAGAAGAGCACATTCTTGTGTTATGCAAAAAATGACAAAAGATATAGATTGTGGTGTACTCTCCCTAAGTTCATCAATGAAAATGAAAAGTTGGACATTCCTTGCTCTTAAAGCGAACTTAGATGATGGGTATAAATTTTCTAGTTCATATGAATCATCATCTTGTCATACTAATGTGTCTTCTAGATCATCAAATTCATTTAGAAATCATATGCCTATGTCACTTCCCAAGACATGCCATTATTATTGTAAGTTTGGATATATTACACATACATGCTACATTAGAAGAAGGTTGCATTGTAAACTTTCATTAATGAAAATAAATGTGTATGGGTATCATATCAATCACGAGCTTGACATGTCATTAGACTTACAAAAATTTCAAGGTAAGAAGAGTAGTTTGTGTCATTCACATGCATTTCATTTGTAACAACCCAAAGCCACTTATGATAAGTTGATTTAAAGTTATGCACAAATAATAGGATCACATCATCATAAGACCACATTTGGAAAAGCATTTCATGGATATCCTCATGCATATCAACACAAGACCCCCTTTGTTTAAGCATCAAATGGACACCTATATGCTCATAGTAGATATCATGATAGATGTTGTTATCATGGTGAACATGTTCATATAGCATAATTATGCAACATTAGGAGAAGCATTGGAAACATGAAGACATCCTTTAAAGGCACAAAAGGTGCCAAAGCTAACCTAAAGGAACCAAATATATTTGGCTACCAAAAGCTTCCATTTAAGTATCTTTTTAGGTAGAAAAGAATGGTGTCATCATCCAACTTGAAAATCATTGGACAATACATCACAATTTAGATGACATGACAATAAGGATTGTGAAAGAATAACTCTTTCGTATATGACCTTGCATATTTTGTTTAAGAAAGAGAAAATCAAAGAGCTAGGGTAGTAAAGTGAAAAAACTGATATTGTGAAAGAATAAGAGTTCTCTAGTAAAAAGTGTTAGAAAGTGAGTCCTCAAGTGATGTAAAGTATCATTGATTCTTGAGAAAGTTTTGCAGAAACTTTGTTGAGATTAAGGTTAAGGAGACTAAGTGTAAAAGAATGTTTTCATCTAGCAATAGAAGAAGGTGACTAGTGAAGTGAACTCTCAATGGAGGAACGTTAAGGACTAGATGTAGACTCCTAATTTGTGTTGAACCACTATAAATTGCTCTGCACACCCTCTCTTCCTTTATTTCTCTTTAAAACCTATTGTTTGTATTTCTATTTGTAATTGTTTTATCTTGTTATTTCTCTTTAGAGTTGGGATTGCACGTTGGTTGAGTGATCAAATTGATTAGACCCAATTCACTTCCTCTCTTGGGTTGTCTTAAGGAACAACAATTGGAATGTCGAAAAAGGCGACAAAGATTAGCGAAGTATTTGAAGAGACTAAAACAATGTTAAAGTGTATTCATATATAACTAAGAAAATGGAAACTTGTAAATAGCTGATCTAGCTTGATTTATTACAAAAAAAGGTAGGATTAGCTGGATATATTTATAAAGGAACTTTTCTCCTTAGCATAAACTCAAGTTGACTTTTACCTTAATGGCAAATTTTACTGAATAATTGAGACAAAGTGACCAATTAAATGGAGATGCAATGAAGAAAAATGAAGATATATAATACCAAGGCAAACCATTTAGATCTAGTAAATCATCGATCTAATAAAAGTGCTCACCAAACCCTCGTGATGACCATGACCATCACCATCGATATCTTTCTCCCCATCCTTCTCAAAATAGATCTTTGTGACCATGAGTATGTGTTGAAACCCTAAGGTTTCATGCTTAGTTTTAATGATTAGAAAACATTGAGGGTTACTAACGTGCTTGTTAAGTCTGATTAGAGAGTAGATTAAATTCAATAAACACATAAATTAGAATGGAGGCAATGCAATAACAAGAAGACTAGCTTTCTATCTATATTGGTTCTATTCATCACTAGCTAGTCACATGATGCATAAGTTCTTTGTCAAGACCTTTCTGGAATATCAATAGATGACAAAACAAAGGAGATGCAGTGAGGAGCTCAATTGGATATCAAAGGAAGAAAGTCAAGAGATAGAGCAATAACTTGAGAAGAATTCAAGTACCACTGAGTGCAGCCAAATTTCGCAGGCTCGTATGATCAACTGGAGATGAATTAGATAATGTGCCATACACAATTGGAAAGATAGAAGTGTCTAGTTTCTAACTCAACAAGAATCACATTGATTGAAGATCTGCAGAAGACATCATATACAAAAGAGTGAAGGGTGCTCAAGCTGTGTGACAGATTGTCTGGTTCACCGTCAACAGATGCTACGGATAGCTGGTGAGGAGCTAAGAGTCAAACGTTACATTGCTGGAACGATACTTGAATCTAGTTTCCAAATCGACCAGGATCATGTTAAATGGATATTCATGGTGAATGATATGAACTGGAAAATGAAGCATGTACAAGCTGCCAAGATATGCTGGATCATTCCAATATAAGAAGGCACCGATATCCAATGGAGAGGAAGTATCCATTAAGATTTATATAGATAGAAATATATTTGTGCCTGGTTTTCAAATTCTCCTGAATCACATTAATTGGTGTCTTGCAAAGAACGTTATGGACAATAGACTGAAATGTGTACAGACTGTCAGGACAGAGTAGATGAGTCAACTTCCAGAAAGCACAACGATCGGATGAAGATGTATCAGCCATTGATATATACATTGGTGGAAAGCTCTATTAATCTACTTTCCAATTCAAGAAACGGGACATAATTTGGAGCTATATAGAAAGAGTTCTTATTAATTGTTTGAGAAGTGTCAAAGCTAGTCTTGCACGACCATATGAACTATAATCTGACTCCTATATGGTATTATTTTGTGGATGATGCAAGTGCAAAAGAGAAGTAAGCTAGCTGGAGCTGTATTGCCAAGCCTTAGTTTACAAGAAAACAAGTCTTCTAGTACAAGAAGGAAGAGGATCACCTTGGAACAGGTTCTAAATATCCCTTAGTTGGCAAATTAAAATGGGTTTCATATTTTGGAGAGAATATTTTCTTGGAGCTTAGATTGTGTCATGGGTATGCCCTAGTTAGGAGTTGTTCTTCATTTGCCAAGTTGATTGCTCTTACATGGAATCAAGTTTGGAATATATTCTGAGTAAAAGGTAAGAAGGATATGTGCATGGAAACTCATTGAGGAAATCCTGTTGTGCTGGAAAAATTCAAAAGCTAGTTCAAGCCTCAATGCTGTGCAAATCTTTCAGCCAACAAGGTTCAATTTAAAGAGGATTTTATAGAAGAAACCTATACACCTCTGTGGATCTGTATATGGAAAGAAAGTGAGCTGAAATGCATTGGTCTATGCTGAAAGCTAGTGTATAACAAAGCAAATCCATTTATTGGATGATTCATTGTTCAACATTCAAAAGTTGCTCAACAAGGAAACGAATTATTACCATGTCAAAAAGGAAACTTTGAAGACTATCAACCAACAGCTACCTAGATCCCGCTACAATAGCTGCCTTGATTTCCTACAACTACTAGCACTGATCCTTCGTTATATATATGTCTTCTTGTATAGCAAACAAAACACACCACAATTCTCTACTTCCCTACTGTATGTTTAAGCTTAGAAAGAAAAGTAAAAGCAAAAGAGTTGAATGATGAAGAATAAAGAAGGAGAATTTCTCTTGTTTAGGACTTTATTATTATCTTATATGTATAATAATATTTTTGATTGGATGTTTCACCTTATTTATTTTTTTCTATATATATATATATATAGAGTGAGAGAGAGAGAGAGAGAGAGAGAGATTAATTCCCACTAGTGGATATTAATCCTTCTAGTAAGCCATGGAGCATGCTTGATGTTGATGTCAAAAATATTAATAGGCTTTACCACTATGATATAATCCCATTTAACAATCCATGGGACAAGATACTAGGAAGCAAATAAAAGGAGCATATCTTTGTATCATTATTTTCTTCATAAAACTATTCATAAGTAGTTCTTACCTTATTGGGTAAGGTAATGGGATGTAAAACCCATTTAAAGAACCAATTTTAACCTAGTTAGGAAATCATTTAGGTCATATGGGAAATAGATTTGAATCCACCAGCTAAATTTCTTTTGCTAGTTTTCATATAGCGAAGCCTTTTTCCCATGCTTCCATATAATCAAAACAATTAAAGGACTTAAACTTTCACTGGTCCTTTAATTCTCTTGCACACAATAGATCTCCTTGCTAATCTTTTAATTATGGGGGCCTTTTCCTTTGTATGAAATTATTTGTTCTTAATATTGGAGTAATAACTCCTACTCTTTTGTTTTGCAGGATATCTAATGGGTGAATAACCCATCTACTCACAAAAGCTTTCTAAAGCTATCTTACCTTAAGGATTTTCATTTTGTAATTGTTTATGCAATTTCATTTCATTACAGAGTTTAACACCTTTAACTACTACTTTAGTAGCTAATATTCCATGAGTATATTAATCATAATCAATAGTTCCAACATTATTGGATTTTAATCAAGTCTTAGCTCTTTTTGCAAATAAGGTAGGTAACTCTAAAAGAAATTTTTCTTTCCAAAAGATATTCTAGCTATCTTCTTAAGTAAAGACTTTAGAGAAGATATATCTTTATACCACCTAAAGTGAGTTAAGGTATCTAAAATTAATGAGTTGCTCATAAGACTTATTAACTAGTAAATTGGCAATACCAATAAAATGATTGGTAATAGTATAAATAAGTGTACTAACATAATCAAATAGAAATTCTTTAGATTTAGTCTTTATTGTAGAAAATATTTGTTATTTTGCCTCTTTTGAGAAATAAAAATCCTACCAGCCTTTAAGTTGTTTAGTAAATCTACTTGTAATTATTTTTGCAATCTTGAGGTTGAAATTACCCTTTATTTTAATAGCAATTGCAAACATCATATAATGTAATAGTAAGAGAATTTGACATTTTATTTGACCTTTTAGATTCTAGTCCACTATACTACTGCCATCATATTAAACATAACTATAATCAACTTGTTCTTTTAATATAAGATCAATAAGTGTTGGTCTTAGATAATATAATTGTGTATGAGCCTTATTAAAGGTCATTTTATTAATATTAAAAATTTCGTTTACATAAGAAGAGAAGGTTTATCCTTCAGAGGTTGTTATTCTAATAAGAACATATTTTGTAATTGATCCATATAATCTTTTATCTCATTTTCAAATTTAATCTGTTCCCCTTTTTCTTGCACTATGGCTTCTTTTTCTTTTAATCTCATACCTCTAAGACTTTTCAAGATTTCGTTAACTAATTCTACTTTACTAGAACTTTTATCTACCATTTTGTAATTTATTTCTTCTAATGAAAGATATTTAAATAAAACCTTTTTTACTACTTTTGATTTAACCAAAGGTTTGGGAATAACATCCCTATTTTGAGCTATTTATTTAATCATTTGCTCAATACACATAAGCTAAGATCCAAAAAATTGAAGATAAAGATTACTATAATTATCTTGCTATATAACAACACTAGTGGTTGCTTCAACCTTATAAGGTGAAGCAATAATGTCATTATCATCAATTTTAGTAGACAGATTTAAAGGTGGAGGATGAATGCTATTAACACTTTTACCCTTTTTATTCAAATATTCTTAATAAGCATTTTTAATAGCTAGACACTTATTGGTGGTTGAAAATTCAAGAAAAGACTTTCTGTAAAGTTTATAAACCTTTTGAATAAATTAAGGCACTTTTCCTTTTCCTTTTCCTTTTATTTTTGCAACAAACTCATTTACACATCTTTGGTTCTCTAATCCATTGAATTTTATCAAACAAAGCTTTGATTGATCTTAATTAGCCTTTCTTATACATATTAAAGGTTTCAAATCTTAAATAATGAGACCTCTCCATTTCTACCTAATAAAGCTCCTTCCTTTGTTACAAAGACTCATTTACTCAAAAGGATGGTGAAATTCACTTTTATATCTACATAAATGATTCTATTCATTGGAACAAGCACATATGTACCTCTTTGATATTCTAAATCCATTAAATTACATGAAGCAAATGAGTCATTAATCTTGATTAACTTTCTTTAAAGGTATTAAATGGTTTAATTCCTAAACAATGAGATTGTTTTTTTATTTTTTGATAACAAGACTTCTCTTTTGTTGCAAAGATTCTTTCACACAAAATTTTCAAGAAATTAATTTTTGTGTCAATAGTAAACATTATATTCTTTTCAACAAGCTTCGTTGTACAACTTTGCTGCTATAAACCTATTGAATTCCTTGAAGCAGTGGTTAGTTTGATCTTGATTAGTTTTTCTTATAGCTATTTACTATTGCAATTCTTGACTAATGAGACTTTCTCTTTATTTCTAGCTAACAAGGCTCCTTCCTTCATTGCAAGGACTCATTTACATAAAATTAAAAACTATCTATTGATGAAGGCCATAAAAGGTCACTATTGACTATTTTCTTATTTCACAATGATTCAAATAAAAAAGATATAGAATTAGACATTCTAGAAGATCACTCTTCTGATTTTGAGTTTGGGAGAATGTGGTTATTATAAGGTCTTAAAGAAAAGCAAAGGCTGATTAGTCTTAACAACAGAAGATACTATGATTTTGGATCTTAGAATATTTCCAAAAGAAGGTTATAACCTTAAATTAGTGATTCATAGGGTAACAGGATATATTTCTAATTCTACTTCTAAAGAACCCTTTATACAAGAGCTTAATGTAGAAATAAATGAATTAAAAGGAGCAATAAGACCATTAAAGGAAATAACTATATTACTTGCAACATTCATGTATACACCAAAAGGTTCTATTAATTGCAGCAACAACAACCTTATGACCTTGGCCTTGAAAATCCATGGAATTCCATCAAACAAAGAAGTGATTAATCTTGATTTTCTCTTCTTGCAGGTAATGAATGGTTCAATTCTACAAGAATGTAACCATTTGTTCATTTCTTGCTAACAATTTTTCTCCTTTAGTTGCAAGGACTTATTCACATAAGTTAAGATTACTTAAATCAATAACAACATATTCTCTCATCAGAATAGCAACCCCTAGATGATAAGCCTTCTCCTTCTTAAACATATAAATATTTTATTATTTGTAATGCAAAAGGTAGGCCTTGCAGCCTTTACTAGAAAAATTAGGTTATTCCAAACCAAGATTATATTTCTTGGCCACCTTATTGAAAATGGTAGTGTAATTCCAATATATCAAGCAATTGAATTTGCTTTTAAATTTCTTAATGAAATTAGAGACAAAATCAATTATAAAGATTTCTAAAAAGCCTACATTATTTTTTAAATTTTTATAAAGAATTAGCTTATGATGCTAAACCTTTATTTGAAAGACTTAGAAGGAATCCTTTTGAATTGACACACATTCATACACAAGTAGTTAAGAAAATAAAACAAAAGGCTAAAGAACTTACATGTTTAATTGTTCCCCAACTAGATGCCTTTAAAATCTGACCAAGGATATGGTGGAATATTAAAACAAAAGATTCACCACAAAGAAAGCTTATTATGCTTTACTTTTGGGATTCAGAAAGAAGTTAGAGTTAATTAGTCTACAATTAAGAAAAAAAATTCTTGCTATAGTATTGTGCGTTCAAAAGTTTGAAGGAGATTCATTAAATCAAAAATTTCTTATTAGAATTAATTGTAAAGCTACTAAAGATGTTCTTTTAAAAGATGTCAAAAATATAGCCTTAAAGCAAATATTTGCTAGATGGCTGGGAATATTATTAGCCTTTGATTTTGATATTTACAAATTTTTTTCTTGACTTTCTAACTCATGAATTTTTATAAGGTATGACTTCTTGAATAAGAGGCCTATGCTACAAGGGCCTATGTCCCCATCAAAGTCAATTATTTCATTAGCTAAGGATGCTTCTAGTTCATCAAGTCAAAATAGTAAGGAATTGGTACCACTTCTTGAATAAGAGGCCTATGCTACAAGGTTTTATGTCCCCATCGAAGTCAATTATTTCACCAGCTAAGGATGATTCTAGTTTATCAAGTCAAAATAGCAAGGAATTAGATCTTTTATCAAATGAGGCTTATAAGTGACAACTAAATAAGGAATAAAAGGCTTAAATATTCTTTTGTCCCAAAGTTTATATAGACTTGTGTCCAATTGAACCCAACTATGCTTAACTTATACCTTATGAGGTTGCAAAATTCAATTTAAGAGATAACTTGTATTCTCATACCACTATGAAAGATTACTATTATTATCAGCAGATTCTTTTTGAGATAAGACCAGTGAACATTGAATCAATTGAATGAGGTGTTGGTTATGGATCTACCAAAGATTAAGCATATGCAAAATTTAAAATCAAAAGGATCATCTTTCTAGATAGATAAATGGTAAAGAGATTTGCTAGCCTGTGAAGAATTAAAAAACTAGTGGAAAGTTAAAAGTTTCAATTATTTTAACTATATTGAACCTTAAGTGAGATATTTATTCTACAAAATCCCATAAAAGAAATCTAGCTGGTTTCTTCATATTAATCTACTCATGATAAGGTTAAATTTCCTAATTGGTTTACAATATGGTTCCTTAAATGGGGATTGCATCCCATTATACTCCCTTTATGCGTAAAAACTATTTATGAATAATTTTGTGAAAAGAATCCTGATTTGAGGAATAAAATATTAAATTTTGTTGTTTGGTATCATGTTCCATGGATCATCAAATGGGGCTATAATATCATTTTCAAACAAGTTAATATCCTGGGAGAAAGTACTTAGCATGTACCATGGCTTGTTTGAAGGGTTAACATTCAATGGTGGAAAAAATTTGAATATTTTAGCAAAGGGGTTTACACTATTAAAGGAGTTATTAATTTAGGAATCAACATTGCAAGACTTGCTCCCCTAGCTATCAAGACTTTAGCTTAAATGCTTAAAGCACTGGTTGAGAGTGTGCCAAGAGAACATCTAATTGAGATGATGGCTAGTATTTTACAATTTGATAAAGCCTAACCAAAATGTAGTCAAGCAAAAGATTCCAATCAACTCACTTAACAAGATGATATTATGCAAGACTTAAAAGATTTGTTTGAGTTGTAAAGGGGACAAAATGGACAAAATGCTTTTATAAAGCCATTGTATAAAGCCACTTTATAAAATCTGCTTTTACAAAGATACTTTATACTTTATAGTTTATAAAGACAACTTTATCATGTATGTGTTTGTTAGCATAGACTTTAGAGACAAATAGGAGTATTCCATGGAGAAGGCATAACTTTGTTTCCTTATTTGTAAACTTACTCCAAAACAACCTATATGCATGTAGTGTCCTTTAATGAAAGCTATATTCATGTAAGTTCATTTTCTCTTAAGCTTTCTTTTATTGAATCTAGTTTTGTGTCTTTTGTATTGTGAGTTTGAAAATTGTGTATTTTATGTTTGAATTGTTTAGCATTATTTATTGGCTTTTCTTATAGGTAATGAATGGTTTAATTCTCAAATAATGAGAATATTTTTTATTTTCTGATAACATAACTTCTCATTAGTTGTAAGGACTTATTCACACATCATGATTTTGTAATTAACTTTAATGTTAATAATAAACATTATATTTTTTGTAGCAAGCCCATTTGTACAACTTTGGTATTCTGAATCCATTGAATTCCATCAAAAACAAGTCTAATTGGTCTAGATCACCTATTCTGATATGTATTCAATGTTTTAATGTCTAAACAATGAGATCATCTCTTCATTTATAGCCAACAAGGCTCCTTCCTTTGTTACAAGGACTCATTTACACAAAATTATGGTGAAATTAACTTTTGTGTCCATATAAAAGCATTATATTCATTGGAGAAAGCATGTTTGCACACCTTTAGTGCTCTGAACTTGTTGAATTCCATCAAGTAAATGAGTCATTGAATTCCATCAAGTAAATGAGTCATTGAATTCCATCAAGTAAATGAGTCATTGAATTCCTTCAAATAAAGCTTTGATTGATCTTAATTAGCTTTTTATATACTTTTTGAAATTTTCAAATCTTGAATAATGAGAACTTCTCTTTAATTCTAGCGAACAAGGCTCCTTCCTTTGTTACAAGGACTCATTTACCTAAAATGATGGTAAAATTAACTTTTGCTTCTACACAAAACATTCTATTCATTAGAAAAAGCATGTATGTATGTCTTTAGTACTCTAAATACTTTAAATTCCATCAAGCAAATAAGTTGTTGATGTTGATTAGCTTTCATTATTGTTATTTAATGGTTTAATTCTTGAACAATGATACCATCTCTTCATTTTTGATAACAAGACTTCTCTTTTGTTGCAAGAACTTATTCACATAAAATGATCTATAATTAACTTTTGTGTCAACAATAAACAATATATTTTTTGCAACAATCAAGTTTGTAAAACTTTAGTGCTCTAAATCCATTGAATTCTGTTAAAAAAATGCCTAATTAATCTATATTACCTTTTCTTATGTGTATTGAGTGTTTCAATTCCAAAATAATGAGATAGTCTCTTCATTTCTAGCCAATGAGACTCTTTCCATCATTGTAAGGACTCATTAACACAAAATGATGGTGAAATTAACAATTTTGTTTACACGAAACATTTCATTCATTGGAATAGACACTTTTGCACACCTTTGGTACTCTGAAACTATTGAATTCCATCAAGTAAATGACTCATTGATCTTGATTAGCTTTCTTCACAAATATTGAATGGTTTAATTCTTAAACAAGGAGATTGCCTCTCCATTTTTTGATGACAAAACTTTTTTTTTTTTTTGGTTACAAGTACTTATTCACATAACATGATCTCATAATGAACATTTATGTCAACAAGAAACATTATATTCTATGTAACAAGCTTGTTTGCATATCTTTGGTACTCTAAATCCATTGAATTCCATCAAATAAAGCTTTGATTATTTTTAATCAACTTTTCTTATAACTATTGAAGGTTTGAAATCCTAGATAATGAGACATTCTTTTCATTTCTAGCTAACAAGGCTCCTTCCTTCATTTCAGGAATTTATTTACCCAAAATGATGGTGAAATTCACTCTTGTATCTACACAAAAACACTCTATTCATTGGAATAAGGACATATATACATCTTTGATGCTTTAAATTCATTGATTTCTACCAAGCAAATGAGTCATTAATCTTAATTAGCTTTTTTTATAGGATTTAAATGGTTTAATTCCTGAATAATAAGACCATCCCTTCTTTTTTTGGTAAAGATTTCTCTTTCATTACAAGGACTCATTTACAAAAAATGATCTCATAATTAACTTTTGTGTCAATAGTAAATACTATATTCTTTGTAAGAATCTTATTTGTACAACTTTGGAACTCTAACCCATTAAATTCCTTGAAACAAAGTTTCATTTGATCTTGATTAACTTTCATACAACTATTTAATGTTTCAATTCTTGAATAATAGGACCTTCTCTTCATTTCTAGCTAAGAAGGCTCCCTCTTTCATTATAAGGACTCATTTATATAAAATGATGATGAAATTAACATTTGTGCCAACATAAAACATTATCTTAATTAGAATTAGCATGTTTACACATCCTTAGTACTCTAAACCCATTGAATTTCATCAAGTAAATGGGTCATTGATCTTAATTTTCTTTCCTTACAAGTATTAAATGGTTTGATTATCAAACAATGAGATTGCCTCTTCATTTTTTTGATAATAAGGATTCTCTTTTTGTTGCAACAACTCATTCACACAAAAGGATCTCAAAATTAACAATTGTGACCATAGTAAATATTATATTCATTGTAAGAAGCTCATTTGCACATCTTTAGAATTGTAAATCCATTGAATTCCATCAAATAAAGCTTTGATTGATCTTAATTAGCTTTTCTTATACCTATTGAATGTTTCAAATCCTACATAAGGAGATCATCCTTTTATTTCTAGCAAACATGCCTCCTTCCTTCATTACATGGACTTATTTAACCAAAATTTTGGCAAAATTAAACATTCTATTCAATGGAATAAGCACTTTTCTATGCCATTGGTACTTAAATCCATTGAATTCCATCAAAAAAATGTGTCATTAATCTTGATTAGCTTTCCTTATAAGCATTGAATGGTTTAATTATCTAGTAGTGAGACTACCTTTTCATTTTTTGATAACAAGGCATTTCTTTTTGTTGCAAGGACTCATTCTAGCAAAAGGATCTCATAATTAACTTTTGTGTCAACAACAACCATTTCATTCATTCCAACAAGCTCATTTGTACAACTTTGGTATTTTAAATCCATTAAATTTCATCAAAAAAGGTGTGAGAGATGATTAGCTTTTGTTATACATACCGAATGTCATAGTTCTTGAATAATGACATTATCTCCTCATTTCTAACTAACAATGCATCTCATTTCATTGCAATTACTCATTCGCATAAAAGGATCTCATAATTAACTTTTGTGTCAACAGCACCCAATATATTCATTCCAACAAGCTTGTTTGTACATCTTTGGAAATTAAATCCACTAAATTTCGTCAAAAAATGGTGTAAGGTCTTGATTAGCTTTTGTTATACATATTAAGTGTCTCAATTCCTAAAAAATAACACATTCTCTTCATTTCTAGCTAACTAGGCTCCTTCTTTTGTTTCAAGGACTCACTTACACAAAATGATGGAGGAATTAAATTTTGTGTCTACATAAGAGCATTGTATTCATTAGATGAAGCACCTTTGTATACCTTTTGTGCTTTGAATCTATTGAATTTCATTAAATAAAGGAGTCATACATCTTAATTAGCTTTCATTATAGATATTGAATGGTTTAATTCCCAAACAATGTGATTGTCTCTTCATTTTTTGATAACAAGCACATCTATATTCATTATATTCATTGTATTAAGCATGTCTATACAACTTTTGTAGACTAAACCCATTGAATTCTTTCAAACAAATCTTAGATTGAACTTGATTAGCTTTTCTTATGTTTATTTAATGTTTCAATGCCTAAATAATGAGACCTTCTCTTCATTTCTAGTTAATAAGGCTCCTTCCTTTGTTGCAAGCACTCATTTACACATAATAATGGTGAAATTAACATTTGTGTTGGCACAAAAAATTGTATTCATTGCAACAAGCACATTTGCACACTAATGGTACTTCAAACCCATTGGACTTTGTCAAGTAAATGAGCTGTTGATCTTGATTAGCTTTCCTTATTGACATTAAATGACTTAATTACCAAACAATGAGACCATCTCTGTATTTTTTGATAACAAGACTTCTCTTTCATTGTAAGGGCTCCTTCACACAAAATGATCTCCAAATTAACTTTTATGTCAATTGTAAACATTATATTCTTTGCAACAAGCTCGTTTGTATATCATTGGTACTTTAAATCCATTGAATTCCTTCAAACAAAGCTTTAGTTGAACTTGATTATCATTTCTTATACCTATTAAGTGTTTCAGTACTTGAACAATGAGACCATCTCTTCATTTCTAGCTAACAAGGCTATTTCATTCATTATAACAATTCGTTTACTCAAAATGATGGTGAAATTAACTTTTTTCTCTACACAAAACATTGTATTCATTGGAACAAACATGTTTGCACACCTTTGGTACTTTAAACCCATTGAATTTTATTAATTAAATAAGTAATTGATCTTTTATCAACTTTCTTTATAAGTATTGAATGGTTTAATTTTTAAACAATGAGATCCTCTCCTCATTTTTTGATTAAATGACTTCTCTTTTCATTGTAAGGAAACATTCACACAAAATGATATCATAATTATATTTTGTGTCAATAGCAAGTATGATATTCATTGCAATAAACTCAGTTGTACATCTTTAGTGCTTTAAATCCTTTAAATTTCATCAAGAAAATGGTGTGATTGGTCTAGATTACATTTTTCTTAAACATATTGAGTGTTTCAATTTTTGAATAATGAGACCATCTCTTCATCTCTAGCTAACAAGGCTCCTTCCTTCATTGCAAGGTCTCTTTTACACAACGTGATGATGAAATTAGCTTTTATGTCTACATAAAATATTATATTCACTAGAATAAGCATGTTCACACACCATTAATACTTTGAATCCATTGAATTCTATCCAGTAAATGAGTAATTGATATTTATTAGCTTTCCCCATAGGTATTGAATGGTTTAATTTTTGAACAATGAGACCATCACTTCATTTTTTAATAACAAAGCTTCTCTTCTTATTGTAAGGACTCATTCACATAAAATGATCTCATAATTAACTTTTATGTTAGCAATAAACATTATATTCATTGTGACAAGCTTGTTTGTACATCTTTTATACTCTAAATCCTTTGAATTCCATTAGAAAAAAGTGTGGTTGATCTAGATTACTTGTTCTCATATGTATTATGTGTTTCAATTCTTGAATAACAAGAATATCTCTTCATTTCTAACTGATAAGACTCCTTCTAAATGTTATAAATTTCACAATTCCAAGTTTGAATATGACATTGTAGAGTTTAGAAAACATGATAACCAAATAGGTCTATCACTTAAACTTGATTCAACTACTCCTAATAAGAAGTCTTGAAAATAATTATGATGTTTATCATGTACATAGATAATTGCTGAGTTGTTTAAAACTAATCGGGTAACAAGTTTTAATGCTATCCTAACATGGATGAATTTGTATTTCTATTAATGTGAACTAGGCTTTTGGGCTTATTGTATATGCTAAACATTATATTTATCATGATAGTAATGACCTTACAACTATGACACTTTGAATCCATTAAATGCCTTCAAACAAAGGAGTCATTCATCATAATTATCCTTTTTTGTAGGTATTGAATGGTTTAATTCAAGAAGAACTATTGCTTCATCTTTTATTAACAAGCTTTTCAAATACATATTGAGAGTTTTATTTTCTCAACGAGACCATCTCTTAATTTTTGGCTAACAGGCCTCCTTCCTTCATTGCAAAGACTAATTCACACAAATAGATCTTGGAATTAACTTTTGTGTCAATGACAAACATTTTATTCATTACAATAGGCTCATTTATACATCCTTGGTACTCTTAATCCATTGAATTCTATTAAAAAATGGTATGATAAGTCTAGATTACCATTTCTTATACTTATTTTGTGTAAATGATTGCTTGTAATGAATGAAGGAGCTTTTTATAGCTAGAAATAAAGAGATAGTCTCATTATTTAGGAATTGAAACATTCAATTCATAAAAGCAAGTTTGTGTTCACTCAAAACATTATATTCATTGGAGCAAGCACATTTGCACACGTTTGGTACTATGTACCTATTGAATTCCATCAAGTAAAATGAGTCATTGATCTTTATTAGTTTATCTTATAGGTATTGAAAGGCCTAATACTTGAACAATGAGACAATCTCCTCAATTTTTCATGACAAGACATCACATTTCATTGGAAGGACAAAATTACACAAAAGGATGTTGAAATTGGCATTTTTGTCCATACAAAACATTATATTCATTGCAACAAAGTTATTTGTACATCTTTGATGCCCTAAATCCATTGAATTCCATCAAAAAATTGGTGTGGTTGGCCATGATTGCCATTTCTTTTAAATATTTTGTGTGAATAAGTGCTTGTAACAAAAGTAGGAGCTTGTTAGTTTGCAATGAAGAGTCAATCTCATTATTCAAGAATTGAAACACTTACTATGTATAAGCACATTTGTGTCTACACAATCATTGTAATCATTGGAACAAACATATTTGAACAACTTTGTTGCTCTGTACCTATTGAATTCCATCAAGTAAATTGAATTACTAATCTTAAGTAACTATCCTTATAGGCATTAAATGGTTTAATTCCTAAAAAACAAGATTGTCTCTTTAATTTTTCATAACAACACTCCACTTTTCATAAGAAGGACAAATTTACATGATGGTAAAATTAACATTTTTTCCTACACATAACATTATATTTATTATAACAAGCCCATTGATTCATTTTTGGTACTCTAAGTCCATTAAATTTCATCATAAAAATGCATGATTGGCCTAAATTACATTTTCAAATATGTATTAAGAGTTTCATTTCCTGCATTTTTTAGGTTCTTGTTTAATTCCACGTGCATGTTAGGTCCTTAAGCTATGTTGTTTGGGTTCACATCATCTAAGG
This sequence comes from Rhizophora apiculata, assembly GCA_037832385.1. Classification (NCBI taxonomy): domain Eukaryota; kingdom Viridiplantae; phylum Streptophyta; class Magnoliopsida; order Malpighiales; family Rhizophoraceae; genus Rhizophora; species Rhizophora apiculata. Next base: position 422,448 of record CM075434.1, on the reverse strand, counting down.
ATCCATTGAGCATTCAAAGAAATGATCATTCCATGATCAAGGTTAATGGTGTGAATTCCTTGATCAAAAACTTGGAAAGGTTTAATCAAATTAAGAAAGAGATTTCCAAGGATTACCTTTTGCTTTAGGTTTTTGACAAGAACAAAGGAGGTTTGGATGCTAATACCTTGTTGGCAAACTTAGACACCAGAGAGCTTATAGTTGACTTATAGCTTGGGATTGTTGGTAGACTTTAGGCTTTCCAATATTTTTTCAAAATACTTGGTAGGTCTAAGGCCTTCATGTTTATAGTTAAGATATACACTAGTATGTACTAAAACTATGGTTTGTAAAGAAAAATGATTAGCAATTTTCAAATGGATTTTAACAAGGAATTTTTGAGTGGTGATTTCTATTAAAAGAAATAGGAATTCATTATTTTTGAGACTTTCAAGTTGTTAGGCTTTAGAAGGTTCTAATTGATCTAGAACCTTTGTATTTTAAGGGTTTACTAAGTCTAGTAAGGACACTAGCATTTGATACTCTTGTGTTTGTTGGGCCTTGAGATCTTAGATCTCTTGCTTGAATTTGTTTATTTCATGTTTGAGGTTTATTAGAGTGACAGGCTTGGTTTAGGGTTGGTCAAACCTTTTAAAACATCCTTAAGAATATAAGGGGCTTGGATGGACTGACGTAATGGGTTTGGATTTGAAGTTGATGGGCTTTCAAGGAGCTTTTGTAGAAATTAGGCATTAGCTTGATCATTTCATAATGTATCAAATATCTAAAGGATTTGCTCTTGATCACACGTTAGGACACTTACCTTTGTCTTTTGACCCTATTTTAGAAGAGGCTTTAAGCTCATTAACTTGAAGACTAGCTTCATCCTTAGAAGATAGTTTAAGAGTACTAGCTTCTGATGTTTTAACAAACAATGCTTGTGGTTGGGCTTGAACAAATATTAGGTAGTTCAATAGCTTGGAGCTTTTTGTGAAGTTTATAGTATCTGGACATGTGACTAGGCTGACCATAGTTATAATAGATTTATATGGGTTTTTGTTTATTTAGGCTTATTAGGTTTGGACCTAAAAGTTGTTTTGGGCTTAGAAGATTGTTGGTGTTGGTTATGCTTATATTTTGATCAAAAAGGATTTTTTTGAATTTGGTATTGGGCCTATGCTTTCTTTTGGTCTTTTCTTTCTGATAGAGGTTATCATTAAATTGGGCATAAAAGGATCCTAACTCCTTTTAAGTCTATTTTTGGAGCTTTAGATATGCACATATCTGCAATCCTTCTTTCTAGACAAAGCTTATCAATTCACTATAAGCCAATTAATGATAAGGAATTTGACCATTATACTAAGCCTGTAGTTTAGATCTTACTTTATTGTCGAGTAGCCTTAGTAATCCTACCAAAAAATTTTCTTGCCAGAAAACTTGATTTGCATTGTTCCACTATATGACATGGGTTAGAAACGTATCTTTGTGACAATAGAAATTGTGTAAATATTTACATTTAAGATTAGATAAGAGTTTAGCATTCTTATCCTTCAGGTGAGATGGATCACCAATAAGGTGCTTTGTTATGGCAAAGATAAGACTTGCCACACCATTAGGGATTGTTTGTTGGTTATTATCAAGGAGAGGTTCACCATGAACATCTCTCTTGATAGCATGGAAAATGTTGTCATGGTCAACTGGAGTGAGTACTTAATCCCACCAGCCTCTAAGCTATCTCAAGGATCCTATAACTTGGATCATAGCAATGGCTTGATTAGAGGATGGTGAAATTAACTTTTATGTCTACATAAAACATTTTATTCATTAGAATAAGCACATATGGATACCTTTGGTATTTCTAAATGCATTGAATTCCATCAAGTAAAAGAGTCATTGATCTTAATTAGCTTTCCTTATAGGTATTTGATTGTTTTATTCCCAAACAATGAGACTTTTTTCATTTTTTTGATAACCAAACTTCTCTTTTGTTGCAAGGGCTCATTCACCTAAAATGATCTTGTGATTAACTTTTGTGCCAATAATAATCATTATATTCTTTGCAATAAGCTTGTTTGTACATATTTAGTGTTCTAAATCCATTTAATTACATCAATGAAAGGTGTGATTGGTCTTAATTACTATTTCTTATATATATTGAGTGCTTTAATTCTTGAACAATGACACTTTCTTTTTATTTCTAACTAACAAGGCTCCTTCCTTCATTGCAAGGACTCGTTTACACAAAATAATGGTGAAATTAAATTTTGTGTCTACACAAAACATTATATTTATGTGATTAAGCATGTTTGCACACTTTTGGTACTTTGAACACATCAAATTGCATCAAGTAAATTATTAGTTGATCTTTAGCTTTCCTTATAGGTATTCAATGGTTTAGTGTTCAAACAATGAGACCATCTCTTCATTTTTTGGTAACAAGACTTCTCTTTTTGTTACAAGGACTCATTCACACAAAATGATCCTATAATTATCTTTTATGTCAATAGCAAACAATATATTCATAAATGCAAGCTCATTTATACATTTTTGGTACACTAAATCCATTAAATTCCATCAAGTTGTCATTGATCTTTTTTAACTTTCCTTATAGGTAATGAATGATTTAATTCCTAAATAATGAGTCTCTCTTTATTTTTTGATAACAAGACTTCTCTTTTCATTGCAATGACTCATTTGCACAAAATGAGGGTAAAATTAACTTTCATGTCTCTACAAAACATTATATCCATTGGAACAAGCATGTTGGCACACCTTTGGTACTTAGAACCCATTGAGTTCCATCAACTAAATGAGTCTTTGATCTTGATTAGCTTTTCCTTAAATATATTAAATGGCTTAATTCTCAAACAATGAGACTACCTTTTCATTTTTTGATTCTATTTCTTTTTGTATTTCTTATATCTTCTTTTCATTAAAAGGAGTTTTAAGTTTTTGTTGCAAATGCTTATAAGTAATTTCATTGGATATAGAACTAATAAATCTTTCATTCCTCTTAATATTTTTCTAAATCAAACCAGTGTCTCTATATTAAAGAATGGAAGTAAATTTAAAGCTAATAAGTTTTCTATTAATCTATGTATTTATGCATCATCATCTATTTTCTTTATTGGGTCTAACATGTGTAAGAAATGACTTCCATATATGAAATATTGTCATAGAATTTTAATCATCATGAAAGGAATTTCTAAACATATACCATCATTACAAATAATGACTTATGATAGCTTATAATTAATAACAAGCTTATTCTAATCAACAATGTTTAATACTTTTATTGCTTTTGAAAAGTAATTTAAAGGTATTAATCCTTCATAATACGGATTTAGAGTATTAAAGCCAAATCTAGTGAAGTATCTATTATAAGTTGTAATTGAAACCTAAGTTGTGTTTTTGATTTTAGCTTGTGCAAGTTATGGCTAGGCATTGAGTGCTTTTGGTGTAATCTACTGATAGTGATTCTATGACACATTTGGATAAACTTCACTGAAGTTGGCACTCTAATAGTAAACATAAAGAAATTATTATCAATAAAAATATAAATGATATTTGTCTTCAGAATTAGAAATTACCATCATCCTTATTATTGTATATATATATTGAGTGGTAGTTTATTATTTTTTTAAACTAAATCTAATTATGTTATTAAAACAATTGAAGAGGCTTTACCCATATCTTGAGGTTATAATGATTTTTTTTTCTTGCTATCCCAAGAACTTATTAGTTTACACTAGAGGAAATATAAATTTCTCCATATTGGCATGATTCAAGTAGCATTGAAGCTGGCCACAAGATTAGGTTTAAATAACTTTGCCATAATTTATGTTAGAGACTAAAGACATAACAGGTTTCACGGCTCCTTTATTAGAAATAACAAAATCTAGTCTGAGTGTTGGACCTAATTATTTTTCTAGTTATCCCAACTTTACTCTTTCTCTCAAATCTTAATCTCATGCATGCCTTGTACTTAGATGTTAAAACCAAGGGATTCAATATAATGCATTCCTCAAAAAATTTAAAAACATGGGAACTTTGTTTGCAACATGTAGAGTTTGCATATAATAGGAGTGTTCATTCTAGTACTAGTTACTCTCCATTTGAATTTGTGTATGGTTTAAATCCTTTGACTTCTTTAGATTTGATGCCTTTACTTGTTGATGATACATTAGCTTAGATGGTGAAAATAAGGCCAAAATGGTGAATAAGTTGCATGAGAAGGTGTGGCAACAAATTGCAAAATGAACATAGCAATATGCATCCCATGCCAACAAAGGAAGAAAGAATGTGGTATTTAAACCTTGTGATTGAGTTTGGGTGCATATACATAAGGAGAGGTTCTTGTCTTAGAGGCATTCAAAGTTGTAGCTTAGAGGAGATGGTCCATTTCAAGTGGTGTCACGAATTAATAACAATGCCTACAAGTTGGACCTTTTTAGTGAATACAATGTAAGTGCAACATTTAATGTTTATAATCTTTCTCCTTTTGATGCAAGTAATGATTTGAGGATGAATCCTGAAGTTCCCAACTTCTCCCTAGGATCTACTAGTTTGTGATACTGAGAGGGGGGTGAATCAGTATCACCATAATTCGTAATTCGCAGGTAAGTGAACAACTTTAGCCTCTTCTTAAAAGCGAACTTTTTCTCAGACTCGACTAAGGTAGATCTATTGCTACCTACTAATCACAATAGTCCCCAAAGTCACCTTTCAGACACCTTGCTTAATAGACAATTCGGATGTTCTTGTTTGGGCCTTCGTTAGGTTATGAGTTGGCTGATACTTTAGCTATGTTCACAACTCAATCCAAAATATAGAATGTAAAGCAAATTAAGGACACACAAGATTTACGTGGTTCCGTCAACGTGACGTACATGTACGGTGGTAGAGACTCTCTCTTACTGAGACTATCCACTATACTTAAGAATTCCAGTTATAATAGATGTCTTAATCATCTACTCCTTTCACTATTGTAGATACTAAGCAAGTACAATACAAAGAGTGTCACTTACTGTGTCTACCCTTCTTCTAACTTGTCTTGCCTCGATTGAATTGAAAGGCTGCTCCACTACCACTTAGAAGTTCACCACAATGCTCTTTAACCTCTCTTGAAGAAATCTGGAAATATGTTGAGTTCTTTCCGATACTTCGCCGAATTCCTTCTCTAGGTTGTCTCACACAGCTCCTGCTTTCACCGTCTTACGGTCTCACCCATCTCCTTGTCTTACAGCTCACCTCACGTTTCTGTTTTTCCATCCAGCCCCTGTTCTGCCAGATCTCTCACCATCGACTGGATCTCTTTCACTGTTGGTTTCTATTTTTCTGTCCAGCCCCTGTTCTGCCAGATCTCTCACCGTCGACCGGATCTCCTTTTGCTGGATCTCTCATCGTCGACCGGACCCCTGTTCTGCCGGATCTCTCACTGTCGACAGGACTCCTGTTCTGCCGGATCTCTCACCGTCGACTGGATCTCCTTCTGCCGGATCTCTCACCGTCAACCGGATCTCCTTCTGCTGACTGCTGGTGTGCCAGTGGTGCGCTGATCTGCTCAACTGCCAACTGCTGGTGTGCTGGTTGTGTGCCGATCTGCTCAACTGCCGACTGCTGGTGTGCCGGTGGTGTGCTGATGGTGTGCCGATCTGCTCAACTGCCGACTGCTGGTGTGCCAGTGGTGCACCGATCTGCTCAACTGCCAACTGCTGGTGCCGTTCTACTCAGATTGCCGGTGGTGCGCCGATCTGCTCAACCGCCAACTGCTGGTGCCGTTCTACTCAGATTGCCGGTGGTGTGCCATTCCTCATGGGTTTCTCTCTTTTGCCGGTGGTGTGCCTAGGTTTTCTGTCCTTTTTCTCAATAGCCGATATGTCTTTTTGTTGTCTTTCAATGACCTTTATATACTCCTTCATGACACCCTGATAGGGCTTACTTGTGGTGAATTTACTGTCTTGTCCTTCCATGTGGCTTTTACGTTCTTACCCCTCTATGTGGCTTTTACCTTCTTACTCTTCCATGTGGCTTTACTTTCTCGCACACTTAAACCTAGTTGACAATAATTACAACCCATATAAGGCTGTGGGAATAACAAATCCTTTTAAGGAAAGTGAAAATGATGAGATCCATAGAGAAGTTAATGCATAGAGGGCTTCTAAGGATCCATGGTGGAAGGGCCAATAAAATCTTCAAGAGCTAAAAGGATGAAAGAAGCACTTAGTAAGCAAATTGATGAAATTTGTTCCAAAAAGAGCTAATTCAAGCTTAAAGGGTGGAAAAACATATTTTAATGTGGTATAAGGCCTAATTAATTGTATTGGAGTACCTAATGAGTTAGGGTTACAATAAACTCCACTCTTAAATAGGAGTTTCTTATAAAATAAGGCAACTCTTAAAACAAATTGGAGTAGATTGTTGTTAGCTTATTTATGAAGTTTGTTATTATCTCTAGGGTATGGGTTATTTACTTAACCCATAAATAAGTCTATTTGCATTGTTAAAAAAAAAAAAAAGAAAAGAACATTAGTGAAAATAAAAGTGAGAATTTTCTCCTTCAATTCTTTCAAGAATTAAAGAACTTATTATGAACTAACTTTTCTTATAGCGTTTAACTTGACTTATAACTCCTAAATCCTATCTTTTTCAAAAGTGCAGTGTCCATATAAAGACAGAGGAATGGGACTACCATTTATACAATTCCTTTGAAATGGTAAAGCTTTTTTCCTCTGCCTCTTTAAAGCATCCCCAAAAACATTACAATTTCCTACACATTGGCCTTGTCTAGGTAAGAATTAAGCCCCTTTCTAGTGAAGGGTTAAATACTTCTATTTTTGTTGCCCTTAGAGATTGTTGTCTTCTAAACTTTGATGATTCTCTCTTAGGTATTATAGAAACAAGCCTATGTTTTGGTCCAATTTACTTCAATTATTTTCTAGATTTCATAGTTTCTTTGCACGAAAGGAATATTCTTGATGTTCTTACCTTGCAAATCAAGCTTTACAACAATTGATTCGCTAAAGGATTGATCCCACTAAGCCAAATGTACAAGATACATTATAAGGTTATGAAAATAGTTTTCAACACTGAAGCCCTCTGTCAAATAGCCCACAGAGAAACAATTCTGTGGGAAACAGACATGCATAGAGCTAACCTCTAAACACCAAGATATATCAAATGGCATGAGGTAAATTTGCCTGACACCTAAAAACTTGAAAATGTTTATGCCCCAAAGCCTCCTTTGGCAACAAATGTCAACAGGATTACTTAGCATATAGATGACAATGTCAACATATCTTTTGCTAGACACTCCACAAGTTCTAAGTCCAAATCTAGTAAGGATGAAGATCTAGAAACCAAAATCTTAAATTATTTGCAGCATAGCCTTTCTAAGAGACAACCATCTAGCACCTATGCTTGAACTAGTAGTACAAGAGGTGTAGATCTACATGGATAGGTCCCTTAATCCACTTATGCATCACCATAATAATAATCCATAGAATCTCCTGAAGCCTCGACATCATAGCTCTTGTTTCTTATTAAGCTTGAGATACATCCTGAGCTCCATGTTTTAGAAAAATGTTTTATGATTAAAAAAGAAATTTTCAGAAAAGAATTTTATGGCTAGCATAATGCTAAAAAAGGAGAGTGGTTTTTCAATTTCAAAATGAGAACAAACTAGAAGTTTAGCAAGATTATTATGATTGGATGACTGGATGACCATAAACAAAATGCATGTTTTATTCCTTGATTGGTTTAATGAGTACTATTTTCAATGGGGATATGAGTACTTGTGGTCATCATTCATAGAGGAAGATGAATTATAAGTTCAAATCCAATCACAATAATGTGAGTTAATGAATGCCTCAAAAATAAAGTCAATTCATCCTCCATCATGTGAAATTTAATTTAAGCACAAAGGCTCTTCTATTCTTATGTCACCATACAAATTACATAAAGAGCATGAAGATTTTTGAACAAAAGATATATAAAAACTTATTGAACAAAATAGTTATACAAATAAAATTTTATAAATAATTGGCAACCAACTCTCAAATATGGATGCCATTATATCAAGTTTTTCAATTTCAAAAGAAATTTCAAAATTTTTCGCCTTTACTATAAAATTTTCAATAAATCCTATTTTTAAACCCTTTCAAATTTCAAATACATCATCAAATGAATTTTGGGAAGCTTTAATGCTTAGACTATAAAACTCTAAAGGAATCAAAATTTGAAGTATTAACAAGCAAAGAGGTACAGACTTTAACTGCACTTAATGATGGCTCATCTTAAGTTTCTATGTCAGACACATAATCACTAAAGGTATAGGCATCTTAAGTGGAACCACTGGGCAAATCTCGCTAAGAGTGTACTAGCCTAACCTATTGTTCGCTAACTTGCTTTTGAAGAAAAACTAGCTTTTTTTGGCAAACCAAAATATAGTCAATATTAATTTTTTTGAGTGGAACATTATGGATATTCAAGACATCAAATTTTGAATCTCTGTCAATAAATGACCATGGTGCTCCAATGCATTATAGACCATAATCATACCTCAACACTATCATTGCTAAGATCCTTGTTGCAAGATTCTATGGATAGCTCAAAGGATGTTAGAATCACATTACTCACTCCACCTGAACCATGATAGCATTTCCAAGCTATCAAAGAAAAAAGAAGTTTATCCCGTGAACCTCTCCTTTATTATATTAACAACCAAACAATCCCCATGTTTGTGGCAAGTCTATCTTGCCATAACAAAGCACTTTATTGTTGTGAACATGAATTTTTATCCACTTAAATGCCAAATATACATAATTTCTATTGGTACAAAAATATTGTTTGTAATGCATTCATGTAGCAAGATCTAAACCGCAAGCTCAAAAATTGGTCAAATTCCTATGCATTCAACCAGGCCTATGTTAAAAACTAATAAGCTTTGTCCAGAAAAGAAGGATTGCATAATCTGTGTAGATTTAAAGCTCCAAATACAAATCAAGTAGAATAAAGAAGTCATAAAGAGTTATACCATCTGTGCCAATTGATGCATAACCTCTATCACAAAGAAAAGACAAAAGAAATTTAGACCTTGTATGTGTTTAGGTGGAAATACCAAATCACAGTATATAGCAAGAAACGTTACGTTAGTAATTCTGGGGGTGCCCAATCACACCAACAATCTTTTAAGCCCAAAACAACTTTTAGGCCCAAACCTAATAAAGCCCTAAACAAATAAAAGCCCAAACATCTAGAGTTTGTTATAATTATGGTAAGCCTAGTTACATGTCTACATTGTTAAACTTCATAATAAAAACACGTCCAAGCCCTTGAATTTGCTAGAATTCATCAAAGCCTAACAATAGGCAATTATTGATGAAACCTTAAAGCTAACACTTTTGAACTATCTTTTGGAGGATGAAGTTGGTCTCCAAGCTTAATCAACTTGAATCCTCTTCTACAAAACAAGGTCAGAATAGACAAGAGGTAAGCATTGTTGGCTAAACGTGTGCTCAAGAGCTAATTCCTTGAGAACACGATACGTTTAGAAAATGAGCAAATGCTAAAGTTGCAATTTCTAGAAATGCCCTTTGAAAGCCCATCATATCTTCAAAGCCAATAGATGCCCATTACTTTAGTCCATCCAAGCTCCTTATAATCTTTAAGGATGTCTAAATGTTTAACCACCCCAAACCAAGCCTTATTCTTCAACCATGGATATCAGCCATAGCCTTGTGAGAGATATTATTTAATGTAGTGTTAAAGAGTTGCCCTATCTTCACATAAGCAATCCTGACCTAACCCAAAATAGTTTAGATGATGTTAAACTAGAATATAGAGGGATTTTGACACCAAGTCAATNAGAGAGATTTAATTCAAGTCCTTATAACACCAACTATTCTAACAAATTTATAATAAATGAAAAATAAGAAAAAAGATTAATTATATTCAAATCATTGTAGCAATTAGGGTTTGAACTAAAAAATAAAAGAGAAGCTAACGTTACAAAATTCAAAGAAACGAGGTTAAAGAATGTGGTTAAAAGAGAACAAAGAAAACTCAATTTAGATAAATAAACTTGTAATCTAAAGTTGATTACTAACTTATGTGAATCCAAATGACATGTCATAGGGACCTATCATATACAACTAATCGATCAAAACCCAGGAAAGCTAAATCATAATTCAATGTATGGAAAAACCTAAGACCTAAAGTTAAAAGGAACATGAACCTAAGGTATAAAGATGCATATAGATGTCCATCAGTTTAGCAATGAAAGATTTGATAACTACAAGTTATAATGCCAACATGAAAGTTAGTTCTCTTGAAAAAAACTAAGGAAAAAAAAATTCTCTACTTTTACTTTACTAATTTTTGCCACTTTTAAACATGAATCAATCTTATTATAAGCTAAATTAACACCTTAAAATCACTAAAAGCTATTATTCAGAAGTGAATTTTATTATAACTCAGCCTATTAAGGTTCTAATTAGGGTAGTAAAGCCTTAGCCTATGAAGTTCCGACTTCTCCCTAGGATCTACTAGTTTGTATACTGAGAGGGGGGGTGAATTAGCATCACGACATTTGCAAATCGCGAAGTAGGTGAACAACTTCAACCTCTTCTTAAAAGTGAAACTCTTTCTCAGACTCGACTAAGGTAGATCTATTACTACCTACTATCCACAAATCCCCAAAGTCACCTTTCAGACACCCTTCGCTAATAGACAAAATTCGGATGTTCTTGTTAGTCTTCGTTAGGTTATTGGTTGCTGATACTTTAGCTGCGTTTCACATACTAATTCAAAACATAGAATGTAAAGCAAAATTAAGGACACATGAGATTTATGTGGTTCTGTCAATGTGACGTACATCACCGGTGTAGGGACGTTCTTCCTTGATCGAGAACATCCACTATACTCCCTGAGAGATTCAAATTAACAATGGTATGTCTTAATTCCCTGCTCCTTTCACCTATTGCAAATATTAGGCAGTAACAATACAAAGATGTGTCACTTACTGTGCTATCCTTCTTCTAACTTGTCTTGCCTCTGTTGAATTGAAAGGCTGGTTCCCTACTGCCGCCTAGAAGTTCACAGCGCAAGCTCTCCTAACCTCTTCTTGAAGAAATCTGGAATCCGTTGAATTCTTTCCGAATACTTACCGAATCCTCTCATAGTTGTTCACACAGCTCCTACTTTTCAACTGTCTCGTCTCACGCCGTCTCCTTGTCTCATGGCTGCCTCACGTTTCCTTTTTTTTTTTTTTTTTGTCTAGGCCTGTTGCGGATCTCCACGCGTCGACTATCAGATCTCTTTCTGCCGGGAATCCGTCTCATCGTCTGCCGGACTAATGTCACCGTTGAAACGCGGATGTGTCTCACACCGCTGCGGATTTGTCACAATATGACTGATCCCTGTTCTGCTGGATCTTCTCAACTCGTCGACCGGATCTCCTATTGCCGGATCTCTCACTGTCCACTGGCTCTCTCTCACGCTGGTCGCTGGATCTCCTCTGTCCCAGCCGTGATTTGTCACGCGTCCCAGCCAGATCTACGCCGTCGCCGATCTCTCACCGTCTGGCCCCGGATCTGTCTCGCCGTCTGCTGGTGTGCCAATCTACTTCAGCTGCCAACACTGCTGGTGTGCTGGTGATGTGCTGTTACTCTCTGGTTTCTCTCTCTTGCTGGTGGTGTTTGTTTTTTTCCGGAACACGCCAAACTGTTTTCTGCCGTGTATATATTTTTCTCTCTCTTCCAATGACTTCTTCTTTGGTCGGCTGGTTGTTCTAGTTTTCTGTTCATTTTGCTCAATTTGGCTGACACGTCTTATTTTTTGTTGTCTTTTCCAATGGCCTTTATATACTCCTCTCCATGAAACCCCAAAGGGCTTACTTGCGGCGAATTTACTAAGTTTTGCCCTTTTCATATGCAAACTTTTATGTTCTTGCACACTTAAACCTAATTGACAACAATTACAACCTATACAAAAGCTACTTTAAGTGTGAACAAACAATCTCCCCCTTTTGTAATTGTTGGCAACACTCATGACAAAAGCCACTATGCAGCAGTTTTCAACTCCTAAATAGCACTCCCCGTTTCTTAACAGTTCCCCTGCACTGTTGCTTCTCTCCCCCTTTTGCCATACCAATTACAAATTTTGAAAAAAACTCGCAAAGTGAAGATGGAGGATTTACTTGAACTTCAGGCTTGAGGAGGTATTACTGCACAGATAGACTTAATCTATGCTTTTCAAAACAACTCTAAGGATAGTGTTTAGTTAGAATATCTGAAATTTGATCTTTAGGCAACATACTCCAACTGAATTGTACCCTGTTCCACTTGATCTTTGATTGAAGTGATACGGATGTCAATATGCCTTGCTCCTCGAATGTTGAACCAGATTCTTGCTGAGATCAATAGCACTTTGATTATCGACAAAAGTACACCTCACTGGTAATTCACTTTAACACCCCAAAGTCTACCAATTGTCTTAGCATCCATATCACCTGTGTACATGCTGCACAAGCAGCCTATTACTACTTAGCCTCAGCTGTGCTAAAGTAAACACTGTTTTTGCTTTCTACTTAACCATGCAACACACTTTGAACCCAAGTAGAAGCTGCAGCCACTGGTTGATTTTCTATCATCTATACTTCCTGCCCAGTTTGCATCAGTGTATGCTTGTAGTTAAACAGAATCCATGGCTAGATACCATAAGCCCATTTTCAGTGTTCCTTTGAGGTACCTTAGGATTCTTTTCACTGCCAACACATGAGACTCTTTAGGATCAACTTGGAATCTACTGGTAGTACACACAGCTTGCATAAGATCAGGCCTTGATGCCGTAAGGTATAGAAGGCTCCCTATCATCTTCCTGTACTCTGTAGGGCTTGTACTCCTTCCCTCCTAATCTTTTGTTAACTTGTAGCCCGTTGTTATAGGGGTACTGACAGATCTGCTATCTTCCATGCCAAACCTTTTCAGCATCTCTTTGGCATATTTCGTCTGAGAAATAAAGATACCTTCTTCACACTGCTTTATCTGTAATCTAAGAAAGTACGTCATTTCTCCAATCAATGACATCTCAAATTCCTCACTCATCTTCTGTGCAAAATCTTGGCATAGTTCAGAGTGATCCCCTCCAAAGATGATGTTATCTATATATACTATGGTTATCAGCTGACCTTTCTCTGAGTTGAACACATACAGGTTATTATCAACCGTTCCTCTTCTGAAGTTCAACCTTCTCAAGTACGCATCCAGCCTGCTGTACCATGCTCTTGGAGCTTGCTTAAAACCATACAAGGCTTTCTTCAGCTTGCACACTTGTGTCTCATCCTCACTGATTTGTACTCCATTGGGTTGTTCAATATACACTTCTTCTTTCGGGAGCCCATTCAGAAAGGCAAATTTCACATCCATCTAATAGACTCTATACCTCTTGTGTGCTGCTAATGTTAACAACATTCTGACAGTTTCTAACCTTATTATTGGTGCAAAAGTTTCATCAACATCTACCGCATCTATCGGAGTGTAGCTTTTGCAAACCAGCCTGGCCTTGTTCCTCACCACCTTGCCATCTTCATTGTGTTTATTCCTAAACACCCACTTTGTTCCTATGACATTCTTATTAGTGGGTCTTGGAACCAGCTCCCATGTATCATTCTTCTCAATTTGATCCAGCTCCTCATTGATAGCTTTGACCCAGGCTTGGTCTTGAATAGCCTCTTCAACAGATTTAGGTTCAACTTGTGAGAGTAGAGCAATAGCTCCCACCATTCTTCTTCTTGTTGTAACTCCTGCTGATGGGTCACCTATGATCTGATCTCCTCGATGAGCACTGGTCCATGTTTTCTTTGTCCTTCTTCCTTGCACCGTCTTAGTTGTAAGAGGATCTCTTTCTTCATTTTCAGACTCACTCTTCTTTGAGTCTAAACTTACTTCTTGTTCCTTTTCTTCAGATTGGTCTGATTCTTCATCTACATTGAAGTCATCTTCTTCATTTTCCTCAGCTTCTCCATTCTGCATTGTTTTCCAGTTCTCATCTATTCTTACATCACTAGAAGTGATCACTTTTCCCAACTTATGTAGGAAAACTTTGTAACCTTTTGTCTTTCCTGAGTATCCCATAAAGATGCCTTCATCAGACATAGCGTTGAATTTTCCCAAGTTTTGCTCCTTGTTCTTCACAAAACATGGGCTGCCAAAGACCCTGAGATACTTGGTTGTTGTCTTTTTCCCACTCCATAGCTCATATGGAGTCTTATCAGTATTGGACCTTAATAGAACTCTGTTCAGTAGGTGCACGGCTGTAAATGTTGCTTCTATCCAAAATCTTGTGTGAAGCTCAGATTCCAGCAGTAGAGTTCTTGCCATTTCAACCACAGCTCTATTCTTCCTCTCAACCACCCCATTCTGTTGAGGTGTTCATGCTGCTGCCATCTGATGGTGAATTCCATGCTTCTCAAGGTAATCTTCAAAAGCTCCATTTGTGAATTCAGTGCCTTGATCTGACCTTAATACTTTGATCTTCCTTCCACTCTCATTCTCAGCCAATCTTCTGTATTCTTGAAGCATTTCAAAACTTCTGACTTATGTTTGAGGTGCATGATGCAGGTCCTTCTGGAATAATCATCGACAAATAAGACGAAGTACCTCTCACCATTCAACCTTTTATTCTCATCGGCCCACACAAATCAGTATGCACAATGTCAAGCACTACTTCAGAACTGAACTCTTTGGTCTTATACTGCTTTCTGACATGTTTTCCTTTAGAGCATGCAGAGCAAACATACTCTCTCTCTCTCTTGAGGTCAGGAATATCTCTGATTGCATGAGTAGTGGTCAGCTTCCTCATGTTCTTCTGTGACAGGTGTCCCAGCCTCCTATGCCAGAGTTGATTTTCTTCTTCTTTGGTGAGTAAACAACTGCTTATCTTGTCTTCATCAATCACATATAAATTTCTAGTTGTTCTCTTCCCAGCTGCAACAGTATTGCCTTCTTTATTCTTTACCTGACAACCTGTTTTTGTGAATATTACCTTATGGTCTTCGTTGCATAGCTGACTGACAGATGCTAAATTATATCTGAGTCCTTCAACATGTAGAACATCCTTCAGCTTTCCTCTTCCAATCTTTACTGATCCTTGACCATTAATGTTGAGTGAATCATCATTGCCAAACTTGACTCTACCTTCTCTTGATTTGTTTAGCTTTGATAATTTACTCTTGTCACCCGTTATGTGTGAAGTGTATCCATTATCAAAGATCCACTGCTTATCCTTGCAGTCAGCTTTGAGTGCGATTTCAACTATATTAGCCACCTCCCTTTTAGCTTTATATTCCTTCTTTTGAACTGGCTGGAAGATAGCTTTCTCCTTTTTCTCAGCTTTGATTGCACCACTTATTTTCACTGTGCCATTGAGTGCCTTCTCTTGCTTAGGGAGAAGTGTCATGCATCTCTTGGCATTATGGCCACCCTGCCCGCACCTTTCACACTGTTCCAAGTCTACCAATATAGCAAACTTGTTCTTTGAAACCACTGGTTTGGGCTTCCACCAATAATCATTGTCAGCGTGTCCTTGCCTTTTATAGTATGTGCAAGAACTCACGACAGGTGTTCTCTTTTGAAATCTGTATTGTCTCCCCCTGTATGCAGCATCATATCTTCTCAAGTTGGAGACATATACTGGCCTTCTCCACTAACAGTTACTCACTTTATGACCCCAAACTCCACAATAAAGGCAATGACCTTGAAATTGCCTCTTCTTGGGTCTGATCACTGCTTGTCTTCTTCTATTCATCACTTGCTGTATAGGCAAAGTAGCTAGCTTCTTTGCTTGTGTGACTTTCATTTCAGTCACCTTCTTCTCCTTCTTCTGTTCAGCCAGAGCCCTCTGCTGGCTGACTTTCTTTTCTTCCTTCTTATTTGCCACCCTAGGTTGCTTCTTCAGATCTTCTTTATTCTCAACTATCTTCTTCTGAGTTACAACCTTCTCTTTCATCTTTTGTGGCACATTCTCATTTTCTTTAGCCAATGCAGCCTCAGATTGCTACACTTTCTCTACATTCTTCTTTCCTTTTCCAAAACTTGTTTCTCCTATCATTTCAAGCTTCTGTAAGTTCTCTTTGCTACTTTTGAGTTGTTGCTGAAGTCTCAGCAACTCTTTCTCCATTTCTTCAATTTTTGAAGCCCTTGAGCCAAGCTCTACTGTAAGGTCTTCACATATTTTGATTTGTTCCTCAAATCTTCTCTTCAAGTCAATATGCTCAGCCCTTATTTCACCGTTTTGACTTTCAGCTTCCTCAGACTTTGCTTCAACTTGTTTTATATGGGCCTCTAACCTTCTTATGGTTCTGCCCCTTCTAATTATCTCCTTTGAAGCTACTTCCAGCTCAGCTTCAAGATCTGGCTCTTCTTCATCAACTTCCTCTTCCTCTTCAGAGGTTGAGCTACACTTTGTGATGATGCCATAAAGACATACTCATCTGATGAGTCTTCATCTTCCTCCTCATCAGCTTCTTTTGTCTGACTTACATAACTCTTGAATAATCCTCTCATCTTCCTCTGTGGGTTGACAATCTTCTTACTAGACTTCTTTGATTTAAATGATGATCTTCTCCATCTTGAATTCTGCTCATCATCACCATCCTCATCTTCATCATCAAGTTTCACTTTGCACTGAGAAGCAAAGTGTCCAGTTTGCCCACAACGATAACATCTCAAGGACAACTATCCTTTTCCCTTCTTAGACCCCTTTTTGAATTTCCTTGTGAAGTAAGCCAATACTTTACCTTCACTTTCTTCCTCATCATCATCATTATCCTCACTGGATGATTCTTCGTTTTCTTTTATCTTCAAGTGTTTCATAGCTTTGAAAGCTATCTCCTTTGATACCTTTGACGTTGAGGAGCTCTCAGTCGACTTTATTCTCATCTCATATCCAATAAGATTGCACTGAAGATCATGCAAAGACATAGAGTTGAGATCTCTACTCTCCTTTATGGCTGCCACCTTTGAGGTAAACCTCTTAGGTAGAATTCTTAGAATTTTCTTCATAATCAATGAGTCCTTCTTGTTCTTCCCATGACTTCTTAGGTCGTTTACAGCGTCAATAACCCTGGTGAAGAACTCTTGAACTGTCTCATTCTTCTGTATTATGAGAGATTCATATCTTTCCTTGAACACTTGAAGCTAAGCCTCCTTCATTCTGCCATCACCTTTATAGACTTTTTGCAATCTGTCTCATTTCTCCTTGGCAGATTTGCAGTCCATAACTTTAGCATACTCAGCATCTGTCAATGCTGAAATAATGACATTTGAGGCCTTCCCATTTATCTCAAACTACCTTAACTCCTCTGGGGTTGGGTCTTTACCTTCTTCCGGAGCCACAAAACCCTCCTATACGCATTTCACCACATTCATGCCCATGGTTGCAAATACCACTTGCATTCTTGCTCTCCACATATGATAGTTGGTTCCGTTGAAGATTGGAACCTTCTTGTTGTAAGTGGTGCTAGTGCTGGTACCGGCTTCCATTTCTCAGTATGCTAAACAAGTCAAACTTCTAAATCCTTTCAAACTAATACACCAAGCTGTTAAACTTCAAACTGGTGAACCTGTACTCTGATACCAATTGAAGTTCCCGACTTCTCCCTAGGATCTACTAGTTTGTGATACTGAGAAGGGGGTGAATCAGTATCACCACAATTCGCAATTCACAGGTAGGTGAACAACTTCAACCTCTTCTTAAAAGCAAACTCTTTCTCAAACTCGACTAAGGTAGATCTATTGCTACCTACTAATCACAATAGTCCCCAAAGTCACCTTTCAGACACCTTGCCTAATAGACAATTCGGATGTTCTTGTTTAGGTCTTCGTTAGGTTATGGGTTGGCTAATACTTTCCAAATCTTTGCTTTGTTGGACTATGTCATCTATATCCTTCCTTACACCCTAGGTTCATTTTGCTTGAACATTGGGTCTAGGTCTTGCAAGATTTAAATATGATTTAACTTTCTTAAGTTCTTTTTTGATTCCTCAAGTGTGTTAGGTTCCTAAGTCATATTTGTTAGGATTTACATCATTTAGTGTCAACATAAAACATTATATTCATTACAACAAGTATGATTGTAAACTTGTGGTACTCTAAACCCATCAAATTCCATCAAGTAAATAGCTCATAGATCTTGATTAGTTCTCTATACAAGTGTTAAATGGTTTAATTCTTGAATAATGAGACTTCCTTTTCATTTGTTGATAACAACTATTCTCCTTTCCTACCTTACATATTGCCACCATCTAAAAAGAGATTTGTGGGATCTAATAGCCTAATGGCAAGACCCTCTATGAATATTAGGATTGGTTTAATAAGTTGTGTGTGAGCTATTTGTTTCACTAGATATTAGAACAACTTTTGACCCAATACTTTTATAAAGGTCTACTCCCAATGGATTGTAACATGATCGATGTAGTAAGTAGTGGCACATTGGTGGATAAGACACCTCAGACCACTCAAGTGTTGATTGAAAACATGGGGATGAAGTCCTAGTAATTTAGCATAAGGGTGACAGTTCCAACTTGAGGAGTACATAAGGTATCGACCACATGTCAAGATCATCAAAGAGTGGAGCACTATCTTGACAAACTTACCTCACTTGTAAGTAGATTAGCTATAGATCAACAACAACTAGGGCAAAGGAGTTCTTGACTTAGCCTCAGGAGCCAAGTTTATGGTATTTGTGTAAGTCTAGGACATCCCACTGCTTCATGCTTGACATTGGTAAAGGGGTTGTAAGATCAAGTCCTTATAGCTAAAGGATACCAAGGAAGGCCATATCAACAAAAAGATCAAACTTAGTATGACCCATACTCAATCACATACAACCTAGGGTGGCATGATCATTCTAACCTTTAGTATGGGAACTCAAGATTGACATCATTAGAGCAACCAAGATAGTCACCTTGGAGATTTGGCCAAGGTCAACAACAATAGCAACCGCATGGCTAGCCACATTAACCACCTCTACTAGCTTTGAGTCATCTTTAAAAGATATGATGAAGCAATCGACAACTCACACCATGCAGCTAGCTGATCAGAATATTCAATTCTAACAAAAAATTGACTCAGCCATCCAAGATCTGTAGACACAAATGACTCAATTAGCCACTTCAATTAATACCTTTCAACAGCAAGTCTCCAAGCAATTGCCAAGCCAATCCATTCCCAATCCAAAAGGAGGTTTAAATGCCATCACATTAAGGTTTAAAAAGGGACTAGACAAGAAGCTAAGGCCAAAGAAGGAAAAGGAGGAAAAGCAATCATCTACTTTGAACCCAACCAAGACCAAGATAAGCTAGGAAGATCAAGCCACCAAGGGAAAGGAGATAGCTAACCGATCCATTGAGCCACTCGTATTTCCTCAAAGGATGAAGTTTAAGTTTAAGAAAAAGGATGACATACTAAACAAGGATAAGGAAATTCTGGAGATGTTTTGAATGGTGGAAGTCAACATTTCATTTCTTAATGCAATCAATCTAGTGATCATCTAGAGATTTTGGGGAGTCCAGTGTTGTCTAGTGTGAGATCTTAACTAGGACTAGGGCTAACCAACTAGACATACATTCATATATTCTTAGGAATTCAGGATAGGTCATCAAGGTTCAAGAATTAATGGAGTTAGTCTCATATCATATAGTTGTAAAATACTTTGGTTCATTGGGAGATGACAAGGGTCATGCCATTAACCACAAGCCTTTGGGCTACCCTAATAATTAATTTGACCAACACAATAGTTGAATTCATCGAATCCTTCAAAGGTTAGATAGATCTTTATTAGCTTTTCTTATAGCTATTTAATGTTTCAATTCTTGAATATTGAGACCTCTTCAATTTTAGCTAATAAGGCACTTTCCTTCATTGTAATGACTTATTTACACAAAATGATGGTGAAATTAACCATTTTATCTTCACAAAACACTATATTCATTGGAACAAACATGTTTGGACACATTTGGTACTCTAAACCTATTGAATTCCATCAATTAGATGTGTCATTAATCTTAATTAGCTTTTGTTTTAGGTATTAAATGGTTTAATTCTTGGACAATGAGACCCCTTCTTCATTTTTTGATAACAAGGTTTCTCTTTTTATTGTAAGGACTCATTAACATAAAATGATCCTATAACTAACTTTTGTGTCAACAATAACCATTGTATACATTGCATGAAACTCATTTGTACATCTTTGCTACTCTTAATCCATTGAATTTCATCAAACAATGATTTGATTTATCTTGATTTACCTTTTGTATAACTTTTGAATATTTTAATTTTTAAATTATGAGACCTTTTTTTCATCTCTACCTATTAAGGCTCCTTCCAATGTTGTAATGACTCATTCACACAAAAAAATGGTTAAATTAATATTTGAGTCTATACAAAACATTTTGTTTATTGGATTAAGCACATTTCTACACCTTTGGCACTCTGAATCCATTAAATTCCATCAGACAAATGAATCATTGATCTTGATTAGCTTTCCTTATAGGTATTAAATGGTTTAATTCTTGAACAATAAGGCTATCATATCATTTTAGCAAGACTTGTCTTTTCTTGGTAAGAACTCATTCACACAAAATGATCTCGTAATTAACTTTTATATTAATAGCAAACAATATTCATTGCAACAAGCTTGTTTGTACATCTTTGATACTCTAAATCCATTGAATTCCAACAACAAAGGCATGGTTGTCTCTTTTTTTTTTTGATAACAATGACATATATATTCATTATATTCATTGCAACAAATGCATTTATACAACTTTGGTACTTTAAATGCATTGAAATCCTTCAAACAAAGGCTAGATTGATCTTTATTAGCTTTTTATATAGTTATGTTTCAATACTTGAATAATGAGACATTCTCTTCATTTTTAACTAACAAGGCTCCTTCTTTCATTGCAAGGACATATTTACACAAAATGATGGTGAAATTAACCTTTTTGCCTTCATAAAACATCATATTCATTGGAACATGCACTTTTGGACACTTTTGGTACTCTATGCCTATTGAATTCCATAAATTAAATGAGTCATTGATCTTGATTGACTTTTCTTATAAATATTAAATGGTTTAATTCCCAAACAATGATCTTGCCTCTTCATTTTTTGATAACAAGGTTTCTTTTTTTTGTTGTAAGGACTCATTCACCCAAAATGATTTTGTAACTAACTTTTGTGTCAACAACAACCATTGTATTCATTGCAAGAAACTCATTTGTACATCTTTACTACTCTAAATCCATTTAATTCCATTAAAAAAAAGGTCTCATTGGTTTAGATTAGCTTTTTCTATATGAAAGACTATTTTAATTCTTGAATAATGTGATTGTCTCTTCATTTCTAACTAAGAAGGACCCTTCCTTTGTTGTAAGGACTCGTTTGCACAAAATAATGGTGAAAATAACCTCTCTATCTACTTAAAATATTCTATTCATTGGAACAAGTATGATTGTATACCTTTGGTACTCTAAATCCAATGCATTACAGCAAGCAAATGAGTCATTGATCATGATTTACTTTCCTTACAGGTATTGAATGGTTTAATTATCAAACAATGACATTGCCTCTTCATTTTTTTTTTGTTAATAAGGCTTCTCTTTTCATTGTAAGGACTTTTTCACATAAAATGATCCCATAATTAACTTTTTTGTCAACAGTAAAAATTATATTCCTTACAAGAAGCTCATTTCTACTTCTTCAGTATTATAAATTCATTGAATTTCATAAAAAAAAAAAAAGATTTCAATGGTCTTGATTAGCTTTTTCACACGCATTGAATGTTTAAATTTAAGAATAATGAGACTATCTCTTCATTTCTAGTCAACAAGGTTCCTTCTTATGTTATAAGGACTCATTTACACAAATGATGGTGAAATTAACATTTATGTCTACACAAAATATTATATTCATTGGAACAGGCTTGTTTGCATACCTTTAGTACTCTAAACCTATTGAATTCCATCAAGTAAGTGAGTCATTCATCTTGGTTAGCTTTCTTTATGAATATTGAATGGTTTAATTCTTGAACAATTAGATCACCTTTTCTTTTTCTAATGACAAGGCTTCTCCTTTCATTACAAGTGCTTGTTCACACAAAATGATCTCATAAGTAACATTTATGTCAATAGGAAACATTATATTCTTTACAACAAGCTTGTTTGCATATCTTTGGTTCTCTAAACCATTAAATTCCATCAAATAAAGCTTTGGTTGATCTCATTTAGCTTTTCTTATTCATATTGAAGGTTTTAAATCCTTAATAATAGGACATTCTCTTCATTTTTAACTAACAAGACTCCTTTTGAAGTTGGGTAAAATCCCTTATAAATTGGACTAAGAGTCCAAAGAAGGAGGCAGAATCTTCTTCTTCTCACCTCTCTTGGAATGACTTGTGAATAAAGCTCTTATTTCTATAAGTTTGTTTTTTACCTTTCTATGATTCAATTTTATTAATAGTTGATTTAGTACTATTATTTGTTTGCTATTAAAGATCTATTACTTGCTTCTTCATTTGCTTGAATGAAAGGAATAGTATCAAAGCCTTAAGGGTATTAGGTGACTAATTTAAACTTGTGATTGAAACATAAATCATGTTGCCATTATTTGCTTGTGTAGTTAGGGTTGGCATTTAGAACATTAGGTGCAAATTTGTTGACAGTGATATCATGAGTTAGTGGATCACTAAAAGCCATGATGACTTTCTCGTTGTAATAGTAATAGTGGTTCAAGTAATAAAAAGAAAGAAATTATTTTAAGTGAAAATTTAGATAATAATTATTTACAAAATTGGACTTTTCCTTCTTCCTCTCTTTCCTATGTTTATAAATAAGAAAGTTTCTTCTCAAAATGTGATTATATTATTAAAATTGTTGAAGAAGGTTTACCCTTAGTTCAAGGTTATAATGACTTTTTCTTGTTATCATGAGCTTATTAGCTCTCATTAGCAAAAGTATAAATTCATCCATATTAGGATGGTTTAGGTAGCTTTAAAACTAGTTGTTAGATTGGGTTTAAATACCTTAACTACAATTTGTGTTTGGGATAAGAGACATAACCATTATCACGACTCTTTATTACAAGTAATTAAATCAAGTTTAAGTGAAGGAATATGATTCTCATGTTTTCCTAATTTTAGACTATCATTATTAGATTTTGATTTAATGCATGCTTTGTGTCTGGATATTAAAATAAAAGGATTTGATGTAATGACTACCTTTGAAATTTTAGTTGTTGTATATAAAATCCATTATAAGGTTATGAACACCATAATTCCTAGTATAAAAGAAATACCTTCTAAATATGCTAATAAAGGAACTACCACTTTGTTTCTAACAAATAGATCTAAAATATACGTTATGGTTCCTAAAACTATAACATGGGATCAAGTTAAATTACTTGAAAAATGGACTTTAGAAAAGGTAGTCAAACTTGTTAAACAAGTTGATCAATAATTAGAAGAAGTTATTAAATATTAAGTTGAAGATGTCAAAATTGGATTTGCTCCATAAAGAAATGTGAGGTTAATCCTTAAAAAGATCTAAAAGATTTAAAACCAAGCAAATACTCCACTTCTTCTATTCCACTAACAAAGTTAGATGAAATTAGAAGAACAAGGGGATAAGTTAATCAACCACAATATAAAGTTGACTTTCTTTCCTCTACATCTACTTCTATGGTTAATGAACCACTACATTATGCTTTAAGATCTAGATCTTTCTCTTTATCTGGCATGGGTTATCATGATGAAGATTAGAGAATCTACTTAAAACCTATAATGAGGTTAAGGAAAAAGATAAAGAGTTATTCTACTCTTCTAAAATTAAGTTGAAAAGAAAATGGTTTTTTATAACTTTTACTCATACTTAACAAGAGCAATGGTATCAAAATCATGAAAATATATTGCTCAGATGGGTGCTATTGATATTTTTACTAATATTCAAAAGGTTTATAAACTAGTATTGTTGCTAGTTTGTTGTTAAAGAACTATTACTTATTTGTTTACTTGTGTGAAAGGAAAATTTTATGAGAGAGGTGAGAAGAACAAGTTGAAGATAAGAAGAGAAGAAGATTTTGCCTCCTTCTCTTGAATCCTAGTCTTATTTACCTAACCTTGGATTCCTTTCACATGAAAGTCACTTTAAAAAAGTGATTTCTTTTGTTGTTTTTCATAAATTGGCTTTACGAAAGTAGTTTTTTTTTTTCTTTAAAGCCAACAAATGTTATTTGTCTTTTAAAGTTGTAGGAGTCTTAGGAATCTTGCATGATATCATCCTTAGTAAACTTTGCTTGACTATTGTCATCTTGCATCAATTCTTGTAAGGAAGATGCTTGAGAAGTTGATGCTTGAGGTTGAAGGAAAGTAGTCCTCATTTCCAATAGCTTCTCTTTGGATGCAAATTCCATTAATGCTCTAAATAGTTATTCTAAAGATTGAGAGGAGTTAGGCTTAGGAGCAATAGGGTGTGATTCATTAATATGAACAATCCCTTTGGCTGTATAAACTCCATCATGGAAAAAATAAAACTTGTCCCACTAGTGGATATTAATCCTTCTAGTGAGCCAAAGAGCACACTTGATGGGAATAGTAAAATATAATTCAAACTTCCTAAAAATCTTTGTAATTGTTGTTTATCTTTAATTTCATTAGGAAATTTTAAGGCAAACTTAATTTCTCTATTGATGGGAATAATAAAACCATTCTCAATGAAGTGTCTGAGGAAGCAAATCCCAGTTTGAAATAACTTCATTTTCTTATTAAAGCAGCTAATCCTACTCTTTTCATTGCATAAATGAATAAATTAAGATGTTTAAAATGTTGTTCAACAACACTAAAGAAAACTAACACATCATTGATATAAACAATCATAAATGGAACATAAGCATTAAATATCTCATTCATAACCTTCTAAAATTTGGAGGGTGTTTCTTTTAAAACCAAAAGATATGACATTCTATTCATAATACCTAAAAGGTACTACAAAGGTTGTTTTATGCTTATCTTTTTCACAAATCTAGATTTGCCAATAACCAAATTTTATGTCAAATTTTGAAAATATCTTGGCTTTATAAAGCCAGTTAAGCACATCTCATTTCTTAGGTATAGCATACCTAATCCATCTTAAAGTCTTGTTTGAGGGCTAATGCTTAATAACTAATCTAGGAATGCCTTATTCTAATTCTACATTATTCTCCACATAAAATGAAGGACAATTCCAAGGACTTAGATTTCAAAATAGTCCTTTCTTAAGGAGCTCTTGTATATTTGTTTTACAAATCATTAAATGTTAAGGGCCCATAACAATGGGTTTAGCTTTAGTTGGACTTTGACTTTCATTAAAGTCTTAATCATAAGGCAAGTCAACAATATATTTA
>CM075434.1:354533-396533 GCA_037832385.1 Rhizophora apiculata | reverse complement strand
CATCTTACTTTATTAATCAGTTCATATATTTATAGTAATTTGTAAAACAAGAGAAACCAATAAAAGCAAACGTATGTCGTTGGTAGATCTCTCATCTACATGCAATCCACACTTGTTTTTTTTGTTTCCAGTATGTTGTCATTATGATATAAATATAAAATAATATTTTTGTTCACTTTAGTTAAGCACAATTTTTTTAAAATTAAAAAATTGTAACTAGACTAAAAAATCAATTTATGTTTGTTCAATTAACCAATTATAAAGTTTGGTTTGATTAACTAGAATTTCAATTTGATTTGGTTGAATTTTATTAGTTAAATGAATTTTTCTAATTTTTCAAATACTCTTAATTGATGCTAGCAAGTGTATCTAGTGGATGTTGGTTATGCTTGAAAAAGCTAAATATTAACATATACAATAAAGATTGTTTAACCATTAAGGTAATTATATTTCAATAACAATTAAAATTGTTTGATGTTGATTGATTGTTAAAATTTTTATTTGATTACAATTGAATTTATACTAATTGATTTATAAAATTTTACTTTAATTATAATTAAATTTCTATAATTTGTGCTATTTTCTAACATGAGCAATGGATGATATTTACAAGGATAGTGATGGCTATACAAACTCCTATATTGTTAGAGATTGTGGTGCCTCATTGCTTAAGAATCCTCTACCCCTTTAAGTTCTAGTTACATTAGCCATGAGTGGGAACAAATTAAAATAACACTTATAAACAAATCATAAATAAATTGTAGATCTTTATATGGTGAAAGTGTTTGCCTTAGGTTCCATCTTTTATAACAAAATTGCAAGAATTATGTATCAATGTATGATTGTACTATCTTTATTTGGATCACAAAGTTATGTGGGTGACATTATGAACTTTGTGAGTAAAAAACAAATTTATTAGCATGTTTCTTTCATATCTATCTGGCTTTGCTTATGCAGGACCTTTGAACATGAATATTTACAAATGTAAGGAAGTCAACTTGAACATGTTTCTTTCATATCAATCTAGCATGGTTATTTAATTTTATGTATTATTTCAAAAATAAGAAATGCAAATATTTACATCAAGAACAAAATAGAATATTATCTTATAGAATATCAAGTTGATTGCATCTTATTTTGACTAGTAAAATAGTTTCATCTATTATTTCTAAAGTGAACATTTTGAGCCACAAATGAAGATACTTTTCTAGCAAAAACTCACAATGTCTTTGATATTTAAACATAAATGTTTACTAATTTGAAAATGTAATTTAATCTAGCATGTGTTATTTAATTTTACTTATTATTTCTGAAGTGGGAAATGGAATATCTTTATAAAAAATTATGTAACTTTTTGACATGGAACCTAATAAGCCCTTTTATGCCCCATGTCTCCCAGCCAATCCATGTAATTGGATCATATTCTTAAAAGAGACAAAAGAAAAGTAGTAGGACAAAGAGATAAGGTATCCAAAACCTTTAAATTTGTGGAGACTAAACTTATATTTAAATTAACCTTAAGGGATATTATGCATTAATGCCTCGTGTGCGTGGCACATAAGGACACTTGTTATTTAAACATGTGACACATAGCAAATTATTAAATTGATCAATATTTTTATTCTAATTTTTACAAATAATAATTATAACAATTAAGCATCAAGTAATATAGTTTATCCAAAACAGTTTTATAATTATTGCTTAAATAGTTTTGTAACTATTACATAAACAATTGTGTCTCAAAATAATTTATAACTGCAACATTAATAGATGTGTCCATTCAGTTATTTTAAAAAGAAATCATTATCTCTAGTTTTACAGTAGGAAATAATGAAGGTGAACTTAAGAACAATTCTACAAATCACAAACTCAGGGAAAAGAAAAAAATAAAACTTGATTTTAAAAGTATATTTTATTTTATTTTAAAAAAAAAACTATATAATCTCTATTATAAATTAATAAAAATATTTTTTTTATAAAAAGTGATATTTTCATATAATTTAAATTTATTAAATAATTTTTATATTGCCTAATTTTCAATTACAAGATTTTCAATAACATTCTTTGTTGGCATAGGGCCAATTGCTACAACGAGGCATGTGAGTGGACATCCAATTTCCCTATGATGGTTAGAGCTTTATCAATTGTTTGCAAATTCTTAAATGACAATTTCACATAAGATAATTAATTTGAGTACTAATTGTGATATTATTGATTAAATTTTAAAGTATTACATGAAACAAAACATTTTTACACTTAATTTTTGAATTGTAATTTGGATTATAGAATAAATTCACAAATTTTAACTTAATTAATTATAGTTGCAAATTTGAAGTTTGCGCAAAAGAGGGGCCATGTTGTTTTTGCCCTCAAACGGTTCATGAAGCAATATGGTTTATTGGAAGGGATTGCATATTTATGGAAAGATATCAATGAAGAGTACATGGCTCTAATGGGATTCCGTTGTCTGATTTCTCATTAAACCTCTGCCTCATTCCCCTTTTCCCGGTGAGGAGACGATTGTGTGGTTGTGGTTCCACGAATATTTTTCAAAGTTAATCACTGACACCCTTTTCTTCTCTTCTCCGAATGATTGTGCGATTTTGTCCACAACAGGGGGAAACATTGTATTCTCATCTCAACCAATCTTACCGTGACATCATAAATATCTGTCCAATTAATAATTGAATGAGTCCTTCGTGATAATGGTGTTTACAATTTTATTCACCAAATTAAACCATAAAAATTGAAATTAAATTAAAAATTTTAGTTAATATTTTTATTAATAAATTTCTAAAATTTTAATTTAAATAATTTTAAAAATATTTGTATATATTTATTAACAAAAATTTATAATTATTATATATATATATATATATATATATATGATAAATAAATGGTTATTAAAAATATAATACTATTTTATTTGTTATTTTAACGGTTATTTTAAAAATATTTTTTAAATATTATTAGAATAAAAATATATTTATAAAATAATATTTTAATTTAATTTAATTTAACATAATTTTTTAAAATTAATAATTATAATTAGATTAAAAAATTAATTTATAATAATTTAATTAATTAATTATAAAATTTGATTTGAATAATAAAAAATTTAATTTGATTTACTTGTATTTTATTGGTTAAATAAATTTTTGAAATTTTTAAACACTTTGAATTGATATCGGTAAACGTGTTGGTTGTAACAATTGTTTTTACCCTAATGTATATCGTGGATAGTTTTTATACCAAAAAAAGATAAATATTTTAATTAGTTAACAAAAATATATTGAATTGAACTATATGTATAATTAGTCGAATTAATTTTTTAGGTAATTAATTAAGATGCTATGAGTTGAACCAACTATTTATACAATTAGTTTCAAATTTTGTGTAGCAAAATGAGTCAAACCAAATAAAAAACAATGTCATTTTTCCTAACCCAATAACTTAACTATTTTGTCTTTTATTTTATATTAAGAGTTTTCGTTGTTAAAATTCAATTAAACTAATTGGTTTTTAACTTAGAGTTTTTTTATTTATTGAAAAATAATTTATTTATATAAGATATTTTTCAAAAATTTTTATTTTGAAAATAATTTTACTATATGACTAAAAATTTTAAAAATATTTTTTAATATTTTTTAGAATATAATTTTAAAATACTTATTATATTTATTTATTTATTTTAATATAATTTACTTATAATTTTATATCATAAAAATTTATTTTATTATTTTTTATTTTAATTAAATCTCATTTATTATAAAATATAAAATTATTAATAAATTATACTTATAAAAAAATAAATTAAAATTAAAATTTCAATTTAATCAATTACTTAATGAGATATTAGGTGCATTTAATATCATACAAGTGATTTTTAGAGTAATATCATATGAGTGAAAAGTATTATAAGTATTATTGTAAAAAAATATTGAGAATTAAGTGGCATGGAGTGAGATATATTGAATATATATTGTAAATTTCCTGATATTTCATGCATAAGCGAACTTGTTATTTAGACATGCAACACATACTAGTTTATTAAATTAATCAAAATTTTTATTTTTGTGAATAATAATTATAACCATTAATTGTCAATTAAAATAATTCATCCAAATCAATTTTATAATAATTATATAAATAGTTAAGTTTTAAAATAATTCAATTATATTCCAAAATAATTTATAACTATAATATAAACTATTGTGTTCCTCTAATTTTTTTTAAAATAAAATTATTATTTCTATTTTTATGTTAGGAAATAAAAAAAAATAAAATTAAGAAAAATTTTACAAATTAGAAACTCTTAAAAAACTTGATTTTTGACATATATTTTATTTTAATTTTTAAAAAATTTACATAATTTTTATTACAAATAAATAAAAATAAATTTTATTTTATAAAAAATAATATTTATATATAATTTAAAGTTATTAAATAATTTTAAATGATATAATTTAA
This sequence comes from Rhizophora apiculata, assembly GCA_037832385.1. NCBI lineage: Eukaryota > Viridiplantae > Streptophyta > Magnoliopsida > Malpighiales > Rhizophoraceae > Rhizophora > Rhizophora apiculata. The sequence goes on along the minus strand of CM075434.1, from coordinate 392,063 downwards.
CGTTAAAAGACTTTCAACCACATCTTTTATTAGCACGAGGCCAATTGTTGCAATAGAGGCATGTGAGTGAGCATCTAATTTCTCTAAGATGGATAGAGTTCCATCAATTCTTTGCATATTCATGAATAATAATTTCACATAAAATAATTAATTTAAATAAAATAATTAATTTAAATATCAATTATAATATTATTAATCTGATTTTAAAATATTATATAAAATAGATATTTGTTACTCATTTTTTAAATTATAACGTGAGTTATGAAATAAATTCACAATTTCTAACCTAATTAATTATGGTTGCCAATTTGAAGTTCGAGCGAAAGAGGGGCCATGTTGCTTCTGCCATCAAACGTTTCATGAAGCAACGTGGTTTATCGAAAGAAGAAGAGATTAAATTTCTTCGCCAAGGGATTGCATATTTAGGGAAAGATAGAAACGAAGAGTGCTTCCATTTAATGGGATTTCGTTGTCTCAATTCTCAATAAACCTCTGCCTCATTATCCCAGAGAGAAGGCGATTCTGTGATTGTGGGTCCACCAATCACTGACACTGTTTTCTTCTCTTCTCCTAATAATTGTACGATTATGTCCACACAAAAGTGGGGAACATTGTATTCTCATTTCAATCAATCATTCCATGACACCCTAAATATAACCGTTCAATCAATAATTTGAGGAATTGTTGATATAAAGATATTTATAATTTTTATTATTAAATTTAATTATAAAAATTAAAATTTTAATTAATAATTTTATTATTTTTTTTTTAAAATTTTAATTTAAATATTTTAAAAAATATTTTTATATATTTATTAATAAAAATTTATAATTATATATATATAGAGAGAATAAATAAGTAATTATTAAGAATATAATAATATTTTATTATTTATTAATAATATAATTATATATAAAATAAAATATAATTAAAATTTTTTTATTAAAAATATTTAAAATTAATTATTAAAAATAATATTTAATGAGAATATATTATGTATAATTTTTTTAATTATTTTTATAAATAAAAATTTGTTATCAAATATTAATTCTACCTGTTCAAGCTCTTACTACACCATATTTGGTTTTAAAACATTGTATTTAGGCAATACCCCACAGCCTATTCCACGGAGTGGCCTATAAATATGGTCTCAAACGAACCCTGTGCCACACACTAGCGAGTAGAGAAGGAAGGAAGGCTGTGGCAGACCAAATTTCAGGAGTTTCTGCTTTACTCAAAGATCAGACATCTAGTGTCAATCGCCCAACTGCTGATTACCATCCCACGATTTGGGGGGATTATTTCCTCTCTCACGTTTCCGACTCCAAGGTAACTAAACCATGCAAAGCCTCTTTTTCCATGCTTAACTAAGTAGAAATTATTGTTGAATCAATGCAGGAAGAAATAAAATATTAGTGACTCTATTAGTAACTTAAATACCGCTAAACATTTGGTATGTTGCGTATAATATATACTGGCCAATTTCTTTTGCAGACAATAAGCACCTCAATTTGCCAACACCATGAAATGCTCAAAGAGGAAGTGAGAAAGATGCTAAGAGATTCCAATCAGCCTTCCCAAAATTTGTGCTTGATTGATTCAATCCAACGCTTAGGCATTACTGAGCATTTCTAGAAAGAGATAGAAGTTGCATTGGAAAAGCTGGTTAGTAGTGGCAGGCATGATGAAGGTGGTGATCTCTACACTATTGCCCTTTGGTTTCGATTGCTTGGACAACAAGAGATCAAAGTGTTATGCGGTAACCTTGTGCTCCCAATTAACATATGGGGTACCTATAGCAATGAACATATCTATAACAAAGATTGAATGTATTTGGATTTTGTGATTGATACAGAGGCATTTGAAAAATTCAAGGACAAAGGAGGAAAGTTTAAGGAATGCTTAATTCATGACCTCCAAGGAAACCAAAGTTTGTCTGAAGCTGCATATCTTTGAATATGTGGAGAAGACATCTTGGATGACGCAATCGGCTTCACTACAAGAAACCTTCAGGATGCCTTCTATGTTGAGCCATTTAAGCTCTCAACAAAAATATCAAGTAAAGCATGCCCTTAACCGTCCTATGCACAAATGCCTACCATGGTTGGATGCAAGGCAATATATTGCTGCTTACTTTGAAGATGAATCACATGATGAAACACTATTGAAGTTTGCAAAATTAGACTTCAACATTGTACATAAAGTACATCAGGAAGAGCTGAAGATCATCACAGAGTAAGTCCAAAGTTTTCCCACTATAGCACTCCAGTTATTGGCTGGTTATTGTTCTAAGTAGAGTTCTAAGTCAAAGTAACTTGTGTCCTAGGTGGTGGAAAATTTTAGATGTCGCAACAAAGTTTCCATATGCACGGGACAGAGTTGTGGAGTGCTATTTTTGGATAGTGGGAATCTATTTTGAGCCCTAGTATTCCTTTAGTAGAAAGATCCTAACAAAAATTATTGGCACATTGTCTATTCTAGATGATACGTATGATAATTACAGTACAAGGAAAGAACTCAAGCTCCTTACAGAGGCCATACAAAGGTTATCTTCCTCTGTCCAATTCAATAATGATTTAGTCACAACTCTACTCTTCCAATTTTAGCAGAGGTTTGCGATTGGTATTGATGAGGTTAAGTGGTTAACAACTATATCATCATTAGTCCACTTGGCCATTATAATTTGATTTTTCTACTTTGCTAATGCTAGCTAGTTTTGTTTTTATTATTTTTAGTAAGTGATAATAAGGAGGCTGAAGCATGTCCATGTGGCTAGCTTTGACTTTAATTGATGTCTGTCTATTTTCAGAGGGAACATTTAGGCTGCAGATATGCTTCCAGAGAATATGAAAATGGTTCATGATTTAGTTCTTGATGTCTACAAGGAATTGGAAGATACAATGAAAAAAGAATGAATGTTGTATGCCATAGAATTCGCTAGAGGAGTGAGTGTGAAACTTGTTAATTTTGCTTTTCAATTTTGTTATGAATTTAGAGTGCTTATGCCTTAGCAATTGATATAACCTTTTTTTTTTTTTCTTTTTTTCTTTTTCAAAAATACTCGTGCATCTCCCAATTCAACCATTCAAAATACTCATGCATCCTCCAGTTCAACCATTCAAGTAAACCTCAAAACAACAATCCAACCGTTCAAAATAAACTTCCAGATGTCCCTTACTAGCCGACCAAAATTAAGCTCAATTGGACCATGTGTCAATGTTCATCACATGGTTTACCAAAACTATCATAAGTGAGAGAATAAAAATTTGCCAGGATTCAAAAGTATTAATTTTGAAGCAAAAATCTGCCATTGTAGATCACCAAAACAGCTCAATCGAACCACAAACAGCTTTCAATTGCATGATTGATCAAAACTGCATGCAAAAAATGCCAAGAACATAGACACAAAAAAAAAAAAAAAAAACTAAAGAAAAATCTAGAGTTATAGTGCTCAAAACACAATCTGCATCATTCAAAATCAAGAAGATGTCCTCCATAAGCTATCCAAATTTCAGCTAAATTAGACACTGTTTGCCTTTACATCCAAAAGATATAAGAACATTGCCTCAAGCTAAAATTTCCAACAATCACTCAACTCTCATTTTCTCTCTATTTGCAGCCTCTCTATCATTTTTTATTAGGTTTTTAGTAGCCAAAGAGGAGTATTTATACCATCATTAAGTGTTTTTGAGTTGTGGGCAAAAAATAAATATATTTGAGCTTCATCTCCACAACAATTGGACTCCTACACTACCTAAGAAAGGACCAATGAGCCTAACAATTCTCCCTCTCCTAACTATGTGGACATATTGGCAATTTTGGCTAATGAACACAACTCAAGCTTCTTTCTTGGCAATGCCTTTATCAATATGTCAACAACATTACCATTTGTATAAATCTTTTTAAGTGGCAACTTTTTAGAATCAAGAACATCACATCTCAAATGATACCATACATCAATATATTTTGATCCAATATAAAAAGTTGGAATCTTATCAAGATGGATTGTGTTTTGGCTATTACACTACAACACATACTTCAGTTATTTAAAACCCAACTCCTTCATGAATCCTTTCATCCAAAGAAACTCTTTGGATGCTTTGGTTATGATAGTGAACTTTACCTCTATAGTGGATAATGCAACATACTTTTGCAATTGAAATTGCCAATTGACTACTTCTCTTCTTTAAGAGTAACCAAATAACTTGAAGTAGACTTTGTAGAGTTAATGTTACTTATCATATCTAAATTTATGTATCCAACAAGAGTATGTACATCACTCCTAAAACAAAGTCTTAGATTAATAGAGCCTCGCACATATCTCAATATCCACTTCACCGCATTCCAATGCTTCTTACTAGGATTTGAAAGGAACTAACTAATTGTACTAGTTGCATGAGCTATATCAAGCCTCTTACACACCATTGTATACATCAAACTACCCATAGCTGATGCATAAGGAACTTTTTACATCTCTTTCTTCTCTTTCTTTGTGAAAGGACTTAGTTAATTAGATAACCTAAAATGTTTAGTAAAAGGAGTTCTTATTACTTTAGCTTTATTCAATGTATACAACATTTTGTCTTACTTAACTCAATGTACTGTTTTTGAAACAAATACAACATTTTGTCTTTCCTATCCTAAGTAATTAACACATTGAGGATCTTCTTTGTTGGTCCTAAGTCTTTTATGCCAAATGACTTATTCAACTCTCACTTTAACTTATCAATACCAACAATAAGCATATCATCAACATAAAGCAATAAAATGATTAAATCATTGCTAGTGAATCTCTACATAAAAACATAATGATTAGAAGTAGTCTTCTTGTAGCTTTTCTCCCATATACCATACTCAAACTTCTTATAACATTGCCTTAAAGTTTATTTCAAACCATATAAACTCTTCTTCAACCTATACACATGATCCTCTCTTCCTTTCACCTCAAGGCCCTGTTGCTATTCCATATAAATTTCTTATTTCAAATCACCATGAAGAAAAATCATTTTCACATCCATTTGTTCAATCTATAAGTCTTGGCATGCAGCCAAACTCAATACCACTCGAATGTAAGACATTTGCACCATCAATGAGAAGATCTCTTTGAAGTGAGTTTTCAATCTTATAAATATGTACCACTATATGACCTTAAATTTAAGAAATCAAATACAATTAAGAACTCTAAACTTGTTAGAGACCAATCTCTTCAAGGAGATCAACCAATTTAAGTGATCTATCACTTGACCATACGATTAACTATCAGGTTAGCCCTTCAAAGGTGGTTCAATAAAATGGTCAACAAGTTGTAGGCAAACTTAGTTTTCATGTTGTGGGTCTATATGTGGAGTTTTCACCAGCCCACAAAGATTTCTTGCAAAGATATTAGAGGATGACAAAATTAAGTGAGCTAGGTTTCATCATTGGAATGCTATAGCATGTTCACAATTGTTTTAAGGGCACTGGGTCTTGTCAATTTTGGCAAGGCCTTGGGATTCCTAACTGGTTGTTTTCCTTTTGAAATTTGGCACATTTGGAGAGAATTTTCAAAAGTGATAAAAAAGAAGAAGAAGAAGAAAAAAAAAAGAAATAAGATTTCATGAAACATCCTTATTTAGAGACTACAAGGTTTGAGCAGATACTACAAATATGCTCTTTTCATGGCAAGCATATTTTCTTGCAAATGTACTTGCCTCCAGGGCATATAAATAAATTTTAGTTTGGAAATCATAATGTTAATGTAAACCATACATGAATTTGCTATAATGTGTGGATAAGGACTCATAAATATGTATATGATACTATGTATGTTAACACGATTATACATCAACACTCACAAAAATTAAGAGATAGGGAACTTATTGTAAAATAAAACAACTATAAATATTTTACTAAACTTAGTATCTTTTAAAGATATAACTTGGAAAGTTATTTTGTTATTCTACTTTACTAAACAATACAAACACTACTAGCATTCAATAAAAGTACTAAAATATAAAAATCTTTACTTTTTACTGCTAAAAAATTGTTTATGAGTATATTGATAAGAAAAGAAAATTTTAATAAGTGTGCTTTTTGAAAATTTTAAAAATACTTTATATGTATCTAATATATTTGAAATAGCTTAATTAGAAATTTCTAATACAAATATATGAATATTTTTATGAACATGTTATTGTATGTCGGATGCATGTTTGAAATATGTTGGGCAAATGTCACAACAAAGTATGTATCCAAGAGGTGTAGCCATATTTTTAGAAGTATAGATTGTTCATTATGAAATGATTCCACCAATGATTTTGTATTGTGTGAATGATCATCAAGTCAAGTCTCTATACCTTATCATGATTATACATGTAATTTGTAGGCATTAAAGTTAACTTTTTGCTAAATTTGATTATTGCAAAGTCCTTTTATATACTTTTTACTTGAAGAGGAAATTATGGGATACTAAATGGAAATCTTGGTGCTACCACCAAATTAACAGTCTTCCATACTAACAAGAAAACTAATTAAATAGCTTTCAAGCCAAGCTTGCTAATGGTAGTCATGGCCCAAGGTTCAGCTGGTGGCTTGGCCTTGTTTTGGGATTCTTTTATGTTTTGTGTGACCAATCAACTTGTGGCTGATCACTTTATTGCTCTTGAAGGTGTTTTCACTCTGATGGTGCAGCAAGTAGTTCTAGCTAACATCTATGCTCCTAATAATTTTGTTGAACAAAGTAGGTTTTGTGAGGAATTGAAATGCTTAAAAGATAAATATCAATGGTGGTGGTGCTTGGGTGGTGATTTCAACATTGTGTTGTTAGAGGACCAAAGGCTACACATTTTTATGATAGTGTGGTAGTATGATGCTTTAATGAGTTTATGTATGATATGGAATTGATCAACCTATTGATGCATGGTGAGTGCTTCTCTTAGAGCAATTACTAGGAATGTCCTTTCATGAATTGTATTGATAGGTTCCTCATTAACACAGGTTGGGTGGAGTTGATACTTGGACTCACATAATGGAGAGTGCATTGCACTTTTTTGGATCATTCTAGTGTTTTCCTAGGTTTTAAACAAAAAGGTTAGGGCCTTGTTCCTTTTTGCTTCTTTAATCATTAGTTACAAGATAAGAACGTGAATATGAGGATTAAGGTTGTCTGGGTGAACTCATGTGTTTGTGGTTTTCCTAGTAAGAGGATTAGTAGTCATCTCCAAGTAGTCAAAGATTACCTCCAATCATGGAGCTGGTAAGAGAGAGCAACCAGGGAGGGGAAGGTTCGAGTTGCTAGTACATGGGTCGAGCAGCTTGTGTTGAAACAAGAGTCCTCTCCCCTTATAGCTATTGAGAGGGCTAATTCATTTGGCAATAAAACATCTTATTGGGAATTGATGAGGATTAAGGAGCTTGAATGGTTCCAAAAGTCTAGATTAAAATGGTTGCCCAATGTTGACTGTAACTTTATGGTTTTCCATATTTTGGCATTTAATTGGCAATGATAGAATTTAATTGATCATGTTAATATTAAAGGTGCCTGTGTGTTGTGAGCTCAAGTTAGCCACTTTCTCTCATATTCAACATGAGTTGGGAGATTATATGTAGCCTTGCTTGAAAATCAATGAGTCTTTTTTTCCTAAATTGAACACGGTTGCGAACTATATTTTGGAGGGACCTTTTTTGTTCTTTGAGGTATAGGATGTAGTTTGGGAGTGTGATAATAATAAGGTGTGAAGCCCAAATGGTTTCAATTTCAATTTTATCAAGACAACATTAAGAGTTGATCAAGTAGGATGTGATGAATTTCCTTGTAGATTTCTATGACCACGGGCACCTACCTTGGTTCATCACCTCCTCTTTCATTGTTTTGATTCCCAAAGTGGCACCAACTAAGGAGCTTTCTTAATTTTGTCCAATTTCATTGGTAAGTTGTATCTATAAACTTTTGGCAAAGGTTTTGGCTAATAAATTCTAGTTGGTCATTGAGCAAATTATTGGGGAGTTTCAATCAGCTTTTGTTAAAAGTCAATACATATTGGATAGTATCTTAACAGTCAATGAGATCATTGAAAAACTAAAAAGGCTGAGAGAGGGTGGAGTTGTTCTTAAAATCGATTTTGAAAAAGCTTATGATACACTTGAATGGTCTTTTCTCATTAATGTTATGCAGTTTATGGGCTTTGGGGAACAATGGTGTCAATGGATATGGGAATGTATCTCAACTCCTTAGGTATCTATCCTTGTTAATGCTAAGTCCTATGAAGCAATTTTTGATGGCAAGGGATCTGCATTAAGGGGATCATTTTTCCTCATTCCTATTTTTGTTAGTCATGGAAGGACTTAGTATTCATCTGTGGTTCTCTTATCTCTAATTTGCTTACAATACCATTTTGTTCAGTGTTACAATGAATGAGTCCATATGAAACTTCAAATTGATTCTTTGGTGTTTTCAATGTTTTGTGTTGAAAGTTAATCTTACTAAGTTAGCAATTTATGGGGTTAGGGTGGAGGACAAGAGGATACAAAATTGGGCCTCTTACTAGAAGTGTCAATTTGGTTCTCCTCCTATGAATTATTTGGGACTTCCTTTAGGAGTTATTCCATGTCAAAGAGGCTTGTGGGATCTAGTTATCAAGAAGATGGAGGCTTGACTTGCTAAATGGAAATCCCATTTTTGGTTAAAGGCAATGCGACTAATTTTGATCAAATCCTCCTTTCATTCGCTGCCACTTTGCTTGATGTCTATTTTCTGAATGCTACGAAGCATTGAGAACCAAATTGAAAAGATTCAGTAATCTTTCTTCTAGGGAGATGAAGATAGTCATAAAAAGGTCCATCATGTGGGTTGAGGCTTAATGTGTTAAGCCAAATCATGTGGCAGATTGGGTGTTGGTTGAGTGGGTGATTGTAGCCATGGTTTTCTTATTAAATGGCTGTGGTGGCTAGAAAATGAAAAGCATAGGCTCTAGGTGGCAACTCTCAATGTAAGGTATGGCGGGTATCGCTATTGATTATGGGAATGGTGCTCTAGGCTCACAAAGATGTCCCCCCTATGGTGAGGGTCTTGTTGCTTGGCTTTGAGAATGCTACACCATGTCCTTCCATTTGCCTTTTGTAGTTTTTTCTTTTGGATAATCTTGACATGATATTGCTATTGGTGTGGGTGAATATGGAAGTCTTGCATGTGGCCAACCATTTTATGTGTTGTACAAACTTTAAATTGGGCTCTTATTTATGTATGTGGGAATAGAAGACCACACTACTAAGAAATTTTTTATGAAGCAATGTTGTTTACCAAGCTATTGTAGGAAGATAGCTATCGTTGCATAGTAGATGGACAATTTTTTACTTGAGGCAAGTCTTTGGCCTCCTCCAAAATGGAGGGTTGTTTATGGTTGAAATAACTATGAATAAAATCTCTTGCAATTCAATATATATATATAGTAGTGTAGTTGATAGTATTCAGATTCATAGGAAATTCTTATGCAGGAGTGAAAGGGATCTTAAAATATCTTAGAAGAATCACAAATATCAGTTTGATATGTTGATTTTGATTATGCTAGAGATCTTGATAAGAGAAAAACCTTGACTTTATGATTTCACTCTTTCTAGTTATGTATAAATTGGAAGGGATTTTATAGTCTACAATTGTCTTGCTTGCAACACAAGCTAAATACATAATAGTTATAGAAGTAGTGAAAGAGTTCTTATGGTTGCAAGTCTTATTGACAACCCAAGTTTACAACAAGCCCTATTATTGCATATTGTGACAATCAAAGTACTATACATTTGACCAAAAATCAAGTTTACCATAAGAGAACAAAGAATATCGATGTAGAGTATCATTTTGTTTTTGTGATCATATCACAAAAAGCTATATCAGTAGTAAAAATTGGTACAATTAACAATTTTTCAAATATGATGATGCAATCTATCCCAAAGGTCAAATTTAAACATTATTTGGATTTGATTTCTATCCATAGTAAAAGAGGTATGAAAGTAGACAATTAGAGAATGACTATCATTATTTTGATTTAGTTCAAGTTAAGGTGCAGATTTATTAAGATATGTGTCTTGGCTTAAGACCTTACAAAGCAAGCTTCTTCAAGTTAAGAAGACCAAGGCATGGATGTTATCATAACCAAATTAATGCCTATCATTTCATTTCCTATTGAAAGCTAACTTTAGTTGCTGAAGTAAAAAAAGTGAGACCTTAAGGTACTTTGAAATTCTCAAAAATAAGGAAATTATTATTATTATTTTTTTATCATTTGTTGGCAACTTTGATGCCTAGAAATTGTTCAAAATAAGAAAAATTATCTTGATGCTGGAAGTTGTTGATAATAAATAACTTTGATGTCTAGAAGTTGCTACTTTTCCATATCATATGTCGACAACTTTCCCCATTTTGTGACATGATTTAAGGCTATAAATAATAGCATTATGTTGTGGAAGTTGTATCCATCTAAGAGAAAAACTAGCAAAGTTTTTGTGTGAAAAATATTGAGTGTTGAGTAACATTAAGTGTATTTAAATATGAGCTAAATGCTAAATTAAGTAAATTCTTATGTCTATGAATTTTGAGGGTATTATTATTTTTATCCCAACTATTATTTCACCTAAATAATTGGTTTAGGTTCAATAGATTAATGAGTTTATTACAACAATACTTACATGCAAATAAGGGTTAAGAAATTCTCATGAGACAGAATCTCTCATAAAGAACTGGGATCATTATAAAATGAAAAAAAAAGCAATAAGGTCTACCTCACAAGACATTTTGCAAAAGTAGACTTCTTCCTCACAAGACATTTTGCAAAAGTAGACTTCAACATTGTGCAAAAAATACATTAGAAAGTGTTAAATAAGTTCAAAATTTTCTTATTATATTCAAATTGGACCCTAAATATTGTCCATATTTTTCTTTTTCTTTTTTTTTTTATTTGACTGTTGCTCTTCTAAGTGGAATACTAATGAAAGTGAGTTGTGCCCCAAATGGTGGAGAAATTTGGACGTCGCAACAAGGTTTCCATATGCACAAGCTAGACTTGTGAAGTGTTAATCTTGGATAATTTATTAATAATAAATTAATAAAATATAATATATTTTGATTTTGAATAAAATAAAAAAATTACATGTTGATACAAAAAATATATAATTTATAGAATAAAAATTTATGATAATAAATTTAATATTAAAATTAGCATATAATTTTTATATCATTTATATTAGTTTTGTATAATAAATATTATATAAAAGAATTGAAAAATTAGATCTCATTTAGAATTAAAAATCAAAAGTTAGAAGTATATATATATTTATAATTTTTTAAAGATAAATTTTTTAAAAAAAATAATTTCAAAATTTTAAAAAAATTAAAAATTATTTACCAAATATTAAAAATCAAGAAATTGCATTGATACTAAACAAATGCTAAAGTTATGGTTTTTTTTCTCAATAAAATTGACACTTTGCTATTCACATCCTTAGTAGATGTTATGGACATTATATAACTATTTTGTAGCCCAAATTCAATTACAAACCCCCCAAGAAAAATAGAGTTGACTTGGATACATGCTAGTTAGTTTTGTTTTTATTATTTTTAATATTAATGATGCTAAGTTTTGTCCATATAGGCTCTTAGGAAGCTTTGATTTTATATTAATGCCGATATGAAATCGATGTCATTGTAATGGTAATGGATATGTGATTGTAGGTCCACGAATATTCAATTTACTCATTTACTCGTTGACAACCTTTTATTGTCCTCTCTTGATGATTCTACGATTATGCCCACAAAAGGAGGGAACATTCTATTCTCATTTCAATCAATAAAGAGATGTTCACATATTTGTTTATCAAATTAAACCATAAAAATTTAAATTAAATTAAAAATTTTGGGTAACAATTTTATTAAAAATTTACCCAATGACTCACTTGATTTGTCTTTTATATCATTTTAGGAGCCCCTTGTCATGGGCCAACAAATTAAAACCTAAACCATCACAGGATCCAACCTCGTTACAATGGACCCATGAAGGTTGTAGAAACTCCATAGTAGTTAATCCTATAAAATTTTCTAAAATAAAAACTCTCTAGAACCCTATAATTTGTATATAGTTCTAGAATGTGATATTCTAGAATACTCAATGTAAATATTTAGGAATATTCTAGATCCAAGGTAAAAGGTTATAAGTATCCTAAGTCTCATTCATTTATATTAAGCAATCAAGCAAAGCTATTGAGAGCAATCCAACCTTCCTTTGTGATTTCTCCTAGCCTTCTCTTATATTTCCCTTTGTTCTTTCTCCAGGCTTACTAACAACCTTCCCTTGAAGTTGTCTAGTGTTGCACGGGTTTTGAAGTGTCTACAAACTCATCCCATGACAGTTGGTATCCGAACCTTGGTTGCTACCATCAAACACCAAATATGGCTTCTGACAGTGAGTTTCGTGTGGAGGAGCAAAGCCGTGGACGAGAGGAACAATGTGCCTAGGTCACAAGGTGTGGTAAATCCAAGACTACTTTAATGGAGGCCTCGGAGTTCCGTGTTGTGGAATTGGAGAAGAACTTCTCAAGGATAGAACCAACCCTTGAGGAGCACTCCATTCGAATTAACAACTTCGAGACAAAATTTGGAGAAATCACCAATGTGGTGAAATCCACCATTCAGGAGCTTAACCAATCCTTCAAACATGATCTCGATGACATCCGATGAGAGGTACGTGCTAATTGTTCCTTTGTTAAAAATGAGTTACGAGACATTAAACATGAGGTAGAGGGTGTCCATGCCGATTAGGATGAGCGCAAGCAAACCATTGCTAATAGGTTATGCTCCATTGGTATCATCAACCTTGGCATGATTCAAGTGTTTAAACCTATTACCTATAACAGCACTTGTAACGTTACGGAAGTTGACAACTTCCTTTTCGGCTTGGAACAATACTTTGAGGCCAAGTTTGTTTGAGATAATGTAGCAAGGATTAACACTGCTCCCACATTCCTACAAGATGTCGTGCAACTATGGTGGCGTCACAAGCATGGCAAGGTTGGCAAAGGTATTTGTTCAATTGATACGTGGGAAGACTTCAAGAGAGAGCTAAAGAAGCACTTTTGCCCAAGCAACGTCGAGAAGGAGGCTTGAGGTTATCTTTGACACTTAAAACTAGTGGGGACCATCCAAGACTACATCAAGGAGTTCACCACCCTCATCCTTAAGATTGAGGACATGTCTAACAAAGATTCCCTCTTTTACTTCATGGATGGACTAAAAGATTGGGCTATAGTTAAACTCAAGAGACATAATGTGCAAAGCTTAGGTGAAGCCATTATCGTTGTCGAGTCTCTCGTGGAATACAACATCTAATCCAAAGAAAGACGATCCAACCAAGGTAAAAGTGGAGAGAAAGATCTAGATGCAAGGAGTAAGGATCCAAAGATAAAGGAAAGGCCAAAGCCCTATCGCATGGTGATAGGCACGATCGAGGTAAGACTAATTCTCCTAAACCAAAGATACCATGTTTTATTTGCAATGGTTCCCATTGGATGAGGGATTGCCCTAAGGACAAGACCCTTAATGCCATCATGAGCCAATTTGAAGATGACCCTTCACAAGACATCTAAGGTCAAACGGAGATGGGATCACTTTGAATCTTGGTAACCATGAAGGGGAAAGCCACACAACCCTATGCCAACCATAAGGGTCTACTATACATCCAAATCACCATCAATGAGAAGTAATCTAGAGCCATGCTAGACACCAAACCTTCCCACAACTTTATTTCCGTGGAGGAAGCCAAGTGGCTTGGTCTCAAGCTAACAAGCAAGGGTGAAACCTTTAAAGTAGTGAACTCATTAGCAAAACCAATCACTGGCATTACTATAGACATTCCCACAGCACTTGGTGCATGAAAAGGTAGCATTGACTAATTTGTAGTCCCCATGAATGATTTCCAAGTGGTATGAGGCATGGAGTTCTTTGACAAGGTACAAGCCTTCTTATTCCCTGCTGAACATGCTCATCGATTAGAGGATCCAGCCTTATTTGCACTACAATTTAAGTGACGTATGAAATCTAACCCAAGCTACCTTGCTAACATTTGTGAGCTCAACAATGAGGATGACAACCCCAAGACTACCTTGCCCACCAAAGTAACACAAGTCCTTAAAGAGTTCAAGAATGTTATGCCACATGAGTTGCCAAAGAGGCTTCCACCTAGGTGTGAAATGGAACATGAGATCAAGCTGGAGCCAAATGCCAAGCCACCTTCCTTGGCACCATATTGCATGGCACCACTCGAATTGCAAGAGCTACGTAAACAACTTCAAGACTTATTGGACTTAGGCTATATCTAACCCTCGAAGTCTCCTTATGGTGTCCTTATGCTCTTCCAAAAGAAGAAAGATGAAAGCCTACACATGTGCATTGATTACCAGGCATTGAACAAGGTCACCATAAAGAACAAATATCCAATACTGTTGATTTTAGATCTCTTCAACCAGTTTGGTGATGCATGATGGTTCTTAAAGTTAGATCTACATTCAGGATATTACCAAGTATGCATTGCAACTGGAGATGTTACCAAGATAGCATGTGTAACAAGGTATGGATCTTTTGAATTCTTAGTTATGCCCTTTGGTCTCACCAATGCACCAACAACATTTTACACACTTATGAATAAGCTATTCCATCCCTTCCTTAACCAATTCATGGTAGTATACCTAGATGACAACGGGGTATATAGCTAGACACTTAATGAGCACTTGCAACACCTACAACAAGTCTTCCAAGTACTACACAAGAATGAACTCTACACTAAAAGAGAGAAATGCACATTCGCCACACAAGAAGTAGAGTTCCTTGGCCACCACATTTTGGATGGGAACCTTATGATGAATCTAGCAAAGGTAAAGGCCACCATGGATTGGGAGCCATCAACCAGAGTACCTGACTTAAGATCCTTGGTCTAGCTAACTACTATCATTGGTTTATCAAAGGGTACTCAGCTAGGACAGCACCCTTGATCGACCTATTAAAGAAGGATCATGTGTGGAGATGGACAGAACAATGCCAGCATGCCTTTAAGGATTTGAAGAAAACTATCTCCAAGGAGCCTGTCCTTCGCCTTCCCCATCCAAGTAAAGCCTTCAAGGTACACACCGATACTTCCTACTTTGCCATTAGAGGTGTTCTTATGCAAGATAACCATCCCATTGCTTTGAAAGCCATAAGTTAAATGATACAAAGCACCGCTACACTGTATATGAGAAGAAGATGATAGCCATTGTCCACTGCCTAAAGACATGGTGACATTATTTACTTGACTCGCATTTCTCCATTCTAGCCGACAATGTGGTTACAACTTATTTTCAGACTCAAAAGAAGTTAAGCCCAAAGTAAGCTCGATGGCAAGATTTCGTTGCCAAATTCGACTACCACTTAAAGTACAAGCCAGGTAAAGCCAATGTGATAGCCGATGCTCTTAGCAGGAAAGTGGAGCTCACTTCGTTAACCATCAGCCAACTTAAGGGCCATATCATCACTCAAATCAAGGAAGGTATAGACAAAGATCCGATAATGCAAAACCTTGTCAAGCTAGCTTGTGAAGGCAAGACACGATGATTTTAGGAAGATAGTGGGCTACTTTTGATCATCGGTAACTAGATTGTGGTCCCAAGGTATGGAAATTTGAGAAGGGAAATCATCAAAGAATGTCATGATTCTCGATGGGCAGGACATCCTAGCGTTGCACGTATTCTTGCCCTTCTTCAATCCTCCTATTACTAGCTACAAATGCAAGACAATATGGAAGCATACAGTCAAACATGCATTGTTTGCCAACAAGACAAGGTTGATTTACACCACCCCATCGGTCTTT
Organism: Rhizophora apiculata; assembly: GCA_037832385.1. NCBI lineage: Eukaryota > Viridiplantae > Streptophyta > Magnoliopsida > Malpighiales > Rhizophoraceae > Rhizophora > Rhizophora apiculata. The sequence goes on along the minus strand of CM075434.1, from coordinate 376,203 downwards.
TGGAGCCCCTACCAATCGCTAAAAGACCATGGCAAAGCTTATCCATGAACTTCATCATGGCCTTACCAAAGTCCAAAGGTTATGGAAGCATTATGGTGATTATGGATCGATTCAGCAAGTATGCTACCTTCATTTCAATTTCCCGGGATTGCACTGCCAAGGAAGCCGACCATGCTTTTCTCAAACATATCATCAAACTTTGGGGAGTACCGCACAACATTATAAGTGATTGAGACCCTCATTTCATTGGAAGGTTCTAGACAAAATTTTTCAAATTATTGGGGACCAATTTTAACTTCTTAACCAGTTTCCATCCCCAAAGCGACGGTGAAACTGACCACATCAATGGATTACTGGAGCTATATTTGGGCCAAATTACTTGATGTGGCTTAATTTTCCTACAATCTTCAAAGGAGTGAAGCCATAGGTAAAAGCCCCTTTGAGGTTGTTACTGGCCAATAGCCCATGACACCATATGTCATTGCCTCTTCATATAATGGCAAGAGCCCTATGGCACACCAAATTGCTAAGGAGTGGCACAAGTAAGCTGATATTGCCCGGGCTTACCTAGATAAGGCTGCTCAAAAGATGAAGAAATGGGCAGATCAAAAGTGGAGACACATTGAGTACCAAGAAGGAGACAAAGTACTTGTTAGGCTACTACCCCAACAATTCAAATCTCATCGCAAAGTACACAAAGGATTAATCCGAAGGTATGAATATCCTTTTCGATCATAAAACACGTTGAGAAAGTCTCCTACCAGGTACAATTGCCACCTAACCTCAAAATCCATCTTGTCTTCCATGTAAGTTTCCTTAAGTCGTACCATGAAGACATGGAAGACGACGAGAGAAACAAGTCCAAGTGAGCACCAACAGACGTTACTACCTCCTTCAACAAAGAAATGAAGAACATTCTTGCTGATTGAATGATCCGAAGAAGGGGTGTACCTAATTATACCGAGTACTTAGTGAAATGGAAGGGACATCCTCATGAAGAGGCCAATTGGGAACGAGTGGATACACTATGACAATTCATCGTTGAAATCCAACACTACAAAGATAAAGCAGCGCCGAGGACGTTGCCAAATTAAGTGGGGAAGGATGTCATGGGCCAACAAATTAAAATTCAAACCATCAAAGGATCCAAGCTTGTTACGATGGACCCAAAAAGGTTCTAGAGACTTCATAGTAGTTAAGCCCATAGAATTCTTTAGAATAGGAACTCTTTAGAACCCTATAACTTATACATAGTTCTAGAATGTGATATTCCAAAATACGTCATGTAAATATCTAGGAATATTTTAAATCTAAGGCAAAGGGCTATAAATACCCCAAGTCTCATTCATTTGTATCAAGCAATCAACCAAAGCTATTAAGAGCAATCCAACCTTCTTATGTGATTTCTCCAAGCTATCTCTTATATTCCCCTTTGCTCTTTCTCTAGGCTTACTAACAACCTTCCCTTGAAGTTGTCTAGTGCTACACAAGTTTTAAAGTGTTCACAAACTCATCTCGTGACACCCTAATGTTAAAATTCAATTAAGCTAATTGGTTTTTTTAGCTTAGGGTCCCTTTGGTTGATAGAAAATAATTTGTCTATGTAAGATATTTTTTTAGAGAAAATTTTTTAAAAAATAATTTTACTATTTGGCAAAAACACTAAAAATATTTTTTAATATTTGGTGAAAATATGTTGGCATTATTGCAATTGCACCATTAATGAATCTTTCACATTATTGCAAGGCATCTACCCAAATTTATTAGCAATACAACTATGTATAAGATAAAGCACAACTGAAATTTATATATTTATGTATCACTTGTTTAAATTAAACGATAGTGCACGAAAGAGCCATCCCATCTCAGTTGACCAAAACGACGCCTTTCGTCAATGGTACTTTTGGCGATCTCAAGCTCTTCTACACTTTTTTCCGATGATCCACTTTCAATCCCTTAAAAAAATTACATTTGGGATACAAAATTGGCACCAAATAGAATATTTTGGTTAGCCAAGATAATCAGCTTAGATTTCAATTTTACAAAACCGAAACTTTTGGCTCTTGCTATCAAATATTAGTTGTACCTGTTCAAGTTCTTGCTACACGGATTAAACCCATTGGGTTTTCAAACATCGTAGTTGGGTAATACCCCACAGCCTTTTCCGCGGAGTGGGCCTATAAATATGGTCTCAAACGAACTCTATGCCACACACCAGCAGGTAGGGAAGGAAGGAAGGAAGGCTATGGCAGACCAAATTTCAGAAGTTCCTGCTTTACTCCAAAGGCAAACATCTAGTGTCAATCGTCCTACTGTTGATTACCATCCTACGATTTGGGGAGATTATTTCCTCTGTCACGTGTCTGACTCCAAGGTAACAAAACCATGCAAGCCTCTTTTTACATGCTTAAGGAAGAAATAAAATATTAGTAACTCTATTAGTAACTTACATACCCCTAAAGTTTAGTACGGTACGTATAAAATGTACTTGCCAATTTCTTCTGCAGACAATAAGCACCTCAATTCGCCAACAGCACGAAACGCTCAAAGAGGAAGTGAGAAAGATGCTAAGAGATTCCAATCAGCCTTCCCAGAGTTTGCGCTTGATTGATTCAATCCAACGCTTTGGCGTTGCTTACCATTTCCAAAAAGAGATAGAAGTTGCATTGGAAAAGCTGGTCAGTAGTGGTTGCCATGATGAGGATGATCTCTACACTGCCGCCCTTCGGTTTCGATTGCTCAGACAACAAGGGATCAAAGTGTCATGCGGTAACCTCATGCTTCTGATTAACATATAAGTTACTTGGAGCAATGAACATATCTATAACAAACTTTAAATGCATTTGTATTTTGTGATTGATACAGAGACATTTGAAAAATTCAAGGACAAAGGAGGAAAGTTCAAGGAATGCTTAATTCATGACATCAAAGGAAACCTTAGTTTGTATGAAGCTGCATATCTTGGAATACGCGGAGAAGACGTCTTGGACGAAGCAACAGACTTCACTACTACAAACCTTCAGTCCATGTTGACCCATTTAAGCTCTCAACTAACAGATCAAATAAAGCATGCCCTTGACCGACCTATCCACAAATGCCTACCAAGGTTGGATGCAAGGCACTATATTGATGCTTACTTTGAAGATGAGTCACATAATGAAACACTATTGAAGTTTGCAAAATTAGACTTCAACATTGTACAAAAAGTACATCAAGAAGAGTTGAAGATCATCGAAGAGTAAGTTCAAAATTTTTCCATTAGAAATATTGCTCTCATTTTTCCAGTTTTTGGCCCATTATTTTTTCTGAGTGGAATCAAAATGACTTGTGTCCCAGGTGGTGGAAATATTTGGATGTCGCAACAAAGTTTCCATATACACGAGACAGAGTTGCAGAGTGCTATTTTTGGGTGATGGGAATCTACTTTGAGCCCCAATATTCCTTTGGCAGAAAGATCATGACAAAAATTATAGCGACGATATCTATACTAGATGATACCTATGATAATTATGGTACAAGGAAAGAACTTGAGCTCCTTACTGAAGCCATACAAAGGTTATCTTCCTTTGTCCAATTCAATAATGATATAGCCGCAACTGTGCCCTTCAAATTTTACTAGACCCCAACAAAATTTGGAATTAGTAGGTTGAGTTCAGGGTTTGCAATTGGTATTGGTGAGGTTAAGGGGCTAACCACTCTATGATCCACTTGTGGCCATCGTAATTTGAATTATTTACTTTGCTAATACAAATTCCAAATTAGAGTTGATCGAGACACATGCTGGCTTGCTTTGTTTTTATTATTTTTAATAAGTGATATTAAGGAAGCTGAAGCATGTCCACGTGGGCCAACTTTGACATTAATAGACACCTGTCAATTTTCAGATGGGACATTAAGGCTGCCGATATGCTTCCAGAGAATATGAAAATGGTTTATCATTTAGTTCTTGTTAAATTTGCTTTCCAAATTTGATCCGAATTTGGAGTGCTTATGCCTTGACAATTGACATAACCTTTTATTTATTGGTTTATTTTTTTCAAAATACTTGTGTGTCTCCCAGTTGAAGAAAGTGGTCCAATGCTACATGGCTGAAGCAAAGTGGCGGGATTCGGACTATGTTCCAACAATGGAGGAATATTTGGAGATCTCTCTAGTAACTTCTACCTACCCGATGCTTTCAACATCGTCTTTTGTTGGCATGGGGCCAATTGCTACAAGGGAGGCCTTTGAGTGGGTGTCCAATTTCCCAAAGATGGTTAGAGCTTCATCCATTGTTTGCAGATTCATGGATGACATAGTCTCCAGCGAGGTAATTAATCAATTTTAGATTATGAAATCAATCTAAAATTCCAAACTTAATTATGGTTGCGAATTTGCAGTTTGAGCAAAAGAGACATCATGTTGCTTCTGCAATCCAATGTTACATGAAGCAATATGGCGTGTCGGAAAAAGATGCCATTAAAATTTTTCGCCAAGAGATTGCATATTCATGGAAAGATATAAATGAAGAGTGCTTGGCTCCAACTCCAGTTCCAATGGCTCTTCTGCGGTGTATCCTGAACCTCACACGAGCAATAGATGTTATTTACAAGGACGATGATGGCTACACAAACTGCTATATCCTCAGAGATTGCATTGCCTCATTGCTCAAGGATCCTCTTCCCCTTTAAGTACTGCTTACCTTAGCTATGAGTGGGAACAAACTAAAATAAGACGTATAAACAAATTATAAATCAAGTGTCGCTGTTTGAACGGTGAAAGGGTTTACCTTGATTTTGTTGGACACCAAGCTGTTTGGGTGTTATTTTGAACTTTGTGAATAAAAATAATTTTATGAGCATATTTCTTTCGTACCTATCTAGCTAGCTTCCCTTGTACAAGACCTTTGAACATGAATATCTACAAACGTGGAAATGAATTTTTCATGTAAAATGGTAATTTGGGAATTTATTGGTTTATCGACTAGGGTAAAGAAAAGCTGCTTTTGTACGATTTCATGTCCAACGGAGACTCTGCCGTTGGCTCCACGAGCTGCCGGCCTTGGAATCCAACCAAGTGGCTCACGCGCCACCGTATGGCTGTCGGGGTGGCCCGTGGTCTCTTTTACTTCCACCATATGGGCTCCATCCACGGACAGGACCTTTGAACAAGAATATCTATAAATGTGAAAATGAAAATAAGTAGAAAATAAAAATGTTTACAATAAAGACAAGATAGAATATTACTTAATGAATTATTAAACTAGTTGTATTTTATTTTAATTGATAAAATATTTTCATTCATTATTTTTGAACTGTACGTTTTTAGCCACAAATGAAAATTCCTTTTCAGCACAAGCTCAAAATGTTTTTGAGATTTAAAGCGGGAATGCAACATCTTTCTGCCAAAAGCAAAACAAAATGTTATTATAAAATCTCATGGTGAGATCAAAATTTATTTTGGGTAATATTATTTTGACACATAAAATGAATTGACCCATTAATTTTTGAAGTGCAGCCCGCAATGTCTGTCCGTTTTATGAGTGCTCAAGTCAGATGAAATCAGAAAATAATAATAGCCAGACTTATACCCAACCACTTAAAAATAATTAGAGAATAATAAAAAGTTGAGATTTCACTTATTATCTTTGATTCTTGGGCATGTAATGTTGCCTCAACTGCTCATTTTTGCTCTCAAAGTCTTTGCCTTTTAGGTTGCCGTCTTACAGAGGAAAATGATATCTTCTCTTGTTTTTGATTTTTAATAATAAGATTTTTTCTAATTTTAATTTTTATAAAAATTTCTTCAATTCAATTTATGAAAAACACTAATAATATGATATTGTACATAATTTTTAGAAAATTTTTTATATTATATAAAAAATATAATACTAATATAAGATCAACTCACAACATGTTGGACCATAGCTTAAGCCCAAGTTTGTGTACTAGTTTGATGCATCTGCCAAGAACAATGCTGAGCACGAATAAGCCCAAGGCCAAAGTTCCACCTAGAGCTTGGTTCCCCGTCTCAAACTATGCCAAGAGCTCGACCATTAAACTAGAGAACTTCACTTTCTCATAGACCCTAGCATTGAACAAGTTTCTTCAACTGGGAGACACACAAGTATTTTGTTTTTAAAAAATGGAAATGATAAAAAAAAAAAAAAAGGTTATATCAATTGTTAAGGAATAAGCACTCTAAATCGGTAACAAAATTGAAAAGCAAATTTAACAAGTTGCACACGTACTCTTTTAGCATATTCTACAGTATACAACATTCCTTCTTTCTCCATTGTGTCTTCTAGTCCCTTGTAGACATTAAAAACTAAATCATAAAACATTTTCATATTCTCTGGGAGCACATTTGCAGCCTTAATGTTCCATCTGAAGTATGGATTTAATTGAAGGAGATCCTAATCACTATAATCTAACTAGCTAGACTTGCCATGATTACATTTTAAATCCTCTCGTCACCCTTAGCTGGTGCGTATGTGAATTTTTTGGGCTGCCCTGCATGTCCAGGTGGTGCCCAGCACAGCCCATAGGCCACATAGGAGGCAAGAGCTCTACAATGGAACGAGGCCAGAAGATCTGGACAAGGTTGAGTTGTTTGGTTGTCAAGAAAGAGAAAGACATGACATGATCTGTACTTGATTCTTGGGTCTCCCCGTCCTCTTCTAAATAAATAGAATAGCTTAGTGGATCATATCTACAAGCCGGCTGCCATCAAGCGCAATTAATACAAAGACTTCAAAGGAGGTATCATTCAGTGCTGATCTCAGAGTATTTGGTTGTTCTCATTATGCTCGTGAGAAAGAAAACAAGTTTGTGTCAAGGGCAAAGAAGAGCACATTCTTGTGTTATGCAAAAAATGACAAAAGATATAGATTGTGGTGTACTCTCCCTAAGTTCATCAATGAAAATGAAAAGTTGGACATTCCTTGCTCTTAAAGCGAACTTAGATGATGGGTATAAATTTTCTAGTTCATATGAATCATCATCTTGTCATACTAATGTGTCTTCTAGATCATCAAATTCATTTAGAAATCATATGCCTATGTCACTTCCCAAGACATGCCATTATTATTGTAAGTTTGGATATATTACACATACATGCTACATTAGAAGAAGGTTGCATTGTAAACTTTCATTAATGAAAATAAATGTGTATGGGTATCATATCAATCACGAGCTTGACATGTCATTAGACTTACAAAAATTTCAAGGTAAGAAGAGTAGTTTGTGTCATTCACATGCATTTCATTTGTAACAACCCAAAGCCACTTATGATAAGTTGATTTAAAGTTATGCACAAATAATAGGATCACATCATCATAAGACCACATTTGGAAAAGCATTTCATGGATATCCTCATGCATATCAACACAAGACCCCCTTTGTTTAAGCATCAAATGGACACCTATATGCTCATAGTAGATATCATGATAGATGTTGTTATCATGGTGAACATGTTCATATAGCATAATTATGCAACATTAGGAGAAGCATTGGAAACATGAAGACATCCTTTAAAGGCACAAAAGGTGCCAAAGCTAACCTAAAGGAACCAAATATATTTGGCTACCAAAAGCTTCCATTTAAGTATCTTTTTAGGTAGAAAAGAATGGTGTCATCATCCAACTTGAAAATCATTGGACAATACATCACAATTTAGATGACATGACAATAAGGATTGTGAAAGAATAACTCTTTCGTATATGACCTTGCATATTTTGTTTAAGAAAGAGAAAATCAAAGAGCTAGGGTAGTAAAGTGAAAAAACTGATATTGTGAAAGAATAAGAGTTCTCTAGTAAAAAGTGTTAGAAAGTGAGTCCTCAAGTGATGTAAAGTATCATTGATTCTTGAGAAAGTTTTGCAGAAACTTTGTTGAGATTAAGGTTAAGGAGACTAAGTGTAAAAGAATGTTTTCATCTAGCAATAGAAGAAGGTGACTAGTGAAGTGAACTCTCAATGGAGGAACGTTAAGGACTAGATGTAGACTCCTAATTTGTGTTGAACCACTATAAATTGCTCTGCACACCCTCTCTTCCTTTATTTCTCTTTAAAACCTATTGTTTGTATTTCTATTTGTAATTGTTTTATCTTGTTATTTCTCTTTAGAGTTGGGATTGCACGTTGGTTGAGTGATCAAATTGATTAGACCCAATTCACTTCCTCTCTTGGGTTGTCTTAAGGAACAACAATTGGAATGTCCAAAAAGGCGACAAAGATTAGCGAAGTATTTGAAGAGACTAAAACAATGTTAAAGTGTATTCATATATAACTAAGAAAATGGAAACTTGTAAATAGCTGATCTAGCTTGATTTATTACAAAAAAAGGTAGGATTAGCTGGATATATTTATAAAGGAACTTTTCTCCTTAGCATAAACTCAAGTTGACTTTTACCTTAATGGCAAATTTTACTGAATAATTGAGACAAAGTGACCAATTAAATGGAGATGCAATGAAGAAAAATGAAGATATATAATACCAAGGCAAACCATTTAGATCTAGTAAATCATCGATCTAATAAAAGTGCTCACCAAACCCTCATGATGACCATGACCATCACCATCGGTATCTTTCTCCCCATCCTTCTCAAAATAGATCTTTGTGACCATGAGTATGTGTTGAAACCCTAAGGTTTCATGCTTAGTTTTAATGATTAGAAAACATTGAGGGTTACTAACGTGCTTGTTAAGTCTGATTAGAGAGTAGATTAAATTCAATAAACACATTAATTAGAATGGAGGCAATGCAATAACAAGAAGACTAGCTTTCTATCTATATTGGTTCTATTCATCACTAGCTAGTCACATGATGCATAAGTTCTTTGTCAAGACCTTTCTGGAATATCAATAGATGACAAAACAAAGGAGATGCAGTGAGGAGCTCAATTGGATATCAAAGGAAGAAAGTCAAGAGATAGAGCAATAACTTGAGAAGAATTCAAGTACCACTGAGTGCAGCCAAATTTCGCAGGCTCGTATGATCAACTGGAGATGAATTAGATAATGTTCCATACACAATTGGAAAGATAGAAGTGTCTAGTTTCTAACTCAACAAGAATCACATTGATTGAAGATCTGCAGAAGACATCATATACAAAAGAGTGAAGGGTGCTCAAGCTGTGTGACAGATTGTCTGGTTCACCGTCAACAGATGCTACGGATAGCTGGTGAGGAGCTAAGAGTCAAACGTTACATTGCTGGAACGATACTTGAATCTAGTTTCCAAATCGGCCAGGATCATGTTAAATGGATATTCATGGTGAATGATATGAACTGGAAAATGAAGCATGTACAAGCTGCCAAGATATGCTGGATCAGTCCAATATAAGAAGGCACCGATATCCAATGGAGAGGAAGTATCCATTAAGATTTATATAGATAGAAATATATTTGTGTCTGGTTTTCAAATTCTCCCGAATCACATTAATTGGTGTCTTGCAAAGAACGTTATGGACAATAGACTGAAACGTGTACAGACTGTCAGGACAGAGTAGATGAGTCAACTTCCAGAAAGCACAACGATCAGATGAAGATGTATCAGCCATTGATATATACATTGGTGGAAAGCTCTATTAATCTACTTTCCAATTCAAGAAACAGGACATAATTTGGAGCTATATAGAAAGAGTTCTTATTAATTGTTTGAGAAGTGTCAAAGCTAGTCTTGCACGACCATATGAACTATAATTTGACTCCTATATGGTATTATTTTGTGAATGATGCAAGTGCAAAAGAGAAGTAAGCTAGCTGGAGCTGTATTGCCAAGCCTTAGTTTACAAGAAAATAAGTCTTCAAGTACAAGAAGGAAGAGGATCACCTTGGAACAGGTTCTAAATATCCCTTAGTTGGAAAATTAAAATGGGTTTCATATTTTGGAGAGAATATTTTCTTGGAGCTTAGATTGTGTCATGGCTATGCTCTAGTTAGGAGTTGTTCTTCATTTGCCAAGATGATTGCTCTTACATGGAATCAAGTTTGGAATATATTCTGAGTAAAAGGTAAGAAGGATATGTGCATGGAAACTCATTGAGGAAATCCTGTTGTGCTGGAAAAATTCAAAAGCTAGTTCAAGCCTTAATGCTGTGCAAATCTTTCAGCCAACAAGGTTCAATTTAAAGAGGATTTTATAGAAGAAACCTATACACCTCTGTGGATCTGTATATGGAAAGAAAGTGAGCTGAAATGCATTGGTCTATGCTGAAAGCTGTATAACAAAGCAAATCCATTTATTGGATGATTCATTGTTCAACATTCAAAAGTTGCTTAACAAGGAAACGAATTATTACCATGTCAAAAAGGAAACTTTGAAGACTATCAACCAACAGGTACCTAGATCCCGCTACAATAGCTGCCTTGATTTCCTACAACTACTAGCACTAATCCTTCATTATATATATGTCTTCTTGTATAGCAAACAAAACACACCACAATTCTCTACTTCCTTATTGTATGTTTAAGCTTAGAAAGAAAAGTAAAAGCAAAAGAGTTGAATGATGAAGAATAAAGAAGGAGAATTTCTCTTGTTTAGGACTTTATTATTATCTTATATGTATAATAATATTTTTGATTGGATGTTTCACCTTATTTATTTTTTTCTATATATATATATATAGAGTGAGAGAGAGAGACAGAGAGAGAGAGAGATTAATTCCCACTAGTGGATATTAATCCTTCTAGTAAGCCATGGAGCATGCTTGATGTTGATGTCAAAAATATTAATAGGCTTTACCACTATGATATAATCCCATTTAATAGTCCATGGGACAAGATACTAGGAAGCAAATAAAAGGAGCATATCTTTGTATCATTATTTTCTTCATAAAATTATTCATAAGTAGTTCTTACCTTACTGGGTAAGGTAATGGGATGTAAAACCCATTTAAAGAACCAATTTTAACCTAGTTAGGAAATCATTTAGGTCATATGGGAAATAGATTTGAATCCACCAGCTAAATTTCTTTTGCTAGTTTTCATATAGCGAAGCCTTTTTCCCATGCTTCCATATAATCAAAACAATTAAAGGACTTAAACTTTCACTGGTCCTTTAATTCTCTTGCACACAATAGATCTCCTTGCTAATCTTTTAATTATGGGGGCCTTTTCCTTTGTATGAAATTATTTGTTCTTAATATTGGAGTAATAACTCCTACTCTTTTGTTTTGCAAGATATCTAATGGGTGAATAACCCATCTACTCATAAAAGCTTTCTAAAGCTTTCTTACCTTAAGGATTTTCATTTTGCAATTGTTTATGCAATTTCATTTCATTACAGAGTTTAACACCTTTAACTACTACTTTAGCAGCTAATCTTCCATGAGTATATTGATCATAATCAATAGTTCCAACATTATTGGATTTTAATCAAGTCTTAGCTCTTTTTGCAAATAAGGTAGGTAACTCTAAAAGAAATTTTTCTTTCCAAAAGATATTCTAGCTCTCTTCTTAAGTAAAGACTTTAGAGAAGATATATCTTTATACCACCTAAAGTGAGTTAAGGTATCTAAAATTAATGAGTTGCTCATAAGACTTATTAACTAGTAAATTGGCAATACCAATAAAATGATTGGTAATAGTATAAATAAGTGTACTAATATAATAAAAAAGAAATTCTTTAGATTTAGTCTTTATTGTAGAAAATATTTGTTGTTTTGCCTCTTTTGAGAAATAAAAATCCTACCAGCCTTTAAGTTGTTCAGTAAATCTACTTGTAATTATTTTTGCAATCTTGAGGTTGAAATTACCCTTTGTTTTGATAGTAATTGCAAACATCATATAATGTAATAGTAAGAGAATTTGACATTTTATTTGACCTTCTAGATTCTAGTCCACTATACTACTGCCATCATATTAAACATAACTATAATCAACTTGTTCTTTTAATATAAGATCAATAAGTGTTGGTCTTAGATAATATAATTGTGTATGAGCCTTATTAAAGGTCATTTTATTAATATTAAAAATTTCGTTTACATAAGAAGGAGAAGGTTTATCCTCCAGAGGTTGTTATTCTAATAAGAACATATTTTGTAATTGATTTATATAATCTTTTATCTCACTTTCAAATTTAATCTGTTCTCCTTTTTCTTGCACTATGGCTTCTTTTTCTTTTAATCTCATACCTCTAAGACTTTTCAAGATTTCATTAACCAATTCTACTTTACTAGAACTTTTATCTACCATTTTGTAATTTATTTCTTCTAATGAAAGATATTTAAATAAAACTTTTTTTACTACTTTTGATTTAACCAAAGGTTTGGGAATAACATCCCTATTTTGAGCTATTTATTTAATCATTTGCTCAATACACATAAGCTAAGATCCAAAAAATTGAAGATAAAAATTACTATAATTATCTTGCTATATAACAACACTAGTGGTTGCTTCAACCTTATAAGGTGAAGCAATAATGTCATTATCATCAATTTTAGTAGACAGATTTAAAGGTGGAGGATGAATGCTATTAACACTTTTACCCTTTTTATTCAAATATTCTTAATAAGCATTTTTAATAGCCAGACACTTATTGGTGGTTGAAAATTCAAGAAAAGATTTTTTGTAAAGTTTATAAACCTTTTGAATAAATTAAGGCACTTTTCCTTTTCCTTTTCCTTTTATTTTTGCAACAAACTCATTTACACATCTTTGGTTCTCTAATCCATTGAATTTTATCAAACAAAGCTTTGATTGATCTTAATTAGCCTTTCTTATACATATTAAAGGTTTCAAATCTTAAATAATGAGACCTCTCCATTTCTACCTAATAAGGCTCCTTCCTTTGTTACAAAGACTCATTTACTCAAAAGGATGGTGAAATTCACTTTTGTACCTACACAAATGATTCTATTCATTGGAACAAGCACATATGTACCTCTTTGATATTCTAAATCCATTAAATTACATGAAGCAAATGAGTCATTAATCTTGATTAACTTTCTTTAAAGGTATTAAATGGTTTAATTCCTAAACAATGAGATTGTTTTTTAATTTTTTGATAACAAGACTTCTCTTTTGTTGCAAAGATTCTTTCACACAAAATTTTCAAGAAATTAATTTTTGTGTCAATAGTAAACATTATATTCTTTTCAACAAGCTTCGTTGTACAACTTTGCTGCTATAAATCTATTGAATTCCTTGAAGCAATGGTTAGTTTGATCTTGATTAGCTTTTCTTATAGCTATTTACTATTGCAATTCTTGACTAATGAGACTTTCTCTTCATTTCTAGCTAACAAGGCTCCTTGCTTCATTGCAAGGACTCATTTACATAAAATTAAGAACTATCTATTGATGAAGGTTGTTGTTCCCATAGCCTTGTATGAGTTGTAATTGTTGTCAATTAGGTTTAAGTGTGTAAGAAGGTAAAAACCACGTGGAGGGGCAAGAACGTAAAAGCCACATGAATAGGGTAAGACAGTAAATTCGCCGTAAGTAAGCCCTATTGGGGTTTCATGGAGGCCATCGGAAAATAACAAAAAAACAAACGGTCGGGCAATTGAGCAAAATAGACAAAAAACCTACGCACACCACCGGTAAGAGAGAGAAACCCGTGAGAAAGACACACTACCGGCACACCAGTAGTCGGCAGTTGAGTAGATCGGCACACCACCAGCACACCAGTAGTCGGCAGTTAAGCAGCTCGGGACACCACCGGCACACCAACAGTCGGCAGCTGAGCAGATCGCCACACCAGCAGTCGGTAGACGGCGAGACAGATCCGGCAGACAGGAAGGAGATCCGGTGACAGCAGAAGGAGATCCGGCGACAACAGAAGGAGATCCGGCGATAGCAGAAGGAGATCCGGCTGGGACGGTGACAGATCCGGCGACAGCAGAAGGAGATCCGGCTGGGACGGTGACAGATCCGGCTGGGACAGAGGAGCTCCGGCGACGGCGTGAGAGAGAGCCGGCTGGGACGGTGAGAAATCCGGCAGAAGGAGATCTGGTCGATGGTGAGAGATCTGGCAGAAGGAGATCCAGTCGACGGTGAGAGATTCGGCAGAATAGGGATCCGGTCGACGGTGACAAATCCGGCAGACGGTGAGACAGATCCGGTCGACGGTGACAGATCCAGCCGATGGTGACAGATCTGGCAGGCGGTGAGACAGATCCAGCAGAAAGAGATCCAGTCGACAGTGAGAGATCCGGCAAAATACGGGCTGGACAAAAAAAAAAAAAAAAAAGGAAACGTGAGGCAAGCCGTGAGACAAGGAGATGGGTGAGGCTGAGACGATGAAAGCAGGAGTTGTGTGAGACAACATAGAGAGAATTCGGCGAAGCATCGGAAAGAACTCAACGTATTTCCAGATTTCTTCAAGAGAGGTTAGAGAGCGTTGTGGTGAATTTCTAAGCGGCAGTAGAGTAGCCTTTCAATTCAACAGAGGCAAGACAAGTTAGAAGAAGGGTAGACACAGTAAGTGACACTCTTTGTATTGTGCTTACTTAGTATTTGCAATAGTGTAAGGAGCAAAGAATTAAGACATCCATTGTAACTGGAATTCTCAAGTATAGTGGATGGTCTCGGTAAGGGAGAGTCCCTACCACCGTGGATGTACGTCACATTGACGGAACCACGTAAATCTCGTGTGTCCTTAATTTGCTTTACATTCTGTGTTTTGAATTGAGTTGTAAACGCAGTTAAAGTATCAGCCAACCCATAACCTAACAAAGGCCTAAACAAGAACATCCGAATTCTCTATTAGGTAAGGTATCTGAAAGGTGACTTTGGGGACTATTGTGATTAGTAGGTAGCAATAGATCTACCTTAGTCGAGTCTGAGAAAGAGTTCACTTTTAAGAAGAGGTTGAAGTTGTTCACTTACTTGCGAATTGCGAATTGTGGTGATACTGATTCACCCCCCCTCTCAGTATCACAAACTAGTAGATCCTAGGGAGAAGTCAGGAACTTCAATTGGTATCAGAGCACAGGTTCACCAGTTTGAAGTTTAACAGCTTGGTGTACTAGTTTGAAGGGATCTAGAAGTTTGACTTGTTTGGCATACTGAGAAATGGAAGTCAGTACTAGCACTAGCACCACTTACAGCAAGAAGGTTCCAATCTTCAACGGAACCAACTATTATATGTGGAGAGCAAGAATGCAAGTGGTATTCGTAACCATGGGCATGAACGTGGCGAAATGCGTACAGGAGGGTTTTGTGGCTTCGGAAGAAGGTAAAGACCCAACCCCATAGGAGTTAAGGCAATTTGAGATAAATGGGAAGGCCTCAAATGTCATCATTTCAGCATTGACAGATACTGAGTATGCTAAAATTATGGACTGCAAATCTGTCAAGGAGATATGGGACAGATTGCAAAAAGTCTATGAAGGTGATGGTAGAATGAAGGAGGCTAAGCTTCAAGTGTTTAAGGAGAGATATGAATCTCTCAGAATGCAGATGAATGAGATAGTTCAAGAGTTCTTCACCAGGGTTATTAACGTTGTAAACGACCTGAGAAGTCATGGGAAGAACAAGAAGGACTCATCGATTGTGAAGAAAATTCTGAGAATTCTACCTGAGAGGTTTGCTTCAAAGGTAGCAGCCATAGAGGAGAGTAGAGATCTCAACTCTATATCTCTGCATGATCTTCAGTGTAATCTCATTGCATATGAGATGAGAATAAAGTCGACTGAGAGCTCCTCAACATCAAAGGTATCAAAGGAGGCAGCTTTCAAAACTATGAAACACTTGAAGATAAAAGAAAAAGAAGAATCATCCAGTGAGGATAATGATGATGATGAGGAAGAAAGTGAAGGTGAAGTATTGGCTTACTTCACAAGGAAATTCAAAAAGGGGTCTAAGAAAGGAAAAGGACAGTTGTCCTTGAGATGTTATTGATGTGGGCAGACTGGACACTTTGCTTCTCAGTGCAAAGTGAAACTTGATGATGAAGATGAGGATGGTGACGATGAGCAGAATTCAAGATGGAGAAGATCATCATTCAAATCAAAGAAGTCCAATAAGAAGATTGCCAACCCACAGAGGAAGACGAGAGGCTCATTCAAGAGTTATGTGAGTCAGACAAAAAAAGCTGATGAGGAGGAAGATGAAGACTCATCAGATGAGTATGTCTTTATGGCATCAGCACAAAGTGGTAGCTCAACCTCTAAAGAGGAAGAGGAAGTTGATGAAGAAGAGCCAGATCTTGAAGCTGAGCTGGAAGCAGTTTCAAAGGAGATAATCAGAAGGGGCAGAACCATAAGAAGGTTTGAAGCCCATATAAAACAAGTTGAAGCAAAGTCTGAGGAAGCTGAAAGTCAAAACGGTGAAATAAGGGCTGAGCATATTGACTTGAAGAGAAGATTTCAGGAACAGATCAAAATATGTGAAGACCTTACAATATAGCTTAGCTCAAGGGCTTCAAAAATTGAAGAAATGGAGAAAGAGTTGCTGAGACTTCAGCAACAACTCAAAAGCAGCAAAGAGAACTTGTAGAAGCTTGAAATGATAGGAGAAACAAGTTCTAGAAAAGGAGAGAAGAATGTAGAGAAAGTGCAGCAATCTGAGGCTGCATTAGCTAAAAAAAATGAGAATGTGCCACAGAAGTTGCAAGAGAAGGTTGTGACTCAGAAGAAGATAGCTGAGAATAAAGAAGATCTGCAGAAGCAACCTAGGGTGGCAAACAAGAAGGAAGAAAAGAAAGTCAGACAGCAGAGGGCTACAGTTGAACAGGAGAAGGAGAAAAAGGTGATTGAAATGGAAGTCACACAAGCAAAGAAACTAGCTACTTTGCCTACACAACAAGTGATGAACAGAAGAAGACAAACAGTGATCAGACCCAAGAAGAGGCAGTTTCAAGGTCATTGCCTTTATTGTGGAGTTTGGGGTCATAAAGCGAGTAATTGCTGGTGGAGAAAGCCAGTATATGTCTCCAACTTAAGAAAATACGATGCTGCATACAGGGGGAGACAATATAGAATTCAGAAGAGAACACCTGTCATGAGTTCTTACACATACTGTAAAAGGTAAGGACACGTTGACAAGAATTGTTGGTGGAAGCCCAAACCAATGGTTTCAAAGAATAAGTTTACTATATTGGCAAACTTGGAACAGTGTGAAAGGTGCGGGTAGGATGGCCATAATGCCAAGTGATGCATGACACTTCTCCCTGAGCAAGAGAAGGCACTCAATGACATAGTGAAAACAAGCAGTGCAGTCAAAGCTGAGAAAAAGGAGAAAGCTATCTTCCAACCAGTTCAAAAGAAGGAATATAAAGCTAAAAGGGAGGTGGCTAATATAGCTGAAATTGCACTCAAAGCTGACTACAAGGATAAGTAGTGGATCTTTGATAGTGGATGCACTTCGCACATGACGGGAGATAAGAGTAAATTATCAAAGCTGAGTAAATCAAGAGAAGGCAGAGTCAAGTTTGGCAATGATGATTCACTCAACATCAATGGTCGGGGGTCAGTAAAAATTGGAAGAGGAAAGCTGAAAGATGTTCTGCACGTTGAAGGACTCAGATACAATTTGGCATCTGTCAGTTAGCTATGCAATGAAGATCATAAGGTAATATTCACAAAAACAGATTGTCAGGTAAAGAGTAAAGAAGGCAATACTGTTGTAGCCAGGAAGAGAACAGCTGAAAATTTATATGTGATTGATGAGGACAAGACAAGCAGCTGTCTACTCACCAAAGAAAAAGAAAATCAACTCTGGCATAGGAGGCTGGGACACTTATCACAAAAGAACATGAGGAAGTTGACCACTACTCATGCAATTAGAGATATTCCCGACCTCAGGAGAGAGAGAGAGTATGTTTGCTCAGCATGCTCTAAAGGAAAACATGTCAGAAAGTAGTATAAGACCAAAGAGTTTAGTTCTGAAGCAGTGCTTGACATTATGCATACTGATTTGTGTGGGCCGATGAGAACAAAAGGGTTGAATGGTGAGAGGTACTTCATCTTGTTTGTCAATGATTATTCCAGAAGGACTTGCATCATGCACCTCAAACATAAATCAGAAGTTTTGAAATGCTTCAAGAGATACAGAAGATTGGCTGAAAATGAGAGTGGAAATAAGATCAAAGTATTGAGGTCAGATCAAGGCACTGAATTCACAAATGGAGTTTTTGAAGATTACCTTGAGAAGCATGGAATTCACCATCAGATGGCAGCAACAAGAACACCTCAACAGAACGGGGTGGTAGAGAGGAAGAATAGAGCTGTGGTTGAAATGGTAAGAACTCTACTGCTGGAATCCAAGCTTCACACAAGATTTTGGACAGAAGCAACATTTACAGTCATGCACCTACTGAATAGAGTTCTACTAAGGCCCAATACTGATAAGACTCCATATGAGCTATGGAGTGGGAAGAAGACAATAGCCAAGTATCTCAGAGTCTTTGGCAGCCCATGTTTTGTGAAGAACAAGGAGCAAAACTTGGGAAAATTCAATGCTAGGTCCGATAAAGGCATCTTTGTGGGATACTCAGCAAAGACAAAAGGTTACAGAGTTTTCCTACATAAGCTGGGAAAAGTAATCACTACTAATGATGTGAGAATAGATGAGAACTGGAAAACAATGCAGAATGGAGAAGCTGAGGACAATGAAGAAGATGACTTCAATGTAGATGAAGAATCAGACCAATCTGAAGAAAAGGAACAAGAAGTAAGTTTAGACTCAGAGAAGAGTGAGTCTGAAAATGAAGAAAGAGATCCTCTTACAACTAAGACGGTGCAAGGAAGAAGGACAAAGAAAACATGGACCAGTGCTCATCGAGGAGATCAGATCATAGGTGACCCATCAGCAGGAGTTACAACAAGAAGAAGAATGGTGGGAGCTATTGCTCTACTCTCACAAGTTGAACTTAAATCTGTTGAAGAGCCTATTCAAGACCAAGCCTAAGGTACCTCAAAGGAACACTGGAAATGGGCTTGTGGTATCCAGCCATGGATTTTGTTAAACTACAAGCATACACTGATGCAGACTGGGCAGGAAGTATAAATGATAAAAAATCAACCAGCGGCTGCAACTTCTACTTGGGTTCAAAGTGTGTTGCATGGTTAAGTAGAAAGCAAAACAGTGTTGCTTTGAGCATAGTTGAGGCTGAGTATATGGCTGCTTGTGCAGCATGTACACAGGTGATATGGATGCTAAGATAATTAGCAGACTTGGGTGTTGAAGTGAAATTACCAGTGAGTATACTTTGTGATAATCAAAGTGCTATTGATCTCAGCAAGAATCCGGTTCAACATTTAAGAAGCAAGCATATTGACATCCGGTATCACTTCATCAAAGATCAAGTGGAATAGGGTGCAATTCAGTTGGAGTATGTTGGCACTAGAGATCAAAGTTCAGATATTCTAACTAAACCTTTGTCCACAGAGCTATTTGAAAAGTATAGATGAAGTCTATCTATGCAAATGCCTCCTTAAGCCTGAAGTTCAAGTAAATCCTTCATCTTCACTTTGCGAGTTTTTCAAATTTGTAATTAGTTGGCAAAGGGGGAGAGAAGCAACAGTGCAAGGGGAGCTGTTAAGAAAGGGGGAGTGCATATTTAGGGGGAGTTGAAACTGCTGCATAGTGGCTTTTGTTATGAGTGTTGCCAACAATTACAAAGGGGGAGATTGTTGTTCCCATAGCCTTGTATGGGTTGTAATTGTTGTCAATTAGGTTTAAGTGTGTAAGAAGGTAAAAGCCACGTGGAGGGGTAAGAACGTAAAAGCCACATGAATAGGGCAAGACAGTAAATTCGCTGCAAGTAAGCCCTATTGAGGTTTCATGGAGGCCATCGGAAAATAACAAAAAACAGACGGTCGGGCAATTGAGCAAAACAGACAGAAAACCTACGCACACCACTGGTAAGAGAGAGAAACCCGTGAGAAAGACACACCACCGGTACATCAGCAGTTGGCAGTTGAGCAAATCGGCACACCACCGGCACACCAGCAGTCGGCAGTTGAGCAGGTCGGGACACCACCGGCACACCAGCAGTCGGCAGCTGAGCAGATTGGCACACCAGCAGTCGGTAGACGGCGAGACAGATCTGGCAGACAGGAAGGAGATCCAGCGACAGCAGAAGGAGATCCGGCAACAGCAGAAGGAGATCCGGCTGGGACGGTGACAGATCTGGCTGGGACAGAGGAGATCCGGTGACGACAGAGGAGATCCGGCAACAGCAGAAGAAGATCCGGCTGGGACGGTGACAGATCCGGTTGGGACAGAGGAGATCCGGCGACAGCAGAAGGAGATCCGGCTGGGACAGAGGAGATCCAGCAACGGCGTGAGAGAGAGCCGGCTGGGACGGTGAGAGATCCGGCAGAAGGAGATCTGGTCGACGGTGAGAGATCCAGCAGAAGGAGATCTGGCCGACGGTGAGAGATCCGGCAGAACAGGGATCCGGTCGACGGTGACAAATCCGGCAGACGGTGAGACAGATCCGGTCGACGGTGACAGATCTAGCAGGCGGTGAGACAGATCCGGCAGAAAGAGATCCAGTCGACAGTGAGAGATCCGGCAAAACAGGGGCTGGACAAAAAAAAAAAAAAAAAGGAAACGTGAGGCGAGCCGTGAGACAAGGAGACAGGTGAGACTGAGACGATGAAAGCAAGAGTTGTGTGAGACAACATAGAGAGAATTCGGCGAAGCATCGGAAAGAATTCAACGTATTTCTAGATTTCTTCAAGAGAGGTTAGAGAGCGTTGTGGTGAATTTCTAAGCGGCAGTAGAGCAGCCTTTCAATTCAACAGAGGCAAGACAAGTTAGAAGAAGGGTAGACACAGTAAGTGACACTCTTTGTATTGTGCTTGCTTAGTATTTGCAATAGTGAAAGGAGCAGAGAATTAAGACATCCATTGTAACTGGAATTTTCAAGTATAGTGGATGGTATCGGTAAGGGAGAGTCCCTACCATCGTGGATGTACGTCACATTGACGGAACCACATAAATCTCATGTGTCCTTAATTTGCTTTACATTCTGTGTTTTGAATTGAGTTGTGAACGCAGCTAAAGTATCAGCCAACTCATAACCTAACGAAGGCCTAAACAAGAACATCCGAATTGTCTATTAGGCAAGGTGTCTGAAAGGTGACTTTGGGGACTATTGTGATTAGTAGGTAGTAATAGATCTACCTTAGTCGAGTCTGAGAAAGAGTTCGCTTTTAAGAAGAGGTTGAAGTTGTTCACTTACCTACGAATTGTGAATTGTGGTGATACTGATTCACCTCCCCTCTCAGTATCACAAACTAGTAGATCCTAGAGAGAAGTCAGGAACTTTAAAGGCCATAAAAGGTCACTATTGACTATTTTCTTATTTCACAATGATTCAAATAAAAAAGATATAGAATTAGACATTCTAGAAGATCACTCTTCTGATTTTGAGTTAGGGAGAATGTGGTTATTATAAGGTATTAAAGAAAAGCAAAGGCTTATTAGTCTTAACAACAGAAGATACTATGATTTTGGATCTTAGAATATTTCCAAAAGAAGGTTATAACCTTAAATTAGTGATTCATAGGGTAAAAGGATATATTTCTAATTCTACTTCTAAAGAACCCTTTATACAAGAGCTTAACGCAGAAATAAATGAATTAAAAGGAGAAATAACACCATCAAAGGAAATAACTATATTACTTGCAACATTCATGTATACACCAAAAGGTTCTATTAATTGCAACAACAACAACCTTATGACCTTGGCCTTGAAAATCCATGGAATTCCATCAAACAAAGAAGTGATTAA
>CM075434.1:329033-354033 GCA_037832385.1 Rhizophora apiculata | reverse complement strand
GCAATAACTCAAGACCATTATCCTATCCCTTTATTTTTTCAAAAGGAATAGGCAACAATCCTTACCCCTTTATTTTTAAAAAAAAAAAACAAAGATTAGGCTAGACAATTATTTTATCCCATTCTTAAAGAAAAATAAGCAGTGGTTCAAAACCACTACTTAAACATTTATAACCCCTACCTTTTCCTAAGGAAATGCAATGGTTTTAAACCCCTACTATATAACTGCTACCTAAAGTAAAGTATTGCAACACATTATCAAAATATATTTACGTAGTGGTTATAAATGCTGCTTTAGGGGTTTTAGATAATGTTTTATAATCATTGCATAAAAAATATTGCCATAGTCTATTTATTTGGTAGTGTTATAAGCTAAAGATGAAATAGTCTGGCTGAAGCAAAATAATTCACACCTTAATTTGTTAATTCATTGCAAAATGACAACTATCCCATAAACCATTCAATGTTGTGCTTTTTATCTACCAAAATTAGTTCATGCACACTAGTGCACTTGCCTTCTAGTTAAAGCAACATGAACAAATTTATGGCATTGAAAGTAACTTTAAATAGTGGATATCCCAACCTTGCACTCCTTTCAAGACAAGTAATAACACAAATTACGTGAACTTTAGTTGAAGCAAAATATTTTTAGATGGAGGGGTTCAATAAAAGAAATTTTAGTACATTTTATCTTCTTATTATAAGATTTAAGAAAGAATTAAATGTACCTAATATCATTTTATTTTTAGAAAAAAATTATTTCTATCAGTTGACTACATTGCTTTCATAAAGAGCCTATTTCTTTTACCTAACCATGTGACCAACCACGAGGGCTCAGCCTTCAAAGGTGGTTCAATAAAATGGTCAACAATTTGTAGATAGACTCAATTCATTAATATGATCATGGACTCAAACAGTACAATTTTTTTTTAGGTCCATATGCAAGTTGTCACCAGTCCACATAAAAAGTTTTTAAGAAGATATTAGAGGATGAAAAAATTAAATGAGCTAGGTTTCATTGCTGGAATGTTGTAGCATGTTCACAACTGTTTTGAAGACACTTGGTCTTGTCAATTTTGACAAGGGCTTGGGATTCCTAACTAGTTGTTTTCCTTTAAAAACTTGACACATATGGAGAGAATTTTCCAAAGTGAAAAAAAGAAGAAGAACAAGAAGAAGAAGAAACAAGATTTCACACAACATCCTTATTTGGAGTCTATAAGGGTTGAGAAGAAACCACAAACATGCTCTTTTAATGGCAAGCATATTTGCTTGCAAATGTAATTGCCTCCAAGGTATATAAATAAATCCTGGGTTTGGAAATCATAGCATTAATGCAAACGATACATGAATTTGATATCATATGGGGAGGACTATATGTATATGATACTATGTTTATTAACCCAAGTATACATCAACTCCAAAAAAGATTAAGAGACAAGGTACCAGATAGGCATTATTGTAAAGTACAACAATTATAAATATTTTACTAAACTTTGTATCTTTTAAAAATATAACTTGAAAAATTATTATTTTATTCTATCTTATTAAATAATACAAACACAACTAATATTTGATACAAGTACAAGAATATAAGAATATTAACATATTATTACTAAAATTTTGTTTAATAGTATGCTTATAAGAAAGCAAAAATTAATAAGTACATTTTTTAAAAATTTTAAAAATATTTTAATATGTGTCTAATATATTTGTAATGCCTTAATTCAAAATATTTGATACAAATCTATGGATATTTTTATGAATATATTGTCATATGTATGAAATGTGTTTAAAATGTGTCAGATGAATATCACAATGGATTATGTATCCAAGAGGAACACTCTTCTTCCTTTTAGATGTATAGGTTGTTCATTATAAAATGATTCTATCGATGACTTTGTATTTTGTGCATGATCAACAAGTCAAGTCTCCATACCCTTTCTTGATTATACATGCAGTTCATTTGCTCTAAAGTTAAACTTTTGTTAAATTTAATTATAGCAAAGTCTTTTTCATATACTTTTTGCTTAATGAGAAAATTATGGGATATGGAATGGAAATCTTCATGCTAACACCAAATTAACAGTCTTCTGTACTAACAAAAAACTAATTAAACAGCTTTCAAGCAAGGCTTGCTAACAAATACCAAATTTTTAAGGCCACTAGGAATATATTCATGTCCAGAAATTTAGGCAAAGATTTGTCTCACATTATAATAAATAATATTGATAGTGTCACTTTCTAAGTCGATATTAAAGTCTTCATTAAGAGTATGTTAGGCAACGAGCTATATAGTGTGGCAGTCCTTACATCTCGTAAAATATCATTTCCACTTATACTTTACTAAGGTTACATAGACTTGTTTGGGTTAAAGATAGATCAAGCTAATATATTTCACCATCATGGCCATTTATTCTATGTATTTTTTTTTTATTTTTAATTTTTATTCTATGTATTTACAATTAATTTGTTTGGTGGCCATGTTAAGACTTCCCCATCTTACTTTATTAATCAGTTCATATATTTATATAATTTGTAAAACAAGAGAAACCAATAAAAGCAAACGTATGTCGTTGGTAGATCTCTCATCTACATGCAATCCACACTTGTTTTTTTTGTTTCCAGTATGTTGTCATTATGATATAAATATAAAATAATATTTTTGTTCACTTTAGTTAAGCACAATTTTTTTAAAATTAAAAATTGTAACTAGACTAAAAAAATCAATTTATGTTTGTTCAATTAACCAATTATAAAGTTTGGTTTGATTAACTAGAATTTCAATTTGATTTGGTTGAATTTTATTAGTTAAATGAATTTTTCTAATTTTTCAAATACTCTTAATTGATGCTAGCAAGTGTATCTAGTGGATGTTGGTTATGCTTGAAAAAGCTAAATATTAACATATACAATAAAGATTGTTTAACCATTAAGGTAATTATATTTCAATAACATTAAAATTGTTTGATGTTGATTGATTGTTAAAATTTTTATTTGATTACAATTGAATTTATACTAATTGATTTATAAAATTTTACTTTAATTATAATTAAATTTCTATAATTTGTGCTATTTTCTAACATGAGCAATGGATGATATTTACAAGGATAGTGATGGCTATACAAACTCCTATATTGTTAGAGATTGTGGTGCCTCATTGCTTAAGAATCCTCTACCCCTTTAAGTTCTAGTTACATTAACCATGAGTGGGAACAAATTAAAATAACACTTATAAACAAATCATAAATAAATTGTAGATCTTTATATGGTGAAAGTGTTTGCCTTAGGTTCCATCTTTTATAACAAAATTGCAAGAATTATGTATCAATGTATGATTGTACTATCTTTATTTGGATCACAAAGTTATGTGGGTGACATTATGAACTTTGTGAGTAAAAAACAAATTTATTAGCATGTTTCTTTCATATCTATCTGGCTTTGCTTATGCAGGACCTTTGAACATGAATATTTACAAATGTAAGGAAGTCAACTTGAACATGTTTCTTTCATATCAATCTAGCATGGTTATTTAATTTTACCTGTATTATTTCAAAAATAAGAAATGCAAATATTTACATCAAGAACAAAATAGAATATTATCTTATAGAATATCAAGTTGATTGCATCTTATTTTGACTAGTAAAATAGTTTCATCTATTATTTCTAAAGTGAACATTTTGAGCCATAAATGAAGATACTTTTCTAGCAAAAACTCACAATGTCTTTGATATTTAAACATAAATGTTTACTAATTTGAAAATGTAATTTAATCTAGCATGTGTTATTTAATTTCACTTATTATTTCTGAAGTGGGAAATGGAATATCTTTATAAAAAATTAATGTAACTTTTTGACATGGAACCTAATAAGCCCTTTTTATGCCCCATGTCTCCCAGCCAATCCATGTAATTGGATCATATTCTTAAAAGAGACAAAAGAAAAGTAGTAGGACAAAGAGATAAGGTATCCAAAACCTTTAAATTTGTGGAGACTAAACTTATATTTAAATTAACCTCAAGGGATATTATGCATTAATGCCTCGTGTGCGTGGCACATAAGGACACTTGTTATTTAAACATGTGACACATAGCAAATTATTAAATTGATCAATATTTTTATTCTAATTTTTGCAAATAATAATTATAACAATTAAGCATCAAGTAATATAGTTTATCCAAAACAGTTTTATAATTATTGCTTAAATAGTTTTGTAACTGTTACATAAACAATTGTGTCTCAAAATAATTTATAACTGCAACATTAAATAGATGTGTCCATTCCAGTTATTTTAAAAAGAAATCATTATCTCTAGTTTTACAGTAGGAAATAATGAAGGTGAATTTAAGAACAATTCTACAAATCACAAACTCAGGAAAAAAAAAAAAAAAACTTGATTTTAAAAGTATATTTTATTTTATTTTGAAAAAAAATATATAATCTCTATTATAAATTAATAAAAATATTTTTTTATAAAAAGTGATATTTTCATATAATTTAAATTTATTAAATAATTTTTATATTGCCTAATTTTCAATTACAAGATTTTCAATAACATTCTTTGTTGGCATAGGGCCAATTGCTACAACGAGGCATGTGAGTGGACATCCAATTTCCCTATGATGGTTAGAGCTTTATCAATTGTTTGCAAATTCTTAAATGACAATTTCACATAAGATAATTAATTTGAGTATAATTGTGATATTATTGATTAAATTTTAAAGTATTACATGAAACAAAACATTTTACACTTAATTTTTGAATTGTAATTTGGATTATAAATAAATTCACAAATTTTAACTTAATTAATTATAGTTTCAAATTTGAAGTTTGCGCAAAAGAGGGGCCATGTTGTTTTTGCCCTCAAACGTTTCATGAAGCAATATGGTTTATTGGAAGGGATTGCATATTTATGGAAAGATATCAATGAAGAGTACATGGCTCTAATGGGATTCCGTTGTCTGATTTCTCATTAAACCTCTGCCTCATTCCCCTTTCCCGGTGAGGAGACGATTGTGTGGTTGTGGTTCCACGAATATTTTTCAAAATTAATCACTGACACCCTTTTCTTCTCTTCTCCGAATGATTGTGCGATTATGCCCACAACAGGGGGAAACATTGTATTCTCATCTCAATCTTACCGTGACATCATAAATATCTGTCCAATTAATAATTGGATAAGTCCTTTGTGATAATGGTGTTTACAATTTTATTCACCAAATTAAACCATAAAAATTGAAATTAAATTAAAAATTTTAGTTAATATTTTTATTAATAAATTTCTAAAATTTTAATTTAAATAATTTTAAAAATATTTATATGCATTTATTAATAAAAATTTATAATCATATTATATATATATATATATATATATATATATATATATATATATGATAAATAAGTGATTATTAAAAATATAATACTATTTTATTTTTATTTTAATAGTTATTTTAAAAATATTTTTTAAATATTATTAGAATAAAAATATATTTATAAAATAATATTTTAGTTTAATTCAATTAAATACAATTTTTTAAAACTAAAAATTATAATTAAACTAAAAAAATTAATTTATAACAATTTAATTAACTAATTATAAAATTTGATTTGAATAACAAAAAATTTAATTTGATTTACTTGCAAATTTTATTGGTTAAATAAATTTTAAATTTTTAAACACTTTGAATTGATATCGTAAAATATGTTGGTTGTAACAATTGTTTTTACAATAGTGTATATCGTGGATAGTTTTTATACAAAAAAAAGATGAAATATTTTAATTAGTTAACAAAAATATATTGAATTGAATTATAATGTATAATTAGTCGAATTAATTTTATAGGTAGTTAATTGAGATGCTGATGAGTTGAACCAACTATTTATACAATTAGTTTCAATTTTTGTATAGCAAAATGAGTCAAACCAAATAAAAAACAATGTCATTTTTCCTAACCCAATAACTTAACTATTTTGTCTTTTATATCATGTTAGGAGTTTTCGTTGTTAAAATTCAATTAAGCTAATTAATTTTTAACATAGGTTTTTTATTTGTTGAAAAATAACTTGTTTTATATAAGATATTTTTCAAAAATTTTATTTTTGAAAATAATTTTATTATTTGACAAAAATTTTAAAAATATTTTTTAATATTTTTTTATAATATATTTTTAAAATACTTATTATATTTATTTATTTAATTTTAATATAACTTTATTTATAATTTTATATCATAAAAATTTATTTTATTATTTTTTATTTTAATTAAATCTCACTTATTATAAAATATAAAATTATTAATAAATTATACTTATAAAAAAGTAAATTAAAATTAAAATCTTCAATTTAATCAATTACTTAATAAGATATTAGATGCATTTAATATCATACAAGTGATTTTTAGAGTAATATCATTGGTGAAAAGTATTACAAGTATTATTGTAAAAAAATATTGAGAATTGAACGTTGGATGTACATGGGAGCAGTGAGATATATTGAATATATATTGTAAATTTCCTGATATTTCATGCATAAGCGAACTTGTTATTTAGATATGCAACACATACTAGTTTATTAAATTAATTAAAATTTTTATTTTTGTGAATAATAATTATAACCATTAATTGTCAATTAAAATAATTCATCCAAATCAATTTTATAATAATTATATAAACAATTGAGTTTTAAAATAATTCAATTATATCCCAAAACAGTTTATAATTGCAATATAAACTCTTATATTCCTCTATTTTTTTTTTTAAATGAAATCATTATTTTCTTTTTTATGTTAGGAAATAAAAAAAATAAGTTAAAAAAAATTTTACAAATTACAAACTCTTAAAAAACTTGATTTTTACATATATTTTATTTTAATTTTTAAAAAATTTACATATTTTATATTACAAATAAATAAAAATAAATTTTATTTTATAAAAAATAATATTTATATATAATTTAAATCAATTAAATAATTTTAAATGATATAATTTAACGTTAAAAGACTTTCAACCATGTCTTTTGTTAGCATAGGGCCAATTGTTGCAATGGAGGCATGTGAGTGGGCATCTAATTTCTCTAAAATGGTTAGAGTTTCCATCAATTCCTTTGCATATTCATGAATGAATAATTTCACATAAAATAATTAATTTAAATAAAATAATTAATTTAATATCAAATTTTAAAGTGTTGCATAAAATAGATATTTGTTACTCATGTTTTAAATTATAACGTGAGTTATAAAATAAATTCACTATTTCTAACCTAATTAATTATGGTTGCGAATTTGAAGTTTGAGCGAAAGAGGGCCATGTTGCTTCTGCCATCAAACGTTTCATGAAGCAACGTGGTTTATCGAAAGAAGAAGAGATTAAATTTCTTCGCCAAGGGTTTGCATATTTAGGGAAAGATACAAATGAAGAGTGCTTGCATTTAATGGGATTCCGTTGTCTCAATTCTCAAGAAGCCTCTGCCTCAGTATCCCGGAGAGGAGACGATTACAAAAGTGGGGAACATTGTATTCTCATTTCAATCAATCATTCCATGACACCATATAAATATAGCCGTTCAATCAATAATTTGAGGAATTATTGGTATAAAGATATTTACAATTTTTTTCATCAAATTTAAATTATAAAAATTAAAATTTTAATTAATAATTTTATTAAATTTTTTTTAAAATTTTAATTTAAATATTTAAAAAATATTTTTATATATTTATTAATAAAAATTTATAATTATATATATATATAGAGATAAATAAGTAATTATTAAAATATAATAATATTTTATTATTTATTAATAATATAATTATATATAAATAAAATATAATTAAAATTTTTTATTAAAAATATTTAAAATTAATTATTAAAAATAATATTTAGAGAATATATTATATATAATTTTTTTAATTATTTTTATAAATAAAATTTGTTATCAAATATTAATTCTACCTGTTCAAGCTCTTACTACACCATATTTAGGTTTTCAAACATTGTATTTAGGCAATACCCCACAGCCTATTCCACGGAGTGGCCTATAAATATGGTCTCAAACGAACCCTGTGCCACACACTAGCGAGTAGAGAAGGAAGGAAGGCTGTGGCAGACCAAATTTCAGGAGTTTCTGCTTTACTCAAAGATCAGACATCTAGTGTCAATCGCCCAACTGCTGATTACAATCCCACGATTTGGGGGGATTATTTCCTCTCTCACGTTTCCGACTCTAAGGTAACTAAACCATGCAAGCCTCTTTTTCCATGCTTAACTAAGTAGAAATTATTGTTGAATCAATGCAGGAAGAAATAAAATATTAGTAACTTATATACCGCTAAACATTTGGTATGTTGCGTATAATATATACTGGCCAATTTCTTTTGCAGAAAATAAGCACCTCGATTTGACGACACCATGAAATGCTCAAAGAGGAAATGAGAAAGATGCTAAGAGATTCCAATCAGCATTCCCAAAATTTGCGCTTGATTGATTTAATCCAACGCTTAGGCATTACTGACCATTTCTAGAAAGAGATAGAAGTTGCATTTGAAAAGCTGGTTAGCAGTGGCAGGCATGATGAAGGTGGTGATCTCTACACTATTGCCCTTTGGTTTCGATTGCTTGGACAACAAGAGATCAAAGTGTCATGCGGTAACCTTGTGCTTCCAATTAACTTATGGGGTACCTATATCAACGAACATATCTATAACAAACATTGAATGTATTTGGTTTTTGTGATTGATACAGAAGCATTTGAAAAATTCAAGGACAAAGGAGGAAAGTTTAAGGAATGCTTAATTCATGACCTCCAAGGAAACCTAAGTTTGTCTGAAGCTGCATATCTTTGAATATGTGGAGAAGACATCTTGGATGACGCAATCGGCTTCACTACAAGAAACCTTCGGGATGCCTCCTATGTTGACCCATTTAAGCTCTCAACAAAAAGATCAAGTAAAGCATGCCCTTAACCGTCCTATGCACAAATGCCTACCATGGTTGGATGCAAGGCAATATATTGCTGCTTACTTTGAAGATGAATCACATGATGAAACACTATTGAAGTTTGCAAAATTAGACTTCAACATTGTACATAAAGTACATCAGGAAGAGCTGAAGATCATCACAGAGTAAGTCCAAAGTTTTCCCACTATAGCACTCCAGTTATTGGCTGGTTATTGTTCTAAGTAGAGTTCTAAGTCAAAGTAACTTGTGTCCTAGGTGGTGGAAAAATTTAGACGTCGCAACAAAGTTTCCATATGCACGGGACAGAGTTGTGGAGTGCTATTTTTGGATAGTGGGAATCTACTTTGAGCCCCAGTATTCCTTTAGTAGAAAGATCCTAACAAAAATTATTGGCACATTGTCTATTCTAGATGATACGTATGATAAATACAGTACAAGGAAAGAACTCAAGCTCCTTACAGAGGCCATACAAAGGTTATCTTCCTCTGTCCAATTCAATAATGATTTAGTCACAACTCTACTCTTCCAATTTTAGCAGAGGTTTGCGATTGGTATTGATGAGGTTAAGTGGTTAACAACTATATCATCATTAGTCCACTTGGCCATTATAATTTAATTTTTCTACTTTGCTAATGCTAATTAGTTTTGTTTTTATTATTTTTAATAAGTGATAATAAGGAGGCTGAAGCATGTCCATGTGGCTAGCTTTGACTTTAATTGATGTCTGTCTATTTTCAGAGGGAACATTTAGGCTGCAGATATGCTTCCAGAGAATATGAAAATGTTTTATGATTTAGTTCTTGATGTCTACAAGGAATTGGAAGATACAATGAAAAAAGAATGAATGTTGTATGCCATAGAATTGGCTAAAGGAGGAGTGAGTGTGCAACTTGTTTATTTTGCTTTTCAATTTTGTTATGAATTTAGAGTGCTTATGCCTTAGCAATTGATATAACCTTTTATTTTTTATTATTTCTTTTTTTTTTTTCAAAAATACTCATGCATCTCCCAATTCAACCATTCAAAATACTCATGCATCTTCCTGTTCAACCATTTAAGTAAACCTCAAAACAACAATCCAACCATTCAAAATAAACTTTCAGATGTCCCTTACTAGCCGACCAAAATTAAGCTCAATTGGACCACATGTCAATGTTCATCACATGGTTTACCAAAACTATCATAAGTGAGAGAATAAAAATTTACCTAAATTTAAAAGTATTGATTTTAAAGTAAAAATCTACCATTGTAGATCACCAAAACAGCTCAATCGAACCACAAACAGCTTTCCAATTGCATGATTGATCAAAATTGCATGCAAAAAATGCCCAGAACATAGACATAAAAAAAAACTAAAGAAAAACCTAGAGTTATAGTGCTCGAAACACAATCTCCATCATTCAAAATCAAGAAGATGTCCTCCATAAGCTATCCAAATTTCAGCTTGATTAGACATTATTTGCCTTTACATCCAAAAGATATAAGAACATTGCCTCAAGCTAAAATTTCCAACAATCACTCAACTCTCATTTTCTCTCTACTTGTAGCCTCTCTATCATTTTTTATTAGGTTTTCAATAGCCAAAGAGGAGTATTTATACCGTCATTAAGTGTTTTTGGGTTATGGACAAAAAATAAATATATTTGAGCTTCATCTCCACAACAATTGGACTCCTACACTACCTAGGAAAGGACCAATGAGCCTAACAATTCTCCCTCTCCTAACTATGTGGACATATTGGCAATTTTGGCTAATGAACACAACTCAAGCTTCTTTCATGGCAATGCCTTTATCAACATGTCAACAACATTACCATTTGTATGAATCTTTTTAAGTGGCAGCTTTTTAGAATCAAGAACATCACATCTTAAATGATACCATACATCAATATATTTTGATCCAATATAAAATGTTGGAATCTTACCAAGATGGATTGCATTTTGGCTATTACACTACAACACATACTTTAGTTATTCAAAATCCAACTCCTTCATGAATCTTGTCATCTAAAGAAACTCTTTGGATGCTTTGGTTATGATAGTGAACTCTATCTCTATAGTGGATAAGGCAACACACTTTTGCAATTGAAATTGCCAATTGACTACTTCTCTTCTTTAAGAGTAACCAAATAACCTGAAGTAGACTTTGTAGAGTTAATATTACTTATCATATCTAAATTTATGTATCCAATAAGAGTATGCACATCACTCCTAAAACAAAGTCTTAGATTAGTAGAGCCTCACACATATCTCAATATCCACTTCACCGCATTCCAATGCTTCTTACTAGAATTTGAAAGAAATTAACTAATTGTACTAGTTGCATGAGCTATATTAAGCCTCTTACACACCATTGTATACATCAAACTACCCATAGCTGATGCATAAGGATCTTTTTACATCTCTTTCTTCTCTTTCTTTGTGAAAGGATATTAGTTAATTAGATAACCTAAAATGTTTAGCAAAAGGAGTGCTTATCACTTTAGCTTTATTCAATGTATACAACATTTTGTCTTACTTAACTCAATGTACTGTTTTTGAAACAAATACAACATTTTGTCATTCCTATCCTGAGTAATTAACACATTGAGGATCTTCTTTGTTGGTCCTAAGTCTTTCATGCCAAATGACTTACTCAACTCTCACTTTAACTTATCAATTATAGAAGCATTGCAACCAATAATAAGCATATCATCAACATAAAGCAATAAAATGATTAAATCATTGCTAGTGAATCTCTACACAAAAACATAATGATTAGAAGTAGTCTTCTTGTAGCTTTTCTCCCATATACCAAACTCAAACTTCTTATACCATTGCCTTGAAGTTTATTTCAAACTATATAAACTCTTCTTCAACCTATACACATGATCCTCTCTTCCTTTCACCTGAAGGCCCTGTGGTTATTCCATATAAATTTCTTGTTTTAAATCACCATGAAGAAAAATCATTTTCACATCCATCTATTCAATCTATAAGTTTTGGCATGCAGCCAAACTCAATACCACTCACATGTAAGACATTTTCACCATCAATGAGAAGATCTCTTTGAAGTGAGTTTTCAATCTTATAAATATGTACCACTATATGACCTTAAATTTAAGAAATCAAATACAATTAAGAACTCTAAACTTGCTGGAGATCAATCTCTTTAAGGAGATTAACCAATTTAAGTGATTTATCACTCGACCATACAATTAACTACCAGGTTAGCCTATTGTTCCCACAGCCTTGTATAGGTTGTAATTGTTGTCAATTAGGTTTAAGTGTGCAAGAAGGTAAAAGCCACATGAAGGGGCAAGAACGTAAAAGCCACATGAAAAGGGCAAGACAGTAAATTCGCCGCAAGTAAGCCCTATTGGGACTTCATGGAGGAGTATATAAAGGCCATCGGAAGACAATAAAAAAAGACGTATCGGCTATTGAGAAAAACAGACAGAAAACCTACGCACACCACCGGCAAGAGAGAGAAACCTGTGAGAAAGGCACACCACCGACACACCAGCAGTCAACAACTGAGCAGATCGGCACACCACCGGCACACCAGCAGTCGGCAACTGAGCAGGTCGGTACATCACTAGCACACCAGCAGTCGGCAACTGAGCAGGTCAACTGGGACAGAGGAGATCTGGAGACGGCGTGAGAGAGATTTGGCTGGGATAGAGGAGATCCGGCAACGGCATGAGAGAGTCGGCTAGGATGGTGACAGATTCAGCTGGGACAGAAAGAGATCCGGCGACGACGTGAGAGAGAGCCGACTGGGACGGTGACAGATCCGGCTGGGACAGAAAGAGATCCAGCGACGGCATAAGAGAGATCCGACTGGGATAGAGGAGATCCAGCGACGGCGTGAGAGAGATCCAATTGGGATAGAGGAGATCCGGCGATGGCATGAAAGAGATTCGGCTGGGACAGAGGAGATCCAGTGATGGCGTGAGAGAGATCCAGCGACGACATGAGAGAGATCTGGCTGGGACAGAGGAGATCCGGCAACGACGTGAGAGAGAGCCGGCTGGGACGGTGAGAGATCCGGCAAAAGGAGATCCAGTCGACGGTGAGAGATCCGGCAGAACAGGGGTCTGGTTGACGGTGACAGATCTGGTAGAATAGGGGTTAGACGAAAAACAGAAACCGTGAGGTGAGCTGTGAGACAAGGAGATGGGTGAGATCGTGAGATGGTGAAAGCAGAAGCTGTGTGAGACAACCTAGAGCAGGAATTCAGCGAAGCATCGGAAAGAACTCAACGTATTTCTAGATTTCTTCAAGAAAGGTTAAAGAGCGTTACGGTGAACTTCTAAGCAGCAGTGGAGTAACCTTTCAATTCAATAGAGGCAAGACAAGCTAGAAGAAGGGTAAACACATTAAGTGACACTCTTTGTATTGTACTTGCTTAGTATTTGCAATAGTGAAAGGAGTAGAGAATTAAGATATCCATTGTAACTGGAATTCTCAAGTATAATGGATGGTCTTGGTAAGGGAGAGTCCCTACCACCGTGAATGTACGTCACATTTATGGAACCACGTAAATCTCATGTGTCCTTAATTTGCTTTGCACTCTATGTTTTGAATTCAGTTGTGAATGTAGCTAAAGTATCAGGCAACCCATAACCTAACGAAGGCATAAACAAGAACATCCAAATTGTCTATTAGGCAAGGTGTCTGAAAGGTGACTTTAGGGACTATTGTGATTAGTAGGTAGCAATAGATCTACCTTAGTCGAGTCTGAGAAAGAGTTCACTTTTAAGAAGAGGTTGAAGTTGTTCATTTACCTACGAATTGCGAATTGTGGTGATACTGATTCACCTCCCTCTCAGTATCACAAACTAGTAGATCCTAGGGAAAAGTCGGGAACTTCAATTGGTATCAGAGCACAAGTTCACCAGCTTGAAGTTTAACAGCTTGGTGTACTAGTTTGAAGGGATCTAAAAGTTTGACTTGTTCAACATACTGAGAAATGGAAGCTGGTACCAGCACTAGCACCATTTATAGCAAGAAGGTTCCAATCTTCAATGAAACCAACTATCATATGTGGAGAGCAAGAATGCAAGTGGCATTTGCAACCATGGGCATGAATGTGGTGAAATGCATACAGGAGGGTTTTGTGGCTCCAGAAGAAGATAAAGACTTAACCCCAGAGGAGTTAAGGCAGTTTGAGATAAATGGGAATGCCTCAAATGTCATCATTTCAGCATTGACAGATGCTGAGTATGTTAAAGTTATGGACTGCAAATCTGCCAAGGAGATATGGGACAGATTGCAGAAAGTCTATAAAGGTGATGGCAGAATGAAGGAGGCTAAGCTTTAAGTGTTCAAGGAGAGATATGAATCTCTCAGAATTTAGAAGAATGAGACAGTTCAAGAATTCTTCACCAGGGTTATTGACACTGTAAATGATCTGAGAAGTCATGGGAAGAACAAGAAGGACTCATCGATTGTGAAGAAAATTCTGAGAATTTTGCCTGAGAGGTTTGCTTCAAAGGTGGCAGCCATAGAGGAGAGTAGAGATCTCAACTCTATGTCTCTGCATGATCTTCAATGCAATCTCATTGCATATGAGATGAGAATAAAGTCGACTGAGAGCTCCTCAGCGTCAAAGGTATCAAAGGAGGCAGCTTTCAAAGCTATAAAACACTTGAAGATAAAAGAAAAGGAAGAATCATCCAAAGAGGATAATGATGATGATGAGGAAGAAAGTGAAGGTGAAGTATTGGCTTACTTCACAAGGAAATTCAAAAAGGGGTTTAAGAAAAGAAAAGGACAGTCGTCCTTGAGATGTTATCGTTGTGGGCAGACTGGACACTTTGCTTCTCTGTGCAAAGTGAAACTTGATGATGAAGATGAGGATGGTGATGATGAGCAGAATTCAAGATGGAAAAGATCATCATTCAAATCAAAGAAGTCCAATAAGAAGATTGCCAACCCACAAAGGAAGACGAGAGGCTCATTCAAGAGTTATGTGAGTCAGACAAAAAAAGCTGATGAGGAGGAAGATGAAGACTCATCAGATGAGTATGTCTTTATGGCATCAGCATAAAGTGGTAGCTCAACCTCTAAAGAGGAAGAGGAAGTTGATGAAGAAGAGCCAGATCTTGAAGCTGAGCTGGAAGCAGCTTCAAAGGAGATAATCAGAAGGGGCAGAACCATAAGAAGGTTGGAGGCCCATATAAAACAAGTTGAAGCAAAGTCTGAGGAAGCTGAAAGTCAAAACGGTGAAATAAGGGCTGAGCATATTGACTTGAAGAGAAGATTTGAGGAACAGATCAAAATATGTGAAGACCTTACAATATAGCTTGGCTCAAGGGCTTCAAAAATTGAAGAAATGGAGAAAGAGTTGCTGAGACTTTAGCAACAACTCAAAAGCAGCAAAGAGAACTTGTAGAAGCTTGAAATAATAGGAGAAACAAGTTCTAGAAAAGGAGAGAAGAATGTAGAGAAAGTGCAGCAATCTAAGGCTGCATTGGCTAAAGAAAATGAGAATGTGCCACAGAAGTTGAAAGAGAAGGTTGTGACTCAGAAGAAGATAGCTGAGAATAAAGAAGATCTGAAGAAGCAACCTAGGGTGGCAAACAAGAAGGAAGAAAAGAAAGTCAGGCAGCAGAGGGTTACGGTTGAATAGAATAAGGAGAAGAAGGTGACTGAAATGGAAGTCACACAAGCAAAGAAGCCAGCTACTTTGCCTACACAGCAAGCGATGAACAGAAGAAGACAAGCAGTGATCAGACCCAAGAAGAGGCAGTTTTAAGGTCATTGCCTTTATTATAGAGTTTGGGGTCATAAAGCGAGTAACTGCTGGTGGAGAAGGCCAGTATATGTCTCCAACTTGAGAAAATACGATGCTGCATACAGGGGGAGACAATACAGAATTCAGAAGAGAACACCTGTCATGAGTTCTTGCACATACTGTAAAAGGCAAGGACACGCTGACAAGGATTGTTGGTGGAAGCCCAAACCAGTGGTTTCAAAGAACAAGTTTGCTATATTGGCAAACTTGGAACAATGTGAAAGGTGCGAGTAGGATGGCCATAATGCCAAGAGATGCATGACACTTCTCCCTGAGCAAGAGAAGGCACTCAATGGCACAGTGAAAACAAGCGGTGCAGTCAAAGCTGAGAGAAAGGAGAAAGCTATCTTCCAACCAGTTCAAAAGAAGGAATATAAAGCTAAAAGGGAGGTGGCTAATATAACTGAAATTGCACTCAAAACTGACTGCAAGGATAAGCAGTGGATCCTTGATAGTGGTTGCACTTCGCATATGACAGGAGACAAGAGTAAATTATCAAAGCTAAACAAATCAAGAGAAGGCAGAGTCAAGTTTGGCAATGATGATTCACTTAACATTAATGGTCGGGGGTCAGTAAAGATTGGAAGAGGAAAGCTGAAAGATGTTCTGCACGTTGAAGGACTCAGATATAATTTAGCATCTTTCAGTCAGCTATGCAATGAAGACCATAAGGTAATATTCACAAAATCAGGTTGTTAGGTAAAGAGTAAAGAAGGCAATACTGTTGCAGCCGGGAAGAGAACAACTGAAAATTTATATGTGATTGATGAGGATAAGACAAGCAGTTGTTTACTCACCAAAAAAGAAGAAAATCAACTCTGGCATAGGAGGCTGGGACACTTATCACAGAAGAATATGAGGAAGCTAACCACTATTCATGCAATCATAGATATTCCCAACCTCAGGAGAGAGAGAGAGTATGTTTGCTCAGCATGCTCCAAAGGAAAACATGTCAGAAAGTAGTATAAGACCAAAGAGTTCAGTTCTGAAGTAGTGCTTGACATTGTGCATACTGATTTGTGTGGGCCGATGAGAACAAAAAGGTTGAAAGGTGAGAGGTACTTCGTCTTATTTGTTGATGATTATTCCAGAAAGACCTACATCATGCACCTCAAATACAAGTTAGAAGTTCTGAATTGCTTTAAGAGATACAGAAGATTGGCTGAAAATGAGAGTGGAAAGAAGATCAAAGTATTGAGGTCAGATCAAGGCACTGAATTCACAAATGGAGCTTTTGAAGATTACCTTGAGAAGCATGGAATTCACCATTAGATGGCAGCAGCAAGAACACCTTAACAGAACGGGGTGGTAGAGAGGAAGAACAGAGTTGTGGTTGAAATGACAAGAACTCTACTGCTGGAATCCAAGTTTCACACAAGATTTTGGACAAAAGCAACATTTACAGCTGTGCACCTACTGAACAGAGTTCTACTAGGGCCCAATACTAATAAGACTCCATATGAGCTATGGAGTCGGAAGAAAATAACAGCCAAGTATCTCAGAGTCTTTGGCAGCCCATGTTTTGTGAAAAACAAGGAGCAAAACTTGGGAAAATTTAATGTTAGGTCTGATGAAGGCATCCTTGTGGGATACTCAGCAAAGACAAAAGGTTACAGAGTTTTCCTACATAAGCTGGGAAAAGTGATCACTTTTAGTGATGTAAGAATAGATGAGAACTGGAAAATAATGCAGAATGGAGAAGCTAAGGACAATGAAGAAGATGACTTCAATGTAGATGAAGAATTAGACTAATCTGAAGAAAAGGAACAAGAAGTAAGTTTAGACTTGGAGAAGAGTGAGTCTAAAGATGAAGAAAGAGATCCTCTTGCAACTAAGATGGTGTAAGGAAGAAGGACAAAGAAAACATGGACCAGTGCTCATCAAGGAGATCAGATCATAGGTGACCCATCAGCAGGAGTTACAACAAGAAGAAGAATGGTGGGAGCTACTGCTCTACTCTCACAAGTTAAACCTAAATCTATTGAAGAGGCCATTCAAGACCAAGCCTGGGTCAAAGCTATCAATGAAGAGTTGGATCAAATTGAGAAGAATGATACATGGGAGCTGGTTCCAAGAGCCACTAATAAGAATGTCACAGGAACAAAGTGGGTGTTTAGAGATAAACACAATGAAGATGGCAAGGTGGTGAGGAACAAGGCCAGGCTGGTTTGCAAAGGCTACACTCAGATAGAAGGGGTAGATGTTGATGAAACTTTTGCACCAGTAGTAAGGTTAGAAACTATCAGAATGTTCTTAGTTTTGGCAGCACACAAGAGGTATAAAGTCTATCAGATGGATGTGAAATCCACCTTTCTAAATGGGCTCATGAAAGAAGAAGTGTATATTGAACAACCCGATGGAGTACAAATCAGTGAGGATGAGACATAAGTGTGTAAGCTGAAGAAAGCCTTGTATGGTCTTAAGCAAGCTCCAAGAGCATGGTATAGCAGGCTGGATGCGTACTTGAGAAGGTTGAACTTCAGAAGAGGAATGGTTGATAATAACCTATATGTGTTCAACTCAGAGAAAGGCCAGCTGATAACCATAGTATATGTAGATGACATCATCTTTGGAGGGGATCACTCTGAACTATGCCAAGATTTTGCACAAAAGATGAGTGAGGAATTTGAGATGTCATTGATTGGAGAAATGACGTACTTTCTTGGATTACAGATAAAGCAATGTGAAGAAGGTATCTTTATTTCTCAGACGAAATATGCCAAAGAGATGCTGAAAAGGTTTGGCATAGAGGATAGTAGATCTGTCAGTACCCCTATGACAGTGGGCTACAAGTTAATAAAAGATTAGGAGGGAAGGAGTACAAGCCCTACAGAGTACAGGAAGATGATAGGGGGCCTTCTGTACCTTACGGCATCAAGGTCTGATCTTATGCAAGTTGTGTGCACTGCTAGTAGATTCCAAGCTAATCCTAAAGAGTTTCATGTGTTGGTAGTGAAAAGAATCCTAAGGTACCTCAAAGGAACACTGGAAATGAGCTTGTGGTATCCAGCCATGGATTCTGTTAAACTACAAGCATACACTGATGCAAACTGGGTAGGAAGTATAGATGATAGAAAATCAACCAGTGGCTGCAGCTTCTACTTGGGTTCAAAGTGTGTTGCATGGTTAAGTAGAAAGCAAAACAGTGTTGCTTTGAGCACAATTGATGCTGAGTATATGGCTACTTGTGCAGCATGTACACAGGTGATATGGATGCTAAGACAATTGGCAGACTTGGGTGTTGAAGTGAAATTACCAGTGAGTGTACTTTGTGATAATCAAAGTGCTATTGATCTCAGCAAGAATCCGGTTCAATATTCAAGGAGCAAGCATATTGACATTTGGTATCACTTCATCAAAGATCAAGTGGAACAGGGTACAATTCAGTTGGAGTATGTTGGCACTAAAGATCAAATTTCAAATATTTTAACTAAACCTCTGTCCATAGAGCTATTTGAAAAGCACAGATTGAGTCTATCTGTGCAAATGCCTCCTCAAGCCTGAAGTTCAGGTAAATCCTCCATCTTCACTTTGTGAGTTTTTCAAATTTGTAATTGGTTGGCAAAGGGGAAGAGAAGTAACAGTGCAGGGGGAGCTGTTAAGAAAGGGGGAATGCATATTTAGGGGGAGTTGAAACTGTTGCATAGTAACTTTTGTCATGAGTGTCGCCAACAATTACAAAGGGGGAGATTGTTGTTCCCACAGCCTCGTATAGGTTATAATTGTTGTCAATTAGGTTTAAGTGTGCAAGAAGGTAAAAATCACATGGAGGGGTAAGAACGTAAAAGCCACATGAAAAGGGCAAGACAGTAAATTCGCCGCAAGTAAGCCCTATTGGGATTTCATGGAGGAGTATATAAAGGTCATCGGAAGACAACAAAAAAAGACGTATCGGCTATTGAGAAAAACAGACAGAAAACCTACGCACACTACCGGTAAGAGAGAGAAACCTGTGAGAAAGGCACGCCAGTAGTTGGCAACTGAGTAGATCGGCACACCACCAGCACACCAGCAGTCGGCAACTGAGCAGGTCGGCACACCAGCAGTCGGCTGGGACAGAGGAGATCCGGTGACGGCGTGAGAGAGCCGGCTGGGACAGAAAGAGATCCGGTGATGGTGTGAGAGAGAGCTGGCTGGGACGGTGACAGATCTAGCTGGGACAGAAAGAGATCCGGCAACGGCATGAGAGAGAGTCGGCTGGGATGGTGACTGATCCAGCTGGGACAGAAAGAGATCCGGCGACGGCGTGAGAGAGAGCCGGCTGGGACGGTGACAGATCCGGCGACAGCATGAGAGAGATCTGGTTGGGACAAAGGAGATTCGGCGATGGCATGAGAGAGATCCAGCTAGGACAGAGGAGATCTGGTGACAGCATGAGAGAGATTCGGCTGGGACAGAGGAGATCCGGTGATGGCGTGAGAGAGATCTGGCTGGGACAGAGGAGATCTGGCGACGACGTGAGAGAGAGTCGGCTGGGACGGTGAGAGATCCGGCAGAACAAGGGTCCGGTCGACAGTGACAGATCCGGCAGAACAGGGGCTGGATGAAAAACAGAAACCGTGAGGCAAGTTGTGAGACAAGGAGACGGGTGAGACCATGAGACGGTAAAAGTAGAAGCTGTGTGAGACAACCTAGAGAAGGAATTCAGCGAAGCATCGGAAAGAACTCAACGTATTTCCAGATTTCTTCAAGAAAGGTTAAAGAGCATTGCGGTGAACTTCTAAGCGGCAATGGAGCAGCCTTTCAATTCAACAGAGGCAAGACAAGCTAGAAGAAGGGTAGACACAGTAAGTGACACTCTTTGTATTGTACTTACTTAGTATTTGTAATAGTGAAAGGAGCAGAGAATTAAGATATACATTGTAATTGGAATTCTCAAGTATAGTAGATGGTCTCGGTAAGGGAGAGTCCCTACCATCGTGGATGTACGTCACATTGATGGAACCACGTAAATCTCGTGTGTCTTTAATTTGCTTTACATTCTGTATTTTGAATTGAGTTGTGAACGCAGTTAAAGTATCAGCCAACCCATAACCTAACAAAGGCCTAAACAAGAACATCCGAATTGTCTATTAGGCAAGGTGTCTGAAAGGTGACTTTGGGGACTATTGTGATTAGTAGGTAGCAATAGATCTACTTTAGTTGAGTCTGAGAAAGAGTTTGCTTTTAAGAAGAGGTTGAAGTTGTTCACTTACCTGTGAATTACGAATTGTGGTGATACTGATTTACCCCCCTCTCAGTATCACAAACTAGTAGATCCTAGGGAGAAGTCGGGAACTTCATAGCCCTTTAAAGGTGGTTCAATAAAATGGTCAACAAGTTGTAAGCAAACTTAATTTTCATGTTGTGGGTCTATATGTGGAGTTTTCACCAGCCCACAAAGATTTCTTGCAAAGATATTAGAGGATGACAAAATTAAGTGAGCTAGGTTTCGTCATTGGAATGCTATAGCATGTTCATAATTGTTTTAAGGGCACTGGGTCTTGTCAATTTTGGCAAGGCCTTGGGATTCTTAACTGGTTGTTTTCCTTTTGAAATTTGACACATTTGGAGAGAATTTTCAAAAGTGATAAAAAAGAAGAAGAAGAAGAAAAAGAAATAAGATTTCATGAAACATCCTTATTTGGAGATTGCGAGGTTTGAGAAGATACTACAAATATGCTCTTTTCATGGCAAGCATATTTTCTTGCAAATGTACTTGCCTCTAGGGCATATGAATAAATCTTAGTTTGGAAATCATAATGTTAATGTAAACCACACATGAATTTGCTATAATGTGTGGATAAGGACTCACAAATACGTATACGATACTATGTACGTTGACACGATTAGACATCAACACTCACAAAAATTAAGAGATAGGTAACTTATTGTAAAATAGAACAATTATAAATATTTTACTAAATTTAATATCTTTTAAAGATATAACTTGGAAAGTTATTTTGTTAT
This sequence comes from Rhizophora apiculata, assembly GCA_037832385.1. Classification (NCBI taxonomy): domain Eukaryota; kingdom Viridiplantae; phylum Streptophyta; class Magnoliopsida; order Malpighiales; family Rhizophoraceae; genus Rhizophora; species Rhizophora apiculata. Next base: position 332,354 of record CM075434.1, on the reverse strand, counting down.
TCTACTTTACTAAACAATACAAACACTACTAGCATTTAATAAAAGTACTAAAATATAAAAATATTTACTTTTTATTGCTAAAAAATTGTTTATAAGTATATTTATAAGAAAAGAAAATTTTAGTAAGTGTGCTTTTTGAAAATTTTAAAAATACTTTTATATGTATATAATATATTTGAAATAGCTTAATTAGAAATTTTTAATACAAATATATGAATATTTTTATGAACATGTTATTGTATGTCGGACACATGTTTGAAATATGTTGGGCAAATGTCACAACAAAGTATGTATCCAAGAGGTGCAGCCATATTTTTAGAAGTATAGATTGTTCATTATAAAATGATTTCACTAATGATTTTGTATTGTGTGAATTATCATCAAGTCAAGTCTCTATACCTTATCATGATTATACATGTAGTTTGTAGGCTTTAATGTTAACCTTTTGCTAAATTTGATTATTGCAAAGTCTTTCTATATACTTTTTACTTGAAGAGGAAATTATGGGATACTAAATGGAAATCTTGGTGCTACCACCAAATTTACAGTCTTCCATACTAATAAAAAACTAATTAAATAGCTTTCAAGCCAGGCTTGCTAATGGTAGTCATGGCGCAAGGTTCAACTGGTGGCTCGGCCTTGTTTTGGGATTCTTTTATGTTTTGTGTGATCAATAAACTTGTGGCTGATCACTTTATTGCTCTTGAAGAATGGAGAGTGCATTGCACTTTTTTGGATCATTCTAGTGTTTTCCTGGGTTTTAAACAAAGAGGTTGGGGCCTTGTTCCTTTTTGCTTCTTTAATCATTAGTTACAAGATAAGAATGTGAATATAGGGATTAAGGTTGTCTGGGTGAACTCATGTGTTTGTGGTTTTCCTAGTAAAAGGATTAGTAGCCATCTCCAAGTAGTTAAAGATTACCTCCAATCATGGAGCTAGTAAGAGAGAGTAGACAGGGAGGGGAAGGTTCGAGTTGCTAGTACATAGGTCGAGTAGCTTATGTTGAAACAAGAGTCCTCTCCCCTCATAGCTATTAAGAGGGCTAATTCATTTGGCAATAGAACATCTTATTGGGAATTGATGAGGATTAAGGAGCTTGAATGGTTCCAAAAGTCTATATTGAAATGGTTGCCCAATGGTGACTGTAACTTTAAGGTTTTCCATATTGTGGCATTTAATTAGCAATGATAGAATTTAATTGACCACGTTAATATTAAAGGTGCATGTGTGTCATAACCCAAGGAGCTCAAGTCAACCATTTTCTCTCATATTCAACATGAGTTGGGAGATTATATGTAGCCTTGCTTGAAAATGAATGAGTCTTTTTTTCCTAAATTAAAATGGTTGCGAACTATATTTTGGAGGGTCCTTTTTTGTTCTTGGAGGTATGGGATGTAGTTTAGGAGTGTGATAATAATAAGGTGTCAAGCCCAAATGGTTTCAATTTCAATTTTATCAAGACAACATTAAGAGTTGATCAAGTAGGATGTGATGAATTTCCTTGTAAATTTTTATGACCATGGGCACCTGCCTGGGTTCATCATCGCCTCTTTCATTGTTTTGATTCCCAAAGTGGCACCAGCTAAGGAGCTTTCTTAATTTTTCCAATCTCATTGGTAGGTTGTATCTATAAACTTTTGGCAAAGGTTTTGGCTAATAAATTCTTATTGGTCATTGAGCAAATTATTAGGGAGTTTCAATCAACTGTTGTTAAAAGTCAATACATATTGGATAGTATCTTAATAGTCAATGAGATCATTGAAAAACTTAAAAGGATGAGAGAGGATGGAGTTGTTCTTAAAATCAATTTTGAAAAAGCTTACGATACACTTAAATGGTCTTTTCTCATTAACGTTATGCAGTTTATGGGCTTTGGCGAACGATGGTGTCAATGGATATGGGAATGTATCTCAACTCCTCAGGTATCTATCCTTGTTAATGCTAGTCCTATGAAGCAATTTTTGATGGCGAGGGATCTACATTGAGGGGATCATTTTTCCTCATTCCTATTTTTGTTAGTCATGGAAGGACTTAGTATTCATCTGTGGTTCTCTTATCTATAATTTGCTTACAATACCATTTTGTTCAATGTTGCAATGAATGAGTCCATACGAAACTTCAAATTGATTCTTTAGTGTATTCAATGTTTTGTGTTGAAAGTTAATCTTACTAAGTCAGAAATTTATGGGGTTAGGGTGGAGGACAAGAGAATACAAAATTGGGCCTCTTACTAGAAGTGTCAATTCGGTTCTCCTCCTATGAATTATTTGGGACTTCCCTTAGGAGTTATTCCATGTCAAAGAGGCTTGTGCGATCTAGTTATCAAGAAGATGGAGGCTTGACCCGCTAAATGGAATCCCATTTTTGGTTAAAGGCAATGCGACTAATTTTGATCAAATCCTCCCTTCATTCGCTACCGCTTTGCTTGATGTCTATTTTCTGAATGCTATGGAGCATTGAGAACCGGATTGAAAAGATTCAGCAATCTTTCTTCTAGGGAGATGAAGATAGTCATAAAAAGGTCCATCATATGGGTTGGGGCTTAATGTGTTGAGCCAAATCATGTGGCAGATTGGGCATTGGTTGAGTGGGTGATTGTAGCCATGGTTTTCTTATTAAATGGCTGTGGTGGCTAGAAAATGAAAAGCATAGGCTCTAGGTGGGAACTCTCAATGTAAGGTATGGTGGGTATTGCTATTGACCGTGGGAATGGTGCTCTAGGCTCACAAAGATGTCCCCCATATGGTGAGGCTCTTGTTGCTTGGCTTTGAGAATGCTACACCATGTCCTTCCATTTGCCTTTCGTAGTTTTTTCTTTTGGCTAATCTTGACATGATATTGCTATTGGTGTGGGTGAATATGGAAGTCTTGCATATGGCCAACCATTTTATGTGTTATACAAACTTTAAATTGGGCTCTTATTTATGTATGTGGGTATAAAGCACCACACTACTAAGAAATTTTTTATGAAGCAATGTTGTTTACAAGGATATTGTAGGAAGATAGCTATTGTTGCATAGTAGATGGACAATTTTGTATTTGAGGCAAGTCTTTGGCCTCCTCCAAAATGGAGGGTTGTTTATGGTTAAAATAACTATGAATAAAATCTCTTGCAATTCAATATATATATAGTAGTGCAGTTGATAGTATTTAGATTCATAGGAAATTCTTATACAGTAGTGAAATGGATCTTAAAATATCTTAGAAGAATCACAAATATCAATTTGATATGTTGATTTTGATTATGCTAGAGATCTTGATAAGAGAAAAACCTTGACTTTATGATTTCACTCTTTCTAGTTATGTATTAATTGGAAGGGA
>CM075434.1:268533-328533 GCA_037832385.1 Rhizophora apiculata | reverse complement strand
AAAAGAGAAGTGTTGTTATCAAAAAGTGAAGAGGTCGTTTCATTGTTCAAGAATTAAACTATTCAATACTTGTAAGAAAAGCTAATGAAGATAAATAACTCATTTTCTCGATGGAATTCCATCAAAAAAAAGGTATGAATGGTCTACATTAGCTTTTCTTATATGTATTATGTGTTTCAATTCTTAAATTATAAGACTAGCTTTTCATTTTTAGCTAACAATGTTGCTTCCTTTGTTGCAAAGACTCATTTACATAAAAGGATGGTGAAATTGACTTTATGTCTACACAAAACATTATATTCATTGGAGCAAGCACATTTGCACACCTTTGGCAAACACTTTAAACCTATTGAATTCCATCAAGTTAATGAGTCATTGCTCTTGATTAGCTTTTTTTATAAGTATTGATTGGATTAATTTCCCAAACAATGAGACCATTTCTTCATTTTTTGATAACATAACTTTTCTTTTATTGCAAGGATTCATTCACACAAAATGATCTTGTAATTAACATTTGTGTCAACAATAAACATTATATTCTTTGCAACTAGCTTGTTTATACATATTTGGTACTCTAAATCCATTGAATTCCTTTAAACAAAGCTTTGATTAATCTTGATTAGCTTTTTTTTTATTCCTATTAATTGTTTTAATTCTTGAATAATGAGGCCTTCTATTCATTTCTAGCAAATAAGGCTCCTTTGTTGTAAGGACTAATTTACATAAAATCAGGGTGAAATTAACTTTTGTATTTACAAAAAATTTATATTCATTGGAACAAACATGATTGTACACCTTTGGTACTCTGAATCCATTAAATTCCATCAAGTGAGTTATTGATCATGATTAACTTTCCTTATAGGTATTGAATGGTTAAAATCTATAACAATGAGATTGCCACCTCATTTTTTAATAACAGGGCTTCCATTTTTGTTACAAAAACTCATTCACACAAAATGATCCTCAAATTAACTTTTATATCAATGACAAACATTGTTTTAATTGCAAGAAACTCATTTCTACATCTTTGGTACTCTAAATCCATGGAATTTCAACAAAAAAAGGTGTGATTGCTCTAGATTAGCTTTTCTTATAGTAATGAGTGCTTCAATTCTTGAATAATGAGACTGTCTCTTCATTTTTAGTCAACAAGGCTCTTTCCTTCATTACAAGGGCTCATTCACACAAAATGTTCTCATAATTAACTTTTGTGTCAATGTCAAATATATATTCATTGCAACAAGCATGTTTGTACATTTTTGGTACTCTAAATCCATTAAATTCCATCAAAGAAGGTGTGATTGGTCTATATTACCTTTTCTCATACATATTGACTATTTGAATTGTTGAATAATGGGATTCTCTCCTCAATTCTTGCTAATAAGGCTCCTTCCTTTGTTGTAAGGACTCATTTACAAAAAATGAGGGTCAAATTAATTTTTGTGATGGGATCCATGGAAAACTTGATACATAGAGAGTTTCTAAGGATTCATTAAGCATTCAAGAAGGGCAAATGACATATTTAATAGATAAATAGATAAAAGAGGCAATTAGTGGACAAATTGAGAAAACTTTGGTTAAAAAAGATAATTCATGCTTGAAAAGTAACAAAGCATATTTTAATGTAGGCCAAGGCTTTATTAATTTAGTTGGAGTACATACTAGGCTAGGGTTATAATAAAATCAACTCCTAAATAGAAATTTGTTATAAAATATGAGTTTACGACAAAATAGGCGAATTTTTACATTTTAGGAGTTTATCATTGTCTTTATTTTGAGGGTTTTTAGGGTTGTTGATTTAGCCTATAAGTAGGCTAGATTGCATTGTTAAAAAGAGCAAAACATTAATGAAAATAAAAGTGAGAATTTTCTCCTTTGGTTCTTTCAAGAACTAAAATTCTTATCATGATCTAAATCTTCTTATGGTGTTCAACCTCCCAAATCTCTTCTTTGCTAAGTGTGGCATCCATATCCTTCTTTATGCCTTAGATTTGTGTTCCTTGAACATTGGGTCTATGTATTGCATCATTGAAATCTATTTTAGCTTTCTTGGTTTCTTGTTCAACTTAATGTGCATGTTGGGATCCTAAGCCATACCTTTTGGGGTTTACATCATTTTGTGTCTACACAAAACATTATATCCCTTGTAAAAAGTACATTTGCACATCTTTGGTACTCTAAACCCATTCAATTTCATCAAGTAAATGAGTCATTGATCTTGATTAGCTTTCCTTACAAGTGTTGAATGATTTAATTCTTGAACAATGAGACTGCCTCTTCATTTTTGGATAACAAGGCTTCACTTTTGTTGTAAGGATTCATTCACACAAAATGATCTCATAATTAGCTTTTGTGTCAATAGCAAACACTAGATTCATTACAATAATCTTGTTTGTACATTTTTAGTACTTTAAATCCATTAAATTTCACCAAAACAAAGGATTGAATTGTCTAGATTACCTTTTTTGATACTCATTATGTGTTTCAATTTCTAAATAAAGAATCTATCTCTTCATTTCTAACTAACAAAACATTATATTCATTGCAACAAGCATTTTTGTACGCCCTAGGTACCCTAAGCTCATTGAATTCCATCAAATAAATGAGTCATTAATATTGATTAGATTTCCTTAAAGGTTTTGAATGGTTAAATTCTCAAACAATGAGATTACCTCTTCATTTTTTGATAACAAGGCAATGAAATCCATGAAGAAGTTGATGGAAGGAGGGCTTTTAAGGATCTATTAAGCATTCAAGAAGGGCCAATGACATGTTTAAGAGCTAAAAGGATGAAAGAGGTACTTAGTAGGTTAATTGAAGAAATTTGGGACAAAAATGCTAATTCAAGCTTGAAAGGTGGCAAAACATATCTTAATGTGGCTGAAGGCCTCATTAATTTGATTGGAGTACTTAACGAGCTAAGGTCACAATAAACTCCACTCCTAAATAGGTCCTTATTATAAAATAGGATTGCTCCTAAAACAAATAGGAGAAAATTTGTTGTTAGCTTATTTAGGAAGTTTTTATTATCTTTAGGGTTAAGGTTGTTAATTTATCTTATAAATAAGCTTCATTTCATTATTAAGAAAATAAGAAAACAAAACTTTAGTGAAAATAAAAGTAGGAATTTTCTCCTTTAATTCTTTTAAGAATTAAAGAATTTATCAAGAACTAACTCTTGTTGTGATGTTCAACCTAACTTATTACTCCTTAATCCCTTCTTTTTGGGAGTGTGGCATCCATATCCTTCCTTATATCTTAGGTTTGTGTTCCTTGAACATTTGGTCTATGTCTTGTATGATTGAAACCTAATTTAACTTACTTGGGCTCTTATTTGATTCCTTATGTGTGTTGAGTCTTTATGTCACATCTTTTGGGTTCACATTTGTTGTTATTAAAGCTTGGATCTAAATTAGGTTTGCTTATCTAATTTTGATTTCTTTTTTTTTTCATCATTCTTCTTAGATACATTTTATATCCTCTTGTTCGAAAACCCCAATTTATATTTTCTTGTCCATAAACCCTAGTTTATTTTTCTTTGTCTTTAAATTTGTGAAAAATTATAGAGAAAAAAGGGACCAAAAAACAAAAGAAAAGGTCAAGTTTGAGTGATTATGGCAATAGCAAAACATTTTGGTTAGTCTGACCATAATAATAACCTAGATTCTAGCTCAACTCTTAATTTATCATCAATTTCATTTTCCCTATTTTATCTTTTAACTTTCCCTTTTTCTTTTACCTTATCTCAATTTTGTTTCATTTATTATATTTGGTGAGTTTGGTTCCTTCCAGATTAATCCTCTTAATTTAGTTTGTTTAGATCTTAAAGAGCTAAAAGGGGAAATCTGAGTGGTAAAAGCCAAGGGTGCGAACATATATTGAGAAAAACCCTTAAAGAGTATAAACATGAGGGTGTGTGACATTATTTTTGAATGAAACACATAAGGGAGTGTTTTGTGAGGTATCCCAACCATTTTACATAGACTTAAGACCATGTCTACCAAAGATGAAGGTATAGCTAATGAGGAAGGAAGTGATGTCATTCAAGATCAAAGGTTATGCAGCAATAATTTGAGCACATGAACACCAAATTTGATGATACAAGTGATAGGATGGAGAAGCAAGCCAATACAATAGTACAATTGCAAAAGAGGCATAGGGGCCATGAAGTTCCTAATGCAAGAAGGCTAAAAAGACAAGATTATGGTCATGAAGACAATGTAAAAGATGACAAAATTAATGATCCAGCAACTTTGTTTAGAATTGCTAATAATAAAAATGGTTAAAGAGATTTTACGAGGCAAGTCACTTATGACCATGATTTAAGGAGCATTGAAATGAAATTTCTCTGTTTAAAGTGAAAACAATCTTAAAGCCTACTTAGAATGGGAGAAGATGGTTAAGTTGGATTTTGACTCCCACAACTACTTTGAAAAGAAAAAGGTAAAACTTATTGCTGTTAAGTTTTCTAATTAAGCTAATAATTGGTGGAATCAACTTGTTTTGATTAAGAGAAGGAATCATAAGAGGCTTATTTAGGAGGAGGCTCTTCCCTAATCATTATTATAGGGATTTGTACCAAAGGCTAAAAGGACTCAATCAAGGCACCAAAAGTGTGGAGGACTACCATAAGGTCATGGAGATTGCTATGATCCATGCTAATGTGGAGGAGGACAATAAAGCAACCATGGCTTAATTCTTGTAAGGGTTAAATAGAGACATCATCAACACAATTGAATTGCAACATTATATAGAGTTGTAGGACATGGTGCACATTATGATGAAAGTTGTGAGACAAGTCAAATAGTGGGGTTAGACACAATTTAGATAGAATTTGGGTTCATCTTCATCTTGGAAGCCAAATTGGAGAAAAAGGGATGGTAAGGTTGATTACAAGCCCAAGGCCAAATCTTACAATAGTAAAGAAATGAGTCCTAACTAGGAGAAAGATAATTCTAATTCCCAACCAAGAAAAAATAAAGATGTTAAATGTTTAAGTACTAGGAAGGGGACATATTACATCTCAATGTTTAAATACGTGTACCATGGTGTTGCGGTGTAATGGTGATATTGAGATAGAAAGTGAGTTTGATGGTGATTCCATGCCACCATTGGAGGATGTAAGTGATGGAGAGGAGTACCCAGTTGAGGGAGATGTGTTCGTGGTTAAATGAGCATTGGGAACACAAGCCAAGGAAGATGATGAAGTGTAAAGAGATAATATCTTCCATACATAATGGCACATGAAAGATAAAGTATGCAACATGATCATTGATGGGGGGAGGTTAAGGTAAATAAGTAGGTATTAGAATTATTTACTCTTGGCACATATACTGATGAGGTCTTGTGCAATGTTGTACCCATGTATGATAGGCATATTTTGTTGGGAAGACCATGGCAATATGATCGACATGTAATGCATGATGGGTTTAAGAATAAGTACTCTTTTGTAATAAATGATAAACCCATTATTGTTGTACCTTTGACACCTTACCAAGTATAAAATGATCAATTAAGGAATAAAAAGAGAGTGAGAGGAAAAAAAAAAATGAAATTGAGGTTGAGAGGAGAAAAGAAGAAAAGAATAGAGAGAAAGGAGATAAGACTGAGATAAAAGAAGAAAGAGAGTAAGAGAGAAAATTTAAGAGTTTGTATGCAAAAGAGAGTGATGTTAAGAAAGGTTTTTGCTCAAATTTGTCTATAATTGTACTTTTATACAAAGAGGCTTATTTTAGTACTAATGAGCTTTGCCCTTCTTTGCTTAGTGTTGTCATTTCTTTTTTGTAGGAATTTGATGATGTTTTGCCCAAACAACCAAGAGGCTTGCCACTTTTGAGGGGAATAAAACATTAGATTGAATTCATCTATGGTGTGATAATTCCAAATTGATTAGCCTATAGAAGTAATTTTAAGGAGAAAAAAGAGCTTCAAAGGCAGGTTAATAAGCTCATGGCAAAGGAATATGTGAGGAAGATCATGAGTCCATTTGTAGTTTCAGTATTACTTGTGCCTTAGAAAGATAGGACTTGGAGGATGTGCATTAATTGTTGAGCAATTAACAAAATCACTATAACATATCACCATCTTGTACCTAGATTGGATGACATGTTAGATAAATTGCATGGTTCATGTGTCTTTTCTAGAATTGAGTTGAAAAGCGGATATTACTAAATTAGGATGAGAGAAGGAGATGAGTGAAAAACAACTTTCAAAACTAGGTATGGTTTGTATGAATGGCCTGTTATGCCATTTGGTCTCACTAATGCATTGAGCACTTTTATGAGATTGATGAATCATATTTTACAAGCATTCATTGGTAATTTTGTCATTGTGTATTTTGATGATATTTTTGGTCTATAGTAAAATCTTAGATGAGCATCTTGATTCTATTTTAAGTGTTTTATGTTTTGAGAAAGTGTATGTTAACCTCAAGAATTGTTTTTTTTACATTAATCAGATCTTATTTCTTGGCTATGTTATGAGTGCTAAAGGTATTGAGATTGACAAGGAAAAGTTTAAGGCAATTTGTGCTAGTTTCTATAGACATTTTGTTAAGGCCTTTAGCACCATGGCTGCACCATGAACTAAGATTGTTAACAAGATATGAGATTTAAATGGAGTAATGATTAGACAAGACTTTTAATTTAATCAAGGAAAAATTTAGTTTTGTACCCTTACTTGTTTTACCTGACTTTGCTTAAACTTTTTAGATTGTGTGTGATGCTTTAGGTATTGGCATTGGAGCTATTTTAATGTAAGAATTTAACCAATTGCCTACTTTAGTGAACAACTAGGTGGAGCAGCCCTTAGTTATCCCATTTATGATAAGGAGATGTGTGCATTGGTTGCCTTAAAGATATGGTAGCACTACCTTTGGCTTATGAGTTTGTCATCCATACTATCCATAAATCCTTAAAGCACTTGAAGGAATGAAAGAAGTTAAACAAGAGACATGCCTAATGGTTCAAATTCATTGAAACCTTTTCCTACATCATCAAATATAAATATGGTAAGGGGAATGTGGTAATTGATGCATTATCTTGCTAGTATGCCCTTATCTCTATACTTAATGCAAAATTGTTAGAATTTGAATATATTAAAGATATATTTGTGAAATATCCTAACTTTGCTAATGTGTATAAGACATGTAAGAAGTTAGCCTTTGGGATATTTTATAGGCATGAGGGTTTCTTATTTAGGGAAAATTGATTACATGTGCCTATGAGTTCCTTAAGGGAGTTGGTTATGTGAGAAGCATATGGGAGATGGTCTAATGGGTCATTTTAGAGTTAGAAAACTCTGAATGTCTTAGTTGAACATTTCTTTTGGCCACACATGAAACAAGTTGTTGATAAGGTGTGTAAGAAGTGCACAACCTACAAATAGGCCAAATCTAGAGATTTACCCTATGGCTTCTACTCTCTTTTACCCATACCTAACCAACCCTGGGTTGGTTTATCTATAGACTTAGTGCTAAAGTTGCCACAATCAAAATGTGGTAAGGATTCTATATTTGTTGTTATTAACAAGTTTTCAAAGATTGAACACACCATCCCATGACATAAAATTAAGGATGCAAACAATGTAGTCAAATTGTTCTTTAGAGAGGTACATTTGCAAGGCATGCCTTACAACATTGTTTCAAACCAAGAAACAATGTTCTTGAGCTACTTCTAGAAGATGTTGTAGGTAAGTTAGGCACTAAATTGTTGTTCTCAATTACTGGCCATCCAATAACCACTATATTCACTCCAGCAAGCTTGTTTCCACATCTTTGGTACTTTAAACCCATTGAATTTCATTAGAAAAAAGTATGAGTGGTCTTGATTAGCTTTTCTTGTATGTATTAAGTGTCTTAAACCCTAAATAATGGCACCATCACTTTAATTCTAACCAACAACTCTCTTTCCTTTGTTACAATGACTCGTTTACACAAAATGATGATGAAATTAAATTTTGTGTTTAAATAAAACATTGTATTCATTGGAAGAAGCACACCTTTGGTGCTCTAAATCTATTAAATTCTATTAAATAAAAGAGTCATTGATCTTGATTAGCTTTCAATATCAATATTGAATGGTTTAATTCCTAGATAATGTGATCATCTCTTTATCTCTTCATTTTTTTTATAACAAGCATGTTTATATTCATTATATTCATTATATTGAACCAAGCTTTCATAAGTTTTTGGGCTTTTGGGCTTAAGGTTTCAATATTGGGCATGCTTAGGGTTGAAGACTTAGAAAAGTCATCAGTGGCTTGCTTTCATGGGCTTGGAATGTTTTGGGAACCTAAAGGGTTTGAGCTTTGGCTTTTTAAGCTAAACATGTCAACCCATGCTTTTGGTTAGGTTGTTTGTGATTGGTTCTTTTCTTATTGGGCTTTCTTTGCTTGAGCTTTCATTTTGGATTCATGGGCATTTTGGGCTTGTTTTGAGGATGAGGTTCTTGTTCCTTACAAAAATTCTCTTGTAGGAAAATCTAGTAAGTAGTTTGAAGAACTTCAAATATGTTCAATTTCAAAATCAAAAACACCTAAAATTACTTGCCATCATGCAAAAATCTATTTGGATGCAATATTTTGAACATCCTTTTGTAAAATAGATTTTGCTACTTGACAATCAATGCATAATAAGAATTTTTGATTTAACAAATCATGTTAAAATTTTAAAATGCATAAAACAATTGCCAAATTTCCTTTTTAATAGCAGAATACCACCTTTGACTATCATTCCAATGCTTGGATGTGAAATGAACAAGTTGTTCATACTAATCCTTGACTTGTTTCTAAATCCCTTCATATCCTAGTTTAGACGCATTAGTCTTAACTATTTTGGGTTGGTTAGGATTGCTTATGTGAAGACAAGGCAACTCTTTGACCTAACATTTAATCCCTCTCAATATGGCTATCTATTAATTAGTCTATGGTTGAGATAAGGCTTGGTTTAGGGTTGGTCAAACCTTTTTAGACAATTTTAAGATTATAAGGAGCTTAGATGGACTAAAGTAATAGGTTTGGATTTGAAGTTGATGGGCTTTCAAGGAACTTTTATAGAAACTGGATTTTAACTTGATCATTTCCTAACGTATTATGTATCCTGAAGCTTTGCACTTAAGCACGTGTTAGGACATTTACCTCTTTCTCTTCTGACCTTATTTCAAAAGAGGCTTTGAGTTCATCAACTTGGAGACTAGCTTCATCTTTTGAAGATAGTTCAAGAGTACTAGCTTCTAAGGTTTCAAACAACAATGCCTATAGTTGGGCTTGAACACTATTAAACTGTTCAAAGGCTTGGAGCTTTTTGTGAAGTTTATAGTATCTGGACATGTGACTAGGCTTTCCACAATTATAACAACAGCATTTGGATGCTTGGGCTTTGTTGTTTGTTTAGGCTTATTAGGTTTAGGCCTAAAAGTTTTTTTGGGCTTAGAAGATTGTTGGTGTTTGTTAGGCTTAGATTTTGAGTGAAAAGGATTTTTTGATTTGGTAATGGGCTTATGCTTTGTTTTGGTCTTTTCTTTATGATAGAGATTATCATTAAATTGGGCATAAGAGGATCCCAACTCCTCTTGAGTATTCTTTTGATTTCACTTGATCTATTTTTGGAGCTTTAGATTTGCACAAATCTACAGTCCTTCTTTCTAGACAAAGCTTATTAGTTCACCATAAGCCAATTGATGATAAAGAATTTGGCCATTATACTGAGCTTACAGTTTAGATCTTACCTTATTGCTGAGTTGCCATAGTAATCCTACAAAAAACTTTTCTTTCTAGAAAACTTGATTTGCATCATCTTGTTGCACGACACGTGTTAGAAACATAATTATGTGACAATGGAAATTGTGCAAATATTTGCATTTAAGATTAGATAAGAGTTCAACGTTCTTATCTTTTATGTGACATGGATCACCAATAAAGTGCTATATTACGGCAAAGATAAGACTTGCCCCAACATTGGGGATTGTTTGTTGGATATTATCAAGGAGAGGTTCACCATGAGCATTTCTTTTGATTGCTTGGAAAATGTTGTCATTGTCAGTTGGAGTAAGTATGTGATCTAACCAACCTTTGAGCTATCTTAAGAATCCTACAACAAGGATCTCAACAATGGCATGGCTAAAGGTATGACTATAGGTTTGTATGCATTGGACATTATGGTCATTTATTGAAGGAGATTCAGAATCTGATGTTCAAAATATCCATCAATGTTCCACTTATAGATTGAATTAGAGCTGTATTTTGTTTGAAGAAAAATTAGCTTTTCTTCAAAAGCAAGGTCAAGAGCTATGGATCAGGGATATTACATCTTTGAAGATGTTCCCAGTGGTTCCACTTTGAGATGTTTTACCATTAGTGATTTTGTGTTAGGCAAAAATCTTAAGATAAGTCATCATCAAGTGTAATCAAAGTCTATACCTTTTTGCTTATTGATGCTTCAGGTTTAGATTCTTTTATAGCTTATAGTTTGAGCATCAAAGCTTCCTTAAATTCTATTGATGATGTGTTTGAAATTTGAAAAGGTTTAAAAATAGGTTTTGTTGAAAACTCTATAGCAAAGGCATCAAGTTTTGAAATTTCTTTTGAAATTCAAAAACTTGTTCAGTAAGCTTTTGTATATCTTTTGTTTAAAAATCTTCATGCTTTCTATTTACTTTGAATGGTGACGTAAGAATATAAGAGCCTTTGTGCTTGAATTGAATTTCACAAGATGGAGAATGAACGTACTCCATTTTTGAGCCATTCATTAACTCGCATTGTTGTGATTGGATTTGAGCTTATAATTCACCTTCCTCTTTAAAAGATGACCATAGGTACTTGAAAATAGTACTCATCAAACCAATCAAAAAATAAAACATGCTTTTTGTTTCTAGTCACCTAGTCATAATAATCTTACTAGATTTCTAGTTTTTTCTCATTTTGAAAATTTTTGAAAAACCATTCTCTTTTGTTAGCATTATGCTAGCCATAAATTTCTTTTTTAATCACAAAATCTTTTTCCAAAACATGGAGTTTAGGATATATCTCATGCTTAATAGGAAACTGGACTTATGATGCCGTGGCTTAGGGGGATTCTGAGGAGTCCTATTGTGGTGGCACATAAGTGGCTTAAGGGACCTATCCACGTAGATCTACACCTCTTATACTACCAATTCGAGCATAAATGCTAAATGGTTATCTTGTAGAAAGGCTACATTGCAAATAATTTTAGATTTTGGTTTCTAGATTTTCATCCTTATTGGATTAAGATTCAACACTTGTGGAGTGTTTAGCAAAAGACATGTTGACACTGCCATCTCTATGCTAAATAATCTTGTTGACATCCATTGCCAAAGGAGGCTTTAGGGCAAAAACATTTTCAAGTTTCCAGTTGTCAAGTAGATTTACCTCATTCCATTTAATGTACTTGGGTGTTTGGAGGTTAGCTTTGTGAATGTCTGTTTCCTATAGAATTGTTTCCTTATGGGTTCCATGACTAAGGGCTTTGGTGTTGAATGCTATTTTCATAGCCTTATAATGTATCCTATACATTAGGCTTAGTGGAATTGATTCTTTAGTGAATTGATTGTTGTGAAGCTTGATTTGTAAGGTAAGAACATCAAGAATATCCTTTCATGCAAAGAAACTGTGAAATTTAGAAAACAATTAAAATAAATTGGACCTAAACTTAAGCTTGTTTCTATAATACCTAAGAGAGAATCATTTAATTTTAGAATATGAGAATCTTTAAGGGCAATAAGAACAAAAGTATCCAACCCTTCCTTAGAAAAGGGCTTGATTCCTACCTTGGCAAGGCCAAAGTGCAAGAAATTGTAACACTTTAGTGATGCTTTATAGAGGTAGAGGGAAGAAGCTTCACCATTTCAAAGGAATTGTAAAGATGGTAGTCCCACTCCTCCATCTTGATTGTGTAATCATCTTGTAGAAACACAAACCTAAGGTATAAAGATGGATATGGACACCACATTCCAGAAAAAGAAGGGATTTAGGAGTGATAAGTTAGGTTAAATGCTATGAGAGTTAGTTTTTGATAAATTCTTTAATTCTTAAAAGAACTAAATGAAAAAATTCTTACTTTTATTTTCACTAATGTTCTTTTTTTAATAATGTAAACATAATTATTTATGGGCTAAATTAATAACCCATACCCTAGAGATAATGAAAAACTTTGTAAATAATCTAACAACAATCTACTCCTATTTGTTTTAGGAGTTGCCCTATTTTATTATAAACTCTTATTTAGGAGTGGAAATTATTGTAACCTTAACTTATTGAGTACTCCAATTAAATTAATAAGGCCTTAGACCACATTAAGATATGTTTTTCCACCCTTTAAGCTTGAATTAGCTTTTTTTGGAACAAAATTCATCAATCAGCTTGCTAAGTGCTTCTTTCATCCTTTTAGCTCTTGAACATTTTATTGGCCCTTCTTAAATGCTCCATGGATCCTTAGAAGCCCTCCTTGTATTAACTTCTCCGTAGATCTCATCATTTCCCCTCTCCTTAAAATGATTTGTCCTCAAATCATTACTTGCATCAAAAGGAGAAAGATTATAAACATCAAATGTTGCATTCACATTGTACTCACTAAAACTTGTAGGCATTATCATTAATTTGTGCCACCACTTGAAATTGACCATCTCTTCTAAGCTACAACTTTGAATGCCTCTAAGCCAAGAACCTCTCATTGTGCATATGCACCTAAACTCAATCACTAAGTTTAAATACCACCTTCTTTCTTCCTTTGATGACATGGGATGCATAATACTATGTTCATTTTGTAATTTGTTGCCACACCTTCTCACGCAACTTCTTCACCACTATGAGATCATTTTGTGTAAATGACTCTTTACAATGAAATGAATAGCCTTGTTTTTAGAAAATGAAGAGATAGTGCCATTGTTTGGGAGTTAAACCATTCATTCAATGCCTATGAAAAAAGTTAATCAAGATCAATGATTCATTTACTTGATGGAATTTAATGGGTTAAGAGTACCAAAGATGTACCAATGATCTTATTGTAATGAGTATAATGTTTGCTCCCAGCACAAAAGTTAATTACGATAACATTTTGTGTAAACAACTCTTTGCAATGAAAAGAGAAGCCTTATTATCAAAAAATGAAGAGGCAATCTCATTCTTGGAGAATTAAACCATTCAATGCTAATAAGGAAAGCTAATCAAGATCAATGACTCATTTCCTTCATGGAAATCAATGGGTTTAAAGTACTAATGTTCTTATTATAACGAGTATAATGTTTGCTTTTGGCACAAAAGTTAATTATAAGATCAATTTGTGTGAATGACTCTTTACAACAAAATGAATAGCCTTGTTATTAGAAAATGAAGAGAGTGTCATTGTTTAGGAGTTAAACCATTCAATACCTATAAGGAAAGCTAATCAAGATCAATGACTCATTAGCTTCATGGAATTTAGTGGATTTAAAGTACTAAAGGAGTACTAACAACCCTATTCTATTGAATAGGATGTTTTGAGTTACACAAAATTTAATTTCACTATCATTTTATATAAATAAGCTCATGCATTGAAGGAAAAAGCCTTGTTAATGAAAAGAAAATTTCATTATTCTAGAATTAAAAACTTAAATAGCTATAAGAAATGCAAATCAAGATCAATTTGACCCTTATATGTATGAATTCAATTAGTTTAGAGTACCAAAGTTGTATACACATACTTGTTGTAATGAATATAATGATTATAAACATCGTTGTAAGCAAAAAATGAAGTGATGATCACCTTGTTCAAGAATTGAACCATTCAATACTTGCAAGGAAAGCTAATCAAGATCAATGACTCATTTAATTGATGGAATTCAATGGATTTAAAGTACTAATGATGTACAAATGAGCTTGTTTTTTGTTGACATAAAAGGTAATTACAAAGGAATGAGCCTTATTAGTTAGAAATGAAGAGATAGTCTTATTATTTGGTAATTGAATCACCCAATGTGCATAAGAATAGATAATCTAGACCAATCACACCCCATTTTTGATGGAATTCAATGGATTTAGAGTACCAAAGTTGTATAAATGAGCTTATTGCAATGAAAAGAGTTCATTTTGTGTGAATAAGTCCTTGCAATGAAAGGAGAAGAGTTGTTATCAATAAATGAAAAGGAGGTCACATTGTTTGAGAATTAAACCATATAACATTTGTAAGGAGAACTAATCAAGATCTATGATTCATTTACTTGATGGAATTTGATGGGTTAAGAGTATCAAAGGTTTACAATCATGCTTGTTGTATTAAATATAATGTTTTATGTTGACACAAAATGATGTGAATCCTCACAAATGTGGCTTAGGAACCCAACACACTTAAGGAATTGAATAAGAACCTAAGAAAGCTAAATCATATTTAAATCATGCAAGACCTAGACCCAATGTTCAAGGAACATGAACCTAGGGTATAAGGAAGGATATAAATGCCACACTAGTAAAGAAGGGATTTGGGAGTAAAAATTTAGGTTAAACACTATAAGAAGTGTTTGTTCTTGATAAGTTCTTTAGTTTTTCAAATAAATCAAAGGAGAAAATTTTCACTAATGTTATGCTCTTTTCAATAATAAAATCAAGCTTATTTATAGGCTGAATTAATAACCTCAAAAACCCAAAAAATAAAGTTAGTTATAAATGAATAGATGATCTCCTTATTTTAGAATTAAAACACTTAATACAAATAATAATAGCTAATTTAGACTAATCATACCTTTATTTGATGCAATTCAATGCAATTTAGACCAAAGTTAGTACCAATGGTGTAGAAATGAGTTTCATACAATCAATACAATGCTTATTGTTAACAAAAAGTTAATTTTGAGATCATTTTGTGTGAATGGGTCCTTACAACAAAAGGGGAAGCCATGTCATCAAAAAATGAAGAGGTGTTCTCATAGTTTGAGAATTAAATCATTCAATATTTGTAAGGAAAGCTAATCAAGATCAATGACTCATTTACTTGATAGAATTCAATGGGTTTAGAGTATTAAAGGTGTGCAAATGTGCTTGTTCCAAATAATATAATGTTTTATTGTTGACACAAAAGTTAATGTCACCATCATTTTGTGTAAATGAGTCCTTGTAACAAAGGACCCTTATTAGTTAGAAATGAAGAGATTGTCTCATTATTTAGTATTAGAAACACTCTTTATGTATAAAAAAATGCTAATCCAAACCAATCACACATTTTTTTGGATGGACATTAACGGATTTAAGGCACCAAAAATGAAGAAATGAGCTTGTTACAAGGAATATAATGTTTGTTGTTAACTCAAAAGCTAATGAGTCTTTATAACAAAAAGGAAAGTCTTGTTTTGAAAAAATAAAAGAGATAGCCTTATTATTTAGGAATTAAACAATTCAATACTTATCAGGATAACTTATGAAGATCAATGACTCATTTACTTGATGGAATTCAAAGGTTCAAAGCACTAAACACTCAATACATATGAAAAAAGCTAATTAAGACCAATCCAATATTTTTTTTAATGAAATTTAATTGATTTAGAACACTAAAGATCTACAAATGAGCTTATTGCACTAAATATAATGTTTGTTGTAGACAAAAGTTAATTATGAGATCATTTTATGGGAATGAGTACTTGTAATGAAAAGAGAAGCATTATCATCAAAAAAATGAAGAAGCAATGTCATTTTTTAGGAATAAAACTATTTTGTACCTCTAAGGAATGCTAATCAAGATTAATAACTCATTTTCTTGATGGATTTCAAAGTTTTCAATGTACCAAGGGCACTTAAATGTGCTTGTTTTAATTGATATTTTATTTTGTATTGACAAAAAATTTAATTTCATTATGATTTTGTGTAAAGGAGTCCTTGCAATGAAGGAAGGAACCTTGTTAGTTAGAAAAGAAGAGACATTCTCATTATTTAGCAATTAAAACACTTAATTAATATATGAAAAGTTAATCTAGACCAATCACACCTATTTTTGATGGAATTCAATGGATTTAAAGTACCAAAAATGTACAAATGAGCTTATTACAATAAATATAATGTTTGTTATTGGCACAAAAGTTAACTATGAGACCTTACAACGAAAAGGGAAGTTTTGTTGTCAAAAAATGAAGTGGACTCATTATTTGAGAATTAAACCATTCAATATCTATAAGGAAAGCTTATTAAGATTAATGACTCATTTACTTGATGGAATTCAATGGTTTTAGAGTACAAAAGGGGTGCAAACATGCTTGGTCCAATGAATATTATGTTTTGTGTAGATATAAAAATTAATTTCACCATCATTTTGTTTAAATGAGTCCTTGTAATAAAGTGAGGAGCCTTATTAATCAGAAATGAAGAGACAATGTCATTATTCTAGAATTGAAACACACAATGCATATGAGAAAAGATAATTTAGACCAATCACACTTTTTTTTTTCTTCATGGAATTCAATAGATTTAGAGTACCAAAGATGTACAAACAAGCTTATTCTTATAATTCAAGCTTGAAGGGTAGTAAATCATATCTTAATGCAGGCTGAGGCTTTATTAATTTGATTGGAGTACTTAATAGGCTAGAACTACAATAAAATTCACTCTCAAATAGGAGTATTTTTTTTTTATAAAATACATGTTTGCCATAAAATAGGAGTGTTTTATATTTCAAGAGATTATCATTGCCTTTATTTTTAGGGATTTTAAGGTTGTTAATTCAGCTTATAATAAGATTGATTTCATTATTTAAAAGTGCAAAACATTAGTAAAAATAAAAATGAAAATTTTCTTCCTTAGTTCTTTCAAGAACTAACTCTTCTTATAGCATTTAACTTGACTTATCAATCCTTTCATTGCTAAACTATGACATTCATATGCTTCATTATACCTTGGGTTCTTATTCCTTGTACTTTGGGTCTAGTTTTTTCATAATTAAAATATGATTTAGCTTTCTTGGGTTCTTCATGATTAGTTGTAAGTGATGGGTCCTTAAGACATGTCTTTTGGGATTCACATTAGTTAGTATCAAAGCTTTAAGGATTATAGGTTTATTTGTCTAAAGTTTGAGTTTTTCTTTTGTTCTTCTTCTTTACCACATTCTATAGCCTCTTGTTCTTGAATCTACAAACACTAGCTTTTTTTTTATTTTTGTCTACAAACCCTAAGTTGCTTGCCACATTCTATAGAACCTTTATTTCCTTATTTCTTTCTAATTCCAACATTGATTTGGATATAATTAATCATTTTTTTTTGTGTTTTGCAATTTAATCATAATGTGTTTTTCTTTGATTCTAATTTGTTAGAATTAGTTGGTTATAATGTGACTTTAATTAAGCTTGTTTAGTTCAATAAAGGAATATGAGAAAAAAGCCAAATTTATATAGTGTGCAAATATAAGAGTGACTATCATACTATAAGGGAGTGGAGTGAAACATGTGAGGGAGAGTGCATGTGAGGTTGTTCCTGACATTTTTTTTTTTAATGTAATTGATGATTTGAGGCAAATCATTTTTAAGGTGAGGGGAAATGATGAGATCCATGAAGGAACTAATGCGTAGAGGGCTTCTAAGGGTCAATTAAGCATTTAAGAAGGGCCTATGACCTGTTTAAGAGCTAAAAGGATGAAAGAGGTACTTAGCATGCTGATTAAAGAAATTTAGGCCAAAGAAGATAATTCAATCTTAAAGGGTAGCAAAGCACATCTTAATATGGGCCAAGGCTTTAATAATTTCATTAGAGTACTTAATAGGCCAAGGATACAATAAAATCCACTCCTAATTAGGAGTTTGTTATAAAATAAGAGTGTTCTTGCATTTTAGGAGTTTGTCAATGTCTTCATTTAGTTTTTAGGATTATTATGATCATTAATTCACCCTATAAATATGCTTAATTTCAATGTTAAAAAGAGTATAACATTAGAGAAAATAAAAGTGAGATTTTCTTATTTAGTTTTTAAAAGAACTAAACAACTTATCAAGAACTAACATTTCTTGTGGTGTTCAACCCAACTTATCACTCTTAAATCCCTTCTTTGCTAGAGGGTGCCATCCATATTTATCATTATAGCTTAGGTTGTGTTGCTTGAATATTAGAACTAAGACTTGCATAATTGAAACCTAATTTAGCTTTCTTGGGTTCTTGTTTGATTCTTTATATGTGTTGGATCCCTAAACCATATATTTTGGGATTCACATTACTATGTCATTATTCAAGAATTGAAACACTTAATACATTAAGAAAAGGGAATCTAGACTAGTCATATTCTTTTTTTATGGAATTTAATGGATATAGAGTGCCAAAAATGGACAAATGAGCTAGTTCTGGTTAATATAATGTTTAATGTTAACACAAAAGTTAATTACAAGATCATTTTGTGGGAATGAGTCCTTGCAATGAAAAGATAAGCCTTATTGTCAAAAAATGAAGAGGCAGTCTCCTTGTTTAAGAATTAAACTATTCAATACATGTAAGTAAAGCTAATTAGGATTAATGACTTATTTACCTAATGGAATTCAATAGGTTCAGAGTAGCACAAGTGTACAAACATGCTTATTTTAATGAATATAATGTTTTGTGTAGATACAAAAGTTAATTTCACCATTATTTTGTGTAAATTAGCCCTTGTAACAAAGGAACGAGCCTTGCTAGCTAGAGATAAAGAGACAATTTCATTATTCAACAATGGAAACACTTAATATGTATAAGAAAAGATAATCTCAACCAATCACACCTTTTTTTTTTTTTATATAGAATTCAAGGATGTAAAGTACCAAATATGGACAATCAAGCTTGGTGCAATGGATATGATACTTAACATTGACACAAAAAGTTAATTGCGAGATCATTTTGTGGAAATAAGGCCTTGCAACAAAAAGAGAAGCCTTGTTATCAAAAAATGAAGAGGTGGTCTCATTGTTTAAGAATTAAACCATTTAATACCTTTAATGAAAGTTAATTAAGATTAATCAAACATTTAATTGATAGAATTCAATAGATTTAAAGTACCAAATGTGTCCAAACATGTTTGTTCCAATGAATTTAATGTTTTGTGAAGACAAAATGGTTAATTTCACCATCATTTTGTATAAATATGTCCTTGCAATGAAGGAAGGAGCCTCATTAGCTAAAAATGAAGAGGTCTCAATATTCCTTTACCCATACCTAAGCAAACCTAGGTTGATTTATTTATGGACTTTGTGCTATAGCTGCCACGATCAAAATGGGGTAAGCATTCTATATTTATTGTTATTGACAAGTTTTCAAAGATGACACACTTCATCCCATGTCATAAAATTAACGATGCAAATAATATAGTTAAATTATTCTTTAAAGAGGTACATTTGCATGGCGTGCCTCAGAGCATTGTTTCAAACCAAGAAACAAAGTTCTTAAGCTACTTTTGGAAGACGTTATGGGTAAGTTAGGTACTAAATTATTGTTCTCAACTACTTGCCATCCAACAACCATTATATTCACTCCATCAAGCTTGTTTCCACATTTCTAGTACTTTAAACCCATTGAATTTCATTAAAAATAGGTATGAATGGTCTTGATTAGCTTTTCCTATTGGTATTACGTGTTTTAAACCCTAAATAATGGCACCATCACTTTAGTTTTAACTAACAACTCTCCTTTCTTTGTTACAATGACTTATTTACATAAAATGATGAAAAATTAAATTTTGTGTCAACATAAAACATTGTAATCATTAGAAGAAGCACATTTGTACACCTTTAATGCTTTAAATCCATTGAATTCTATTAAACAAAGGAGTCATTGATCTTAATTAGCTTTCATCATTGATATTGAATGGTTTAATTCCTAAATAATATGATCATCTCTTCATCTCTTCCTTTTTTTTGTTTTTTTAATAGGTTTTTGGGTTTTTGGGCTTAAAGCTTCAATGTTGGGCATGCTTGAGGCTAAAGACTCTAAAGAGTCATTAGTTGCTTACTTTCATGGGCTTGGAATGTTTTGGGAACTTGAAGGGTTTGAGTTGTGGCTTTCTGAGTTGAGCATGTCAACCCATGCTTTTTGTTAGGTTGTTTATGATTGGGTCTTTTCTTGTTGGGCTTTCTTTTTGGATTTCTTAGGCATTTTGGGCTTGTTGTGAGGTTAAGGTTCTTGTTCCCTACAAGAATTCTCTTGTAAGAAAATATGGTAAGTAGTTTGAAGAACCTCAAATATGTTTAATTTCAAATTTTAAAAACTTAAAATTGCTTGTTATCATACAAAAATCTATTTAAATGCAATATTTTGAACATCTTTTTGTAAAATAGATTTTGCTCCTTGACAATCAATGTGTAATAAGTATTTTTGATTTAGCAAATCATGCTGAAATTTTGAAATGCATAAAATAATTGACAAAATTTCTTCGTTAATGGCAGAATATCATCTTTGATAGTCATTCCAATGCTTGGATGTGAAAGAAACAAGTTCACGCTAATCCTTTACTTATTTCAAAATCCTTCCATATCCTAGTTTAGACACATCAATCCTAACTATTTTGGATAGGTTAGGATTGCTTATGTGAAGACAAGGTAACTCTTTGACCTAATGTTTAATCTCTCACACTATGGTTGCATGCTAATTAGTCCATGGTCGAGATGAGGCTTGGTTTGGGTTTGGTCAAACCTTTTTAAAACATCTTGAAGATTATAAGGAGCTTGGATGGACTAAATCAATGGGTTTGGATTTGAAGTTGTTGGGCTTTTAAGGAGGTTTTCTAGAAACTAGCCTTTAGCTTGATCATTTCCTAACATATCAAGTATCTCAAGGATTTGCTCTTAAGCACACATTAGGATACTTACCTCTTTCTCTTCATACCTTGTTTTAGAAGAGGTTTTGAGTTCATTAACTTGGAGACTAGCTTCATCCTTAGAAGATAGTTCAGGAGTACTAGCTTCTAAGGTTTCAACCAATAATGCTTGTAGTTGGACTTGAATAGTATTAGGTAATTTAAGGGCTTAGAGTTTTTTCTGAAGTTTATAGTATCTAGACATGTGACCAAACTTACCATAGTTTTAACAAATATATCTAAATGTTTGGGCTTTTGTTTGTTTAGGCTTATTAGGTTTAGGTCTAAAAGTTTCTTTGGGCTTAGAATACTGTTGATGCTATTTGGGTTTAGATTTTGTGTAAAAAGGATTTTTTAATTTGGTATTGTGCCTATGCTTTCTTTACGTCTTTTCTTTGTGATAGAGGTTATCATCAAATTGGGCATAAAAGAATCCTAACTCCTTCTAAGTCTACTTTTGTTCCTGCTTGATTTGTTTTTGGAACTTTAGATTTGAATAGATCTATAGTCCTTCTTTTTGGACAAAGCTTATTAGTTCACCATAGGCCAATTGATGATAAAGAATTTGGCTATTATACTGAGCTTACAATTTAGATCTTACCTTGATGTTGAGTAGCCTTGGTAATCCTGCCAAAAACTTTTCTTTCTAGAAAACTTGATTTGCATCATCTTGCTACATGACATGCATTAGAAACATATTTTTGTACTAATAGAAATTATGCAATTATTTTCATTTAAAATTAGATTAGAGTTCAACATTCTTATCCTTTAAGTGAGATGGATCACTAATAAAGTGCTTTGTTATGGCAAAAATAGGACTTGCCACAACATTGGGGATTGTTTATTGGCTATTATTAAGGAGAGGTTCACCATGAAAATCTCTCTTGATAGCTTGAAAAATGCTATTGTGGTTAGCTAGAGTGAGTATGTGATCCACTAACCTTTGAGCTATCCTAAGAATCCTGCAACAAGGATCTCAGCAATGGCATGGTTAGAGGTATAATTATGGGTTCTATATGCATTAGACATCATATTCATTTGTTGAAGGAGATTTAGAATCTAATGTTTAGAATATCCATCAATGTTCCACTCATAGATTGAATTAGAACTATATTTTGTTTGAAGAGCTTTTCTTCGAAAGCAAGGTTAGGAGTTGTGGGTCTAGCATATTACATTTTTGAAGATGTTCCCAGTGGTCCCACTTTGAGATGTTGTACCTTTAGTGATTTTGTGTCAAGCACAAAAGCTTGAGATAAGTCTTCATTAAGTGCAGTCAAAGTCTATACCTCTTTGCTTGTTGATGCTTCTAATTTAGATTCTTTTATAGCTCATAATTTAAGCATCAAAGCTTTCTAAAATTCATTTGATATGTATTTGAAATTTGAAAGGGTTTAAAATAGGTTTTGTTGAAAACTATGTATCAAAGACAATAAATTTTGAAATTTCTTTTCAAATTGAATAACTTGATATTGTGGCATCCACATTTATGAGTTAGTTTCCAATTATTTGTAAAATTTTATTTGTATAATTATTTTATTCAATAATCTTTTATGTATCTTTTGTTCAAATATCTTTAGTGTTCATGCTTTCTAAGTACTTTGAGTGGTGATGTAAGAATATAAGAGCCTTTGTGCTTGAATTGAATTTCACATGATGGAGGATGAATAGACTTTATTTTTGAGCCATTCATTCACTTACATTGTTGTGATTGGATTTAAGCTTGTAATTCATCTTCTTATATGAAAGATGGCCACAAGTACTCATATCCCCATTGAAATCAATACTCATTAAACCAATCAATGAATAAAACATGCTTTTTGTTTCTAGTCATCTAGTTAGAATAATCTTACTAGACTTTTAGTTTTTTCTCATTTTGAAAATTTTTGACAAACCATTCTATTTTTTCAGCATTATGCTGGCCATAAAATTTTTTTCTTAAAATTTCATTTTTAATCACAAAATATTTTTCTAAAACATGGAGCTTAGATTGTATCTTAGGCTCAATAGGAAACTAGACCTATAATGTTAAGGCTCTACGAGATTCTGGGCATTCCTATTATGGTGAAGCATAAGTGGCTTAAGGAACCTATCCACATAGATCTACACCTCTTGTATTACCAGTTTGAGCATAAGTGCTAGATGGTTGTCTCATAGAAAGGCTATGTTGCAAATAATTTGAGATTTTGGTTTCTAGATCTTTATCCATATTAGATTCGAATCTGGCACTTATGGAGTGTCTAGCAAAAGATATGCCGACACTACCATCTTTATGTTGACTAATCCTGTTGACATCGAGGCTTTGGGGCAAAAAATTTTCAAGTTTCTAGGTTTCAGGTAGATTTTCCTTATGCCATTTGATATACCTAAGTGTTTGGAGGTTAGCTCTATGCATGTTTGTTTCCCACAAAATTGTTTCTCCACAAGCTCTATAATAAAGGGCTTTGGTGTTAAACGTTGTTTTCATAGCCTTATAATGTATCTTATATATTAGGCTTAGTGGAATCAATCCTTTAGCGAATCAATTGTTGTGAAGCTTGATTTGCAAGGTAAGAACATCAAGAATATTCCTTTCATGTGAAGAAACTATGAAATCTGGAAAATAATTGAAATAAATTAAAGTTTAAAAGATTACAATCTTTAAAGGTAACAAGAATAGAAGTATCCAACTCATCCCTAGAAAGGGGCTTGATTCCTACCTAGACAAGGCCAAAGTGCAAGAAATTGGATGCTTTATAGAGGCAGAGAAAAGAAGCCTTACCATTTCAAAGGAATTGTAAAGATGACAGTCTCATTTCTACATCTTGATTATGTAATTATCTTATAAGAACACAAACCAAAGGTACAAAGATAGATATGGACACCACACTCCAAAAAAAGAAGGGATTTAGGAGTGATAAATCAAGTTTAACGCTACATGAAGAGTTAGTTTTTAATAAGTTCTTTAGTTCTTGAAAGAACTAAAGGAGAAAATTCTCATTTTTATTTTCACTAATATTCTTTTTTTTTTTCTTAACAATTCAAATAGACTTATTTAAGGGCTAAGTTAATAACCCATGCTCCAGAGATAATGACAAACTTCATAAATAAGCTAACAACAATCTACTCCTATTTGTTTTAGGAGTTGCCCTATTTTATAATAAACTCCTATGTAGGAGTGGAGTTTATTGTAATCTTGACTCATTCAATCAAATTAATGAGGCCTCAGACCACATTAAGTTATGTTTTTCCACCCTTCAAGCTTAAATTAGCTTTTTTTGGAGCAAATTTCATCAACTAGCTTGCTAAGTGTTTCTTTCATCCTTTTAGTTCTTGAACATTTTATTAGCCCTTCTTGAATACTCCATAGATCCTTAAAAGCCTTGTATGCATTAACTTCTCCGTGGATCTCATCATTTTCCCTCTCTTTAAAAGGATTCATCCTCAAATCATTACTTGCATCAAAAGGAGAAAGATTATCAACATCAAATGTTGCATTCACATTATAGTCACTAAAAGGGTCCAATTGTGAGCATTGTCATTAATTTATGCCACCACTTGAAATGGACCATCTCCTTTGCCTCTAAACCAAGAACCTCTCATTGTGCATATGCACCTAAACTTCAATCAATAGATTTAAATACGATCTTCTTTCTCCCTTTGTTGGCATGGGATGCATATTGATACATTTATTTTGCAATTTGTTGCCACACCTTCTCATGCAACTTCTACACCATTTTGGCCTTGTGTTCACCATCTAAGCTAGCATATCATGAACAAGGAAAAGCATCAATTCTAAAGGAGTTAAAGGATTTAAACCATACACAATTTCAAATGAAGAGTAAGTAGTAATAGAATGAACACTTCTATTATATGTAAACTCTACATAACAAACAATCTTCCCATGTTTTTAAATTTTTTTGAGCAATGCATCATATTGAATCCCTTGGTTTTAACATCTAATCACAAAGCATGCATGAGATTAAGATTTGAGAGAAAGAGTAAAGTTAGGGTAACAAGAATAATAAATAGGTCCATCACTCATACTAAATTCTATTACTCCTAATAAGGAGTCATGAAACCTATTATGTCTTTAGCCTCTAACAAAAGTTATGGTCGAGTTATTTAAACCTAATCTTGTGGCCAACTTCAAAGCTACTTGAATCATGCCAACATGGGGAAATTTATATTTCCTCTAGTGTGAACTATTAAGTTCTTGGGTTATCAAGAAAAAAAAAATCATTATAACGTTAAGATAAGGGTAAAGCTTCTTCAATTATTTTAGTAACATAATCAAATTTTGATAAAAAAAAATACCACTCAATATATATATGTGATAATGAAGATGATGGTAATTTCAAATTTTAAAGATAAAAATCATTTATATTTTCATTGATAATCATTTCTTTATTTTTACTATTATAATGTCAACTTTTGTGAAATTTATTCATATGTGCCATAGAATCATTGTTAATGGTTTATACCAAAAGCACTCAATGCCTATCTATAGCTCACACGAGCTAAAAATGAAAATACAACTTAGGTTTCAACTACAACTTATAATAGATACTTCACTAGGTTTGGCTCTAATACTCTAAATCTGTATTAAGGACTAATACCTTTAAAATACTTTTCAAAAACAACAAAAGTATTAAACACTGTTGATTAGAGTAAGCTTGTTATTCAATACAAGTTATCATAAGTTGTTATTTGTAATGATGGTATATGTTTAGAAATTCCTTTCGTATTTAAAATTCTATCACAAGATTTCATATTAGGAAATAAATGATGATGCATAAATGCAGAGATTAATAGAAAGCTTATTAGCTTTAAAATTACTTCCATTCTTCAATATAGAGAAATTAATTTGATTTAGAAAAAGATTAAGAGGAATGAATGATTCATTAGTTCTCTAACTAATGAAATTACTTATAAGCATTTACAACATAAACTTAAAACTCCTTTTAATCAAAAGAAGATACAAGGAATGCATAAAGAAATAGAATCAAAAAAGGAAAAGGTGTTCTCAATGTTTAAGAATTAAGCCATTCGATATCTTTAAGGGAAAGTTAATTAAGATCAAAGACTCATTTACTTGATGGAACTCAATGGGTTTGAAGTACCAAAGGTCTGTAAGCATGCTTGTTCCAATGGATATAATGTTTTATGGAGACACAATTTTTAATTTTACCCTTATTTTGTGTAAATGAGTCATTGCAAGGAAAAGTGAAGTCTTGTTATCAAAAAATAAATAGAGTCTCATTATTTAGGAATTAAACCATTCAAAACCTATAAGGAAAGCTAACAAAAATCAATGATAACTTGCTGGAATTTAATGGATTTAGTGTACTAAAGATGTACAAATGAGCTTGTAGTTATGAATATAAAGTTTGCTATTAACATAAAAGATAATTATGAGATGATTTTGTGTGAATGAGTCTTTGCAACAAAAAGAGAAGTCTTGTTATCAAAAAATGAAGAGATGGTCTCATTGTTCAAACATTAAACCATTAAATACCTATAAGGAAAGCTAAAGATCAATTAATAATTTACTTGATGGAATTCAATAGGTTCAAAGTATTAAAGGTGTGCAAACATGCTTAATCACATGAATATAATGTTTTATGTAGATATAAAGCTTAATTTCACCATTATTTTGTGTAAATGAGTCCTTGTAATGAAGGAAGGAGTCTTGATAGCTAGAAATGAAAAGAATGCCTCATTATTCAAGAATTGAAGCACCTAATATATATAAGAAATGGTAATTTAGACCAATTATACCTTACTTTGATGTAATTAATTGGATTTAGAACACCAAAATACAAATGAGTTTATTGCAAAGAATATAGTGATTATTATTAGCACAAAAGTTAATTATAAGATCATTTTGGGTGAATGAGCCCTTGCAACAAAAAAGAAGTCTTGTTATCAAAAAATGAAAAAACACTCGCATTGTTTGGGACTAAAACCATCAAATACCTATAAGAAACGCTAATCAAGATCAATGAATTTTTTACTTGATGGAATTTAATGCATTCAGAATACCAAAGGTATACATACATGCTTGTTCTGATGAATAGAATGTTTTGTGTAGACATAAATGTTAATTTCACCATCCTCTGACCAAGCCATTGCTGAGATCCATGTTATAGGATTCTCAAGACAGCTCAAAGGTTGGTGGGATTACATACTCACTCCAATTGACCATGAAAGCATTTTCCAAGCTATCAAGAGAGGTGTTTATGGTGAACCTCTCCTTGATATTAGCCAACAAACAATCCTTAATGCTATGGCAAGTCTTATCTTTGCCATAACAAAGCACTTTATTGGTGATTCATCTTACCTAAAGGATAAGAATGTTGAACTTTTATCCAATCTGAAATGCAAATAACTGCATAATTTCTATTGCCAAAAAGATACATTTCTAACACTTGTCATACAATGGGACAATGAGAATCAAGTTTTTTGGAAAGAAAAGTTTTTGGTAGGATTACTAAGGCTATTTGATGATAAAGTAAGATGTAAACTACAAGCTCACTATAATGATCAAATTCCTTACCATTAATTGGCTTATAGTGAACTAATAAACTTTGTCTAGAAAGAAGGATTGCAAATTTGTGTAGATGTAAAGCTCCAAAAATGGATCTAGCAAGAACAAAAGTAGACTTGAAAGGGGATAGGATCCTTTTGGGCCCAATTTAATGATAACCTTTGTCAAAAAGAAAAGACTAAAAGAAAGCATAGGCCCAATACCAAATTTAAAAATCCTTTTTACTCAAAATCTAAGCCCAACCAACACCTACAATCTTTAGGCCCAAACTTAATAAGCCTAAACAAACAAAAGCCCAGACACCTATATATGTCTATTATAATTGTGGTAAGATTGGTGACATGTCTAGATACTATAAACTTCACAGAAAACTCCAAGCCCTTAAACTACCTAATATTATTCAAGCCCAACTATAGGCATTATTGGTTGTAACCTCAAAAGCTAGTACTCTTGAGCTATATTTCAAGGATGAAGCTAGTCTCCAAGTTGATGAACTTGAAGCCTCTTATAAAATAGGGTCAAAAAAGAAAGGTAAATGTTCTAATGTGTGATCTAGAGCAAATCCTTGAGATACTTGATACCTTAGGAAATGATCAAGCTAAAGCCTAGTTTTTACAAAAGCTACTTGAAAGCCCATCAACTTCAATTCCAAACCATTATGCCAATCCATCCAAGCTCCTTATAATCTTAAGGATGTTCTAAAAATGTTTGACCAACCCTAAACCAAGCCTATCACTTTGACAGACCTCAAGCATAAAATAAATAAAATCAAGCTAGAGATCCAAGATCTCAAGACCCCGTAAACACAAGACCATCAAATGCTAGTGTTCTTACTAGACCTAGTAAACCCTCAAAATACAGAGGTTTTGGATTAGATAGAATCTACTAAAGCCCAACAACTTGAAAGCTTTGAAAATAATAAATTCCTATTTCTTCTAATAGAAATCACTAGTCAAAAAATGCCTTGTTAAAATCCGTTTGAAAATTGCTAGCCAATTTTCATTGGAAACCATAATTTTTATAGATATTGGAACAAATCTTAATTGTATACAGGAAGATGATAACAACCAAGTTTTGCATAATATTTTGCCCCATAATTAATTTCTCATGCATGTTTGATAGTCTAGATGATGTAATTTGACTGGTTTCTCCCTTAGTTGTCCATATGCCTAATTATCAGAAAAGTCCAGTTAAATTTGGTTTTTGCACAGTTTATGTACTTTGGCTATTTCTAGGTTGTAGGAGGTTTCTTTCAATGAAACCAATTTCTATGGATAACTAAGAGGCTGAGCTATGACTTTCATGGGAAAACCATGTGCAAATTCTGAACCAATTGGACAAGGAAAAATATTGAACTTTGATCATGAGAGGGGTGCTAGACAGAGCAGATCAGCCATGCACTACTTAGTTTTTCAGCCATATCTCATAAACAGGAAGGAGCTTAGCTGTGAAATTTGAGTCGTTAGAAAGCTAACTTGAAGAGCTACAACTTGCATGAAGACAACAGAAGAAGATAAGTCCATTTCAATGGAGTTATGCATGGGTGAAGTTCAGTAAGCCTCCATGGAGTAGGAAATTGGGCTGATTTGTATGTTTTGGGCCATGATACTCCACCATCCAAATTCAGGGCCTAGAATCATGTCCAAACCACTTGGGATTATTGTCCAAGTTGAGGACTAATCCATTCTAGAAGGTGGGAAGAGTTTCAAGGCAAGCAAGAACTAGCTAAAGGAGCATTAAGTGTAACGAAGATGAAGAGGCAAGCATGGACTACATGGGGAAGGAGAGAATAACCTTATGACATGCCATAACCTTGGGATCATGAATGGCCAAAGGAGCATTAATTGCAAGGAAGATGAAGAGGTGGTGAATGGACATAGAAAAAGGATGGTCACGATTGAAAAAGAAGGGAGAGGATAAAGGGAAATAGTCTCATTATTCTCATTTTGCATTTCTCTTTTCCTTCATTCCATGACTGTGTAAATCATTTTAACTTTGGGGTTCTTGAAAACATGTTCCTTGAGATCATGTTTTATCATTGAATGAATGCATTTTGGTTTTCTCATTCTAGCCTTATTCTCATTTAGTCACTTAACAGGATTCCTTAGGTGATAATATTGATTGGTTTTGGGTGAGTTAAGGAGTGTCTTGAGAGCTACTGATTAGTAACTTGAGTCACACTTAGGATGAGATTAAGAGGCAGATTTGCTACTTAATTTAGTGAACTTCAGTGCTTAGGCTAGTTAGATTGCACGATAATTGCGTGATAATGGCTTTTTCATGAGTCATAGTTAATTGAATCTAGGCAATTGTCTAGTGCGAGATCTCAGCTAACCTTACGTGGTCATAGTTAGGGAGTGTAGTGTCATCTAGTGTGAGATCTCAGCTAACCTTACGTGGTCATAGTTAGGGAGTGTAGTGTCATCTAGTGTGAGATCTCAGCTAACCTTACGTGGTCATAGTTAGGGAGTGTAGTGTCATCTAGTGTGAGATCTCAGCTAACCTTACGTGGTCATAGTTAGGGAGTGTAGTGTCATCTAGTGTGAGATCTCAGCTAAGACTAAGGCTAACCAACCAAACATACATTCCTATATCCTTAGGAATCGAGGATAGGTCATCGAGATTCAAGAATTACCAAAGTTAGTCTCATATCATGCAATTAACTACAAGCCCTTGGGCCGCCCCAATAATTAATTTGACCAATACGACAGTCAAATTTGTTAAATTTTGGCACCATTGTTGAGGAACCAAGGTATGTTTATGACCTTTTCTTGTTTATTGGTAAATAATTAACCATTATTGTAGGTGCCTTATTGTTGGTCACGGTTAAAGAAAGGAAGGGAAGAACATCAATTTTAAGACAGGATAATCCGTCTCAACTAGTTCTTTTTCTTCCTTGGCTACCTCATGTGGCCTTTTACTAATGTCCAACTAGCATAAGTTTTTTTTTTCGACTCTCCTTTTCACTTTCTACTCATTGATGTTGTTTGATTCATATTTGCTTTAGTTTATTCACTGGATTTTCTATTAATTTAGCTTTAATTTGTTTATTTCTTTAAGTGTCTGATCAGTTTTATTTATAATTTATTGGTTTTGTTGCCATTCCTTTTAGCTTTGCCCTATTTCATTTTTTTTAGTTGTTGTTTGTTCCATTTTCAGATTGGCTTAGCTACTTGTTACTATTTAATGTTGTTCTAGTCAGTTGCATTTCTTGGTTGTTTGCTCTTATTCTATTTAGCTCTATTTTCTCCTTGTTTCAACTTTATTTTGCATGGTTTACGTAGTGTATGACTAAGTCATCTAGCAATTTATTCTTTGATTTCAACCCAAAAATAGAATGAATGTTAAGTAGACATTGTAGGACTGCACAATCATCATCAGTTCCACCCACTTTATCTTTATTTAGATTCATTAAGGAAGAATATCAAGAATCGAGGTTGGCTAAGGATAACAACATGGTTAGGAATAATGGAAATAACAATCAAACTTTGAAAGAGCTAGTGGCACCTAATATCAATTACCAACCTCTGTGTATTTAATATTTAGGTGTCAAAGCTAACTTTGAACTTAAATTTGGACTCGTTCATTAGTTGCCTAAATATCATGGCCTTGCAGGTGAAGATCCCCATAAACATCTCAAGAAATTTCATATTGTATGTTTGACAATGAGACCATAAGGGATCTTCAAGGACCATGTCAAGATTTAAGCATTTCTATTTTCTTTGGAGTGAGCTATGAAAGATTGGCATTATTGTCTCCATCTCAAGGCCATCCAAAGTTGGAATGACATGAAAAAGGCCTTCATCAAATTGTTCTTTCTGCCTTGCATACTGCTGTAATCTAAAATGAGATTTGTGGGATTTGATAGTTTAATGGTGAGACCTTCTATGAATACTGGGATTGGTTTAATAAGTTCTTTGTGAATAAATCTTTGCAACAAAAGAGAAGTCTTGTTATCAAAAAATGAAGAGACAATCTCATTGTTCGAGAATAAAACCATTTAGTACCTATAAAGAAAGCTAATCAAGAATAATGACTCATTTGCTTCATGTAATTTAATGGATTTAGAATATCGAAGAGGCACATATGTGCTTATTCTAATGAATAGAATCTTTTGTATAGAGACAAAAGTGAATTTCATTATCATTTTGAGTAAATGAGTCTTTGCAACAAAGGAAGGAGCCTTGATAGCTAGAAATGAGAAAAAGGTCTTATTATTTAAGATTTCAAACCTTTAATATGTATATGAAAAGCTAGTTAACATCAATCAAGGCTTTGTTTGATGGAATTCAATGGGTTTAGGTAACCAAAAGTGTGCAAACAAGCTTGTTACAAAGAATATAATGTATCCTATCAACACAAAAGTTAATTACGTGATCATTTTGTATGAATGAGTACTTGCAATGAAAAGAAAAGCCTTGTTATCAAAATATGAAGAGGCAATCTCATTGTTTAAGAATTAAACCATTCAATATTTGTAAAAAAAGCTAATCAAGATTAATGAATCATTTACCTAATTAAATTCAATAGGTTCAGAGTACCAAAGGTATGCAAACGTGCTTGTTCTAATGAATATAACATTTTATCTTGATGCAAAAGTTAATTTCACCATCATTTTGTGTAAATGAGTCCTTGCAACAAAGGAAGGAGCATTATTGGCTAGAGATGAAGAGACAATCTCATTATTTAGGAATTGAAATAATTAATACATATAAGGAAAGGTTTCCTAGACCAATTAAATCTATTTTTGATGGAATTCAATGGATTTAGAGTATGAAATTTGTAAAAATAAGCTTGTTGAAAAGAATATGATGTTTGTTGTCGAAATAAAAGCTAATTACAAGATCATTTTGTGCAAATGAGTCTTTGAAATGAAAGAGAAGTCATGTTATCAAAAAATGAAGAGACAATCTCATTGTTTGGGAATCAAGCCATTCAATACATAATATGAAAGCTAATTAGAATCAATGACTCATTTGCTTGTTGGAATTTAATGGATTTAGAGTACCAAAGTTAAAAGACATGCTAACTCCAATGCATAGAAGTTTATGAAAGCTAAATAAGAGTTTGTTATAAGATAAAAGTTTATAATAAAATAAAAGTGTTCTTATATTTTAGGAGTTTGTCATTGTCTTTATTTTTAGGACTTTTAGGATTGTTACTTTAGCCTATAAATATGCTTGATTTCATTGTTAAAAAAAGTAGAACATTAGTGAAAATAAAAGTGAGATTTTCTTATTCAGTTCTTTAAAGAACTAAAGAACTTATCAAGAACTAACTTTTCTTGTGACATTCAACCTAACTTATCACTCTCAAATCCATTCTTTGCTAAACGTTGCCATCCATATTCTTCTTTATAGCTTAGGTTTGTGTTCCTTGAATATTGGATCTAGGACTTGTATAATTGAAACCTAATTTAGCTTTCTTAGGTTCTTGCTCAATTCCATGTGTTTGTTGGATCCCTAAACCACATCTTTTGGGATTCACATTATGGTGTCATTATTCAAGAACTAAAACATTCAATACATTAAGAAAAGGTAATCTAGACTAGTCATATTCTTTTTTTTATGGAATTTAATGGATATAGAGTGCCAAAAATGGAGAAATGAGCTTGTTTTGATTAATATAATGTTTAATGTTAACGCAAAAGTTAATTACAAGATCATTTTGTGGGAATGAGTCCTTGCAATGAAAAGATAAGCCTTGTTGTCAAAAAATGAAGAGGCAATCTCCTTGTTCAGGAATTAAACTATTCAGTACATGTAAGCAAAGCTAATTAAGATCAATGATTCATTTACCTGTTGGAATTCAATAGGTTTA
This sequence comes from Rhizophora apiculata, assembly GCA_037832385.1. Lineage (NCBI taxonomy): Eukaryota > Viridiplantae > Streptophyta > Magnoliopsida > Malpighiales > Rhizophoraceae > Rhizophora > Rhizophora apiculata. The sequence continues at coordinate 295,414 of CM075434.1, read as the reverse complement.
GAGTAGCACAAGTGTACAAACATGCTTATTTCAATGAATATAATGTTTTGTGTAGATACAAAAGTTAATTTCACCATTATTTTGTGTAAATGAGCCCTTGCAACAAAGGAAGGAGCCTTATTAGTTGGAAAGAAAGAGACAATTTCAATATTTAACAATTGAAACACTCAATATTTATAAGAAAAGATAGTCTTAACCAATCACACCATTTTCTTTTTTGATAGAATTCATGGATTTAGAGTACCAAATATGGACAAACAAGCTTGGTGCAATGGATATGATGTTTGATGTTGACATAAAAAATGAATTGCAAGATCATTTTGTGAAAATGAGGCCTTGCAACAAAAAGAGAAGCCCTATTTTCAAAAAATGAAGAGGTGGTCTCATTATTTAAGAATTAAACCATTCCCTAGAAGGAAAACAAATCAAGATCAATGACTTATTTACTTGATGGAATTTAATAGGTTTAGAGTACCAAAGGTGTGCAAACATGCTCTTTCCAATGAATATAATGTTTTATGTAGACACAAAAGTTAATTTCATCATCATTTTGTGTAAATGAGTCCTTGTAATGAAGGAAGGAGCCTTGTTAGCAAGAAATGAAGAGAAGGTCTTATTTAGGTATTCAAACACTCAATATGTATAAACAAAGGTAATCTTGACCAATCACACCTTTTTTTATGGAATTCATTGGATTTAGAGACCAAAGATATACAAATGAGCTTATTATAGGTAATAAAATGTTTACTATTGACACAAAAGTTAATTATTAGATTATTTTGTGTGAATGAGTCCTTGCAATGAAAAAGAAGCCTTAGTATCAAAAAATAAAGTAACCATCTATTTGTTTGATAATTTAACCATTCAATACTTGTAAAGAAAGCTAACCAAGATCAATGACTTATTTACTAAATGGAATTCAATAGGTTTAGAGTACCAAAGATGTAGACATGAGCTTCTTGCAATGAATACATTATTTATCATTGTCACAATAGTTAATTATGAGATCATTTGGTTTGAATGAGTCATTGCAATGAAAAGAGAATTCTATTTATTCAAAAAATGTTGAGATAATCTCTTTGTTCAAGAATTAAACCACTCAATACCTATAAGGAAAGCTAATCAAGTTCATTAACTCATTTGCTTCATGGAATCCAATGCATTCAAAGTACTAAAGGTGTACAAATGTGCTTGTTCCAATGAATATAATGTTTTGTGTAGACATAAAAGTTAATTTCACAATCATTTTGTGTAAATGAGTCCTTACAACATAGGCAGGAGCCTTATTAGTTAGAAATGAAAAGGTGATGATGAGATATATAGAGGATCAAATGCATAAAGGGCTTATAAGGATCCACTAAGGTTTCAAGAAGGGGTAATAATATGTTCAAGAGCTAAAAGGATGAAAGAGGCACTTAATGGGCTAATTAAAGAAATTTGGGCCAAAGAAACTATTTTAAGTTGAAGGGCTACAAAACATATCTTAATGCAGGCCAAGGCTTTATTTATTGTATAGGTATGTTGAATAAGTTAGTGTCAAGTGATTGTAAAGATTTTACAACAACTCTAAAATCAAATAGGAGTAGAATTGTTATTAGCTTATTTAGGATGTTTGTCATTTTCTCTTGGGTTAGAGTTGTAAATTTAACATATAAATAGGCTTGATTTCATTGTTAAAAATAAGCAGAACATTAGTGATGCTAAAAGTGAGAATTTTCTCCTTTAGTTCTTTTAAGAACTAAGAACTTGTTAAGAATTAGCTCTTCTTATGCCATTTAACCTAACTTATCACTCTTAAATCCCTTCCTTTTTGGAGTGTGGTGTTCATATCCTTCTTTATTCCTTAAGTTCATTTTCTCAAACCTTGGGTTTAGGTCTTGCATGATTGAAATATGATTTTGCTTTCTTGGGTACTTGTTTAAATTCCTTGTTCGTGTTGGGTCACTAAGCTATGTCTTTTGGGGTTCACATCAGTTGGTATTAGAAGTTGGCTTTGAATCATGTTTCCTTGTCTATTTTTGAGGTTCATTTTTTTTTTTGTTCATCTTCTTAGCCACATTCTACAACTTCTTGTTCTTTAAATCCACAAACCCTAGTTTATCATTTCTTGTACTTAAAATTTTGCAAAAAAAAAAAAAAAAAATCTACTTTAATAAAGAAGAAAAGAAAAATAAGAAAAAAAAAAGAGAAAAGAAAGATATTCTATTTGATTCCTTCCTATTTCAAAAGTAAATCCAATTTAATTAGGTGAAAGGGAGATAAAGGCTTTATTTCCTTATTTCTTTCCAGTTCCTATAAAGATTAGAATCCAATTAATTATTTGTTTTTTTGTATTTTTCAATTTAATCTTGTTGAGTTGTTCTAATCCATAACCATAAATTCATTGCACATTCCTAAATTTCTTTGATTCTAATTTATTGGAAGTAGTTGGTTATAAAGTAACTTTGATTAAGCTTGTTTAGTTTAGTAAAGGAGTGAGAAAGATAAGCTAAATTTATATAGTGTGCAAACATGAGAGTGAGTGTCATACTATAAGAGAGTGGAGTGAAATACATGATGGACTATGTGCAAGTTTATTCCCAACATATATTTTCTTTTTATATAAATGATGATTTGAGGTTGAATCCTTTTAAAGAGAGACAAAATGATGAGATCCATAGAGGATTTAATGCATAAAGGGCTTTTAAAGATCCATTGAGATTCAAGAACAACCAATAACATGTTCAAAAGCTAAAAGGATGAAAGAGCTTAATGGGTTGATTGAAGAAATTTGGGCAAAAGAAGCTAATTCAAGTGTTTGAATGACAGTAAAACATGTCTTAATGTAGGCCAAGGCCTATACTAAATGGGCCTATGTCAAGTGATTGTAAGGATTTCTACAACAACACCAAAAATAAAAATAGGAGTAAATTTGTTGTTAGCTTATTTAGGAAGTTTATAATAATCTTTATGGTTAGGATTGTTAATTTACAACAACTACATAAACAATTAGGAGTAGATTTGTTGTTAGCTTATTAAAGAAGTTTGTCATTATCTATAGGGTTAGGATTGTTAATTTAGCTTATAAATGGCTTGATTTCATTATTAAAATTTAGCAGAACATTTGTGAAACTAAAAATGAGAATTTTCTCCTTCAATTCTTTTAAGAACTAACTCTTCAAGTGATGTGTAACTTGACTTATTACTACAAAATCCCTTCTTTTCTAGAGTATGGTGTCCATATGCTTCTTTACACCTTAGGTTCATGTTCCTCAAGCATTAGGTCTAGGTCTTGCATAATTGAAATCTAATTTTGCTTTCTTAGGTTCTTATTTGAATTCCTTGTATACATTGTGTCCCAAAGCCATGTTTTTTGGGGTTTACATTAGATGGTCTCATTATTTGGGAATTAAAATAATCAAAACATATAATAAAGGTAATCTAGACTAGTCATACCATTTTTTGATGAAATTCAATGGATTTAGAGTACCAAAGAAGTACAAATGACCTTGTTGCAATGAATATAATGTTTGATATTGATACAAATGTTAATTGTGAGATCATTATGTATGAATGAGTCCTCATAATGGAAAGAGAAGACTAGTTATCAAAAAAACAAAGAGATAGTCTCATTATTTGGCAATCAAATTGTTCAATACCTATAAAGAAAGCTAATCAAGATCAATGACTAATTTGCTTGATGGAATTCAATGGATTTAAAGCACTAAAGGTGTATAAACATGCTTGTTCCAATGAATATAATGTTTTCGCATCATTTTGTTCAAATGTGTCCATGTAATGAAAAGAGAAGTCTTGTTATCAAAAAATGAAGAGATAGTCTTATTGTTTGGGAATCAAACCATTTAATATAAGGAAAGCTAATAAAGATCAATAACTCATTTCCTTGATGGAATTTAATGGATATATAGTACCAAAGGTGTACAAAAGTGCTTGTTCCAATGAATAGAATGCTTTGTGTAGACATAAAAGTTAGTTTCACATCATTTTGTGTAAATGAGTCCCTATAGTGAAGGAAGGAACCTTATTAGTTAGAAATGAAGAGATGGTCTCCTTATTTAGGTATTAAAACAATTAATATGTATAAGAAAAGGAAATCTAGACCTATCACACCTTTTTTGATGGAATTCAATGGATTTAGAAAATCAAAAATGTAAAAATGAGCTTGTTGCAATGAATATAATGTTTGATGTTGATATAAATCTTAAGTACAAGTTCATTTTATGTGAATGAGTCCTTGTAACAAAATTAGAAGTCTTGTTATCAAAACTGAAGAGATGGTCTCATTGTTCAAGAATTAAACTATCCAATATCTATAAAGAAAGCTAATAAGGATTAATGCCTCATTTACTTGATGGAATTCAATAGATTTAGAGTACCAAAGATGTGCAAACATGTTTGTTCCATTGAATATACTCCTTTATGTAGATGTAAATGTTAATTTCACTATCATTTTGTGTAAATGAGTCTTTTCAACCATGGAAGGAACCTTGTTAGATAGAAATGAAGGGACATTATCATTATTCAAGAGTCGAAACACTTAATACATATAAGTAAAGGTAATATAGACCAATCCCCCTTTTTTTGTATGAAATTCAATGGATTTAGAGTTAATTTTGAGATCATTTTGTGTGAATGAGTCCTTGCAACAAAACAAGAAGTCTTGTTATCAGAAAGTGAAGAGGAAATTTCATTATTCAAGAATTAAACCATTCAATACCTATAAGGAAAGCTAATGAAGATGAATAACTCATTATCTCAATGGAATTCCATCTAAAAAAGGTGAGATTGGTCTACATTAGTTTTTCTTATACATATTGTGTGTTTCAATTCTTGAATCATGAGACTAGCTCTTCATTTTTAGCTAAGAATGTTGCTTCCTTCATTTGGAAGACTCATTTACATAGAAGGATGGTGAAATTGACTTATGTGTCTACATAAAACATCACATTCATTGGAGCAAGCACATTTGCACACCTTTGGCAAACACTTCAAACCCATTGAATACCATTAAGTCAATGAGTCATTGCTCATGATTACCCTTTCTTATAGGTATTTAATGGTTTAATTTCCCAAACAATGAGACCATCTCTTTAGTTTTGATAACATGACTTCTCTTTTATTGCAAGGATTCATTCACACAAAATGATCTTGTAATTAACATTTGTATTAACAATAAACATTATATTCTTTGCAACAAGCTTGTTTATACATATTTGGTACTCTCAATCCATTAGATTCCTTCAAACAAAGCTTTGATTAATCTTGATTAGCTTTTTTTGTACCTATTGATTCCTGAATAATGAGGCCTTCCCTTCATTTCTAGCTAATAAGGCTCCTTACTTTGTCATAAGGACTCATTTACACAAAATTTGGCTGAAATTAACTTTTATGTTTACATAAAAATTATATTCATTGGAATGAACATGATTTTACACTTTTGGTACTCCAAATCCATTGAATTCCATTAATTGAGTCATTGATCTTGATTAACTTTCCTTACAAGTATTGAATGGTTTAAATCTACAACAATGAGACTACCTCTTCATTTTTCAATAATAAGGTTTCTATTTTTGTTACAAAGACTCATTCACACAAATTTATTTTCAATTAAACTTTTATGTCAATAGCAAACATTGTATTAGTTGCAAGAAGCTCATTTCTATATCTTTGGTACTCTAAATCCATGGAATTTCAACGAAAAAAGGTGTGATTGTTCTAGATTAGCTTTTTATATAGTAATGAGTGTTTTAATTCATGAATAATGAGACTATCTCTTCATTTTTAGCTAACAAGGCTCCTTCCTTCATTACATGGGCTCATTCACACAAAATGATCTCGTAATTATCTTTTGTGTCAATATCAAATATATATTCATTGTAATAAGCTCATTTGTACATTTTTTGTAATCCATTGAATTCCATCAAAAAAGGTGTGAATGGTCTATATTACCTTTCCTCATACATATTGAGTGTTTGAATTGTTGAATAATGAGATCGTCTCCTCATTTCTTGCTAACAAGGCTCCTTCCTTCTTTACAAGGACTCATTTACTCAAAATTATGTTAAAATTAATTTTTGTGATGAGATCCATGGAAGACTCAATGCATAGAGGGTTTCTAAGGTTCCATTGAGCATTTAAGAAGGACTAATGACATATTCAAAAGATAAAAAGATAAAAGAGGTAATTAGTGGACAGACTGAAGAAATTTTGGCTAAAAAAGATAATTCATGCTTGAAAGGCAGCAAAGCTTATCTCAATGTGGGCCAAGGCTTTTTTAATTTAATTAGAGCACTTCATGGGCTAAGGTTATGATAAAATTAGCTCCTTAATAGAAGTTTGTTATAAAATATGAGTCTATAATAAAATAAGTAGATTCTTACATTTTAAGAGTTTATCATTGCCTTTATTTTTATATGAGTCTACAATAAAATAGGTAGATTCTTACATTTTAGGAGTTCATCATGGCCTTTATTTTTAGGGTTTTTGGTGTTGTTGATTCAGCCTATAAATAGGCTAGATTGCATTGTTAAAATGAGCAAAACATTAGTAAAATTAAAAGTGAGAATTTTCTCCTTTGGTTCTTATAAGAACTAAAAAATTTATCACAAACTAAATCTTCATGAGGCATTCTACCTAACTTATTACTCCCAAATCTCTTCTTTGCTAAGTGTAGCCTCCATATCTTTCTTTATACCTTAGATTCTTGTTCCTTGAACATTGGGCCTATGAATTGCATGATTGAAATCTAATTTAGCTTTCTTGGTTTCTTGTTCAACTCCACATGCATGTTGGGTTCCTAAGCCACATCTTTTGGGGTTCACAACATTTTGTATCCACAAAACATTATATTCATTGTAAGAAGCATGTTTGTACATCTTTGGTACTCCAAACCCATTGAATTCCATTAAGTAAATGAGTCATAAATCTTGATTAGCTTTCCTTACAAGTTTTGAATGGTTTAATTCTTAAACATTGAGATTGCCTATTCATTTTTTTCATAGCAAGGCTTCACTTTTGGTTGCAAGGACTCATTCACATAAAATGACCTCATAATTAGCTTTTTTGCTAATAGCAAACACTATATTCATTGCAATATTTTTGTTTGTACATTTTTAGTACTGTAAATCCATTGAATTTCACCCAAAAAAAAAGGTTTGAATTGTATAGATTACCTTTTCTAATACGCATTATGTGTTTCACTTTCTTAATAATGAGTTTGTCACTTCATTTCTTACTAATAAGGCTCCTTCCTTTGTTGTAAGGACTCATTTACACAAAATGATAGCAAAATTAACTTTTGTATCTACACAAAACATTATATTCATTGTAACAAGCACTTTTGTACACCTTTGGTACCTTAAACCCATTGAATTCTATCAAATAAATGAGTCATTAATCTTGATTAGATTTCCTTAAAGGTATTGAATGGTTAAATTCTCAAACAATGAGACTACCTTTTCATTTTTTGATAACAAGGCAATGAGATCCATGGAGAAGCTAATATATGGAGGGCTTCTAAGGATCTATTGAGCATTGAAGAAGGGGCAATGACATGTTCAAGGGCTAAAAGGATGAAAGAGGTACCTAGTAGGTTGATTGAAGAAATTTGGCCAAAAATGCTAATTCAAGCTTAAAAGGTGGCAAAACACATCTTAATGTGGCCCAAGGCCTTATTAATTTAATTGGAGTAGTTAATGAGCTAAGGTTATAGTAAACTCCACTCCTACATAAGTCTTTATTATAAAATAGGACAACTCCTAAAAGAAATAGGTGCATATTTGTTGTTAGCTTATTTAGAAAGTTTTTCATTATCTCTGAGGTTAAGGTTGTTAATTTAGCCTATAAATAAGCTTGATTTCATTGTTAAGAAAAAAAAACAAAAAACAAAAAACAAAACATTAGTGAAAATAAAAGTGAGAATTTTCTCCTTTAATTTTTTCAAGAATTAAAAAACTTATCAAGAACTAACTCTTATTGTGATGTTCAACCCAACTTATTACTCCCAAATCCCTTATTTTTTGGAGTGTGGAGTCCACATCCTTCTTTATACCTTAGGTTTGTGTTCCTTGAACATTAGGTCTATGTCTTGTATGATTGAAACCTAATTTTGCTATCTTTAGTCCTTATTTGATTCCTTATGTGTGTTGAGTCTTTAAGTCACATCTTTTAGGGTTCACATCTGTTGTTATTATAGTTTGGATCTAAATTAGCTTTGCTTATCTAATTTTGATTTCCTTTTTTTTTGTCTTCTTTCTTCTTAGCTACATTTTATAACCTCTTGTCCTTTGAATTTGAAAACTCTAATTTATCTTTCTTTGTCTTTAACTTCAAGAAAAAAAAAATAGAGAAAAAAAGAACAAAAAAACAAAAAAAAAGGTCAACTTTGTGTGATTGTGGCAATACCTAAATGTTTTGGTTAGTTTAGCCATAATAACAACCTAATTTCTAGCTCAACTCTTAATTTGTCATCTATTTCATTTTCCTTATTTTATCTTCTAACTTTCCTTTTCCTTTTTTCATTTCCTTAGCTTAATTTTGCTCCATTTATTTTATTTGGTGAGTTTGGTTCCTTTAAGATTAATCCTCTTAATTTAGCTTTTTTAGTTCTTAAAGAGCTAAAAGGGAAAATTTGAGTGGTAAAAGCCAAGATTGTGAACACATATTGAGAAAATCCCTTAAAGACTATAAACATGAGGGTGTGTGACACTATTTTTGAGCGAAACACATGAGGGAGTGTTTTATGAGGTATCCTAACCATTTTGCATAAAATTATGACTATATCTACCAAAGACAAAGGTATAATTAAGGAGAAAGGAAGTGGTGTCATTCACAATCAAAGGCTTTGAAACAATAATTTGAGGACATGAACACCAAATTTGATGATATGAGGGATAGGATGGAGAAGCAAGCCAATACAATAGTGAAATTGCAAAGGAGGCATAGGGGCCATGATGTTCTTGATGTAAGAAGGCTAAAAAAATGAGATTATGGTCATGAAAATGATGTAGAAGATGACAAATTTGATGATCCAATAACTTTGTTTAGAATTGCCAATAATAGAAATCATTAAAGAGATTTTGCAAGACAAGGCACCTATGACCATGATTTAGGAAGCCTTGAAATGAAAATTTCTTTGCTCAAAGGGAAAAACAATCTTAAAGCTACTTAGAATGGGAGAAGATGGTTAAGTTGGTCTTTGACTACCATAACTCTCTAAAAAGAAAAAGGTAAAACTTAATGCTGTTAAGTTTACTAATTATGCTATTATTTGGTGGGATCAACTTGATTTGACTAGGAGAAAAAATCATGAGATGCCTATTTAGGAGGAGGTTCCTCCCTAATCACTATTATAGGGATTTGTTCCAAAGGCTTTAAGGACTTAGTCAAGGTACCAAAAGTGTGGAGGACTACCATAAGGTGATGGAGATTGCCATGATCCAAGCTAATGTGGAGGAGGATAGTGAAGCAACCATGGCTCAATTCTTGCAAGGGTTGAATAAAGACATCACCAACACAATTGAATTGCAACATTATGTGGAGTTGCAGGACATGGTGTGCATTATGATGAAAGTTGAGAGGTAACTCAAACAAAAGGGTTCTACATGGTTTAGATAGAATTTGGGTTCCTCTTCAACTTGGAAGGCAAAGTGGAGAAAAATGGATGGTAAGGCTAATTACAAGCCTAAAGCCAAATCTTACAAGAGTGAGGAAGTGAGTCCTAACAAGGAGAAAGGTAAATCTACTTCCTAGCCTAACAAGGAGATTTTGTATGCAAATGAGAGTGATATTGAGAAAGGTTTCTATTCAAAATAGCTTATAATTTTAATTTTATACAAAGAGGCTTATTTTAGTACTAATGAACTTAGCCCTTATTTGCCTAGTGTTGTCATTTCTCTTTTGTAGGAATTTGATGACATTTTTCCCAAACAACCAAGAGGCTTGCCACCTTTAAGGGGAATAGAATGTTAGATTGAATTCATCCATGGTGTGATAATTCCAAATTGATTGACCTATATAAGTAATTTTAAGGAGACAAAGGAGCTTTAAAGGCAACTTAATGAGCTCATGGCAAAGAGATATGTGAGGAAAAGCATAAGTCCATGTATAGTTTTAGTAATGGGACAAGCAGTTAATTGTTGCTTATGCATTAATTGTTGGATGGGACAAGAGTTAATAGTTTTAGTATAAAAGTTGGAGGATGTGCATTAATTGTTGAGCAGTTAACAAAATCACTATAACATATCACTAACTTACACCTAGATTGGATGACATGCTAGATAAATTTCATGGTTCATATGTCTTTTCTAAAATTGATTTGAAAAGTGGATATTACCAAAATAGGATGAGAGAGGGAGACAAGTAGAAAACAACTTTCAAAATTAAGTATGGTTTATATGATTGGCTTGTTATGCCATTTGGTTTCACTAATGCATTTAGCACTTTTATGAGATTGATGAATCATGATTTACATGCATTCATTAGTAATTTTATGGTTGTGTATTTTTATGATATTTTTGGTTTATAGCCAAAACTTAGATGAGCATCTTGATCATGTATGTTTTATGTTAAGTGTTTTATGTTTTGAGAAATTGTATGCTAACCTTAGGAATTGTTCCTTTTGCACAGATCATATCCTTATTTCTTGGCTATGTTATGAGTGCTAAGCGTATCGAGATTGGCAAGGAAAAGTTTAGGGCAATTCATGCTAATTTCTATAGATACTTTGTTAGAGCCTTCAGCACCATTACTACACCATTAATTGAGATAGTTAAAAAAAATGTGGGATTTAAGTGGAGCAATGATCAAGATAAAACCTTCAATTTAATCAGGGAAAAATTTAGTTATGCACCCTTACTTGTTTTACCTAACTTGGCTAAAACTTTTTAGATTGTGTGTGATGCTTTATGTATTGGCATTAGAGCTATTTTAATGTAAGAATTCAACCAATTGCCTATGTTAGTGAAAAGCTAGGTGGTGCAGTCCTTAGTTATCCCATTTAAGATAAGGAGATATGTGCATTGGTAGCACCACTTTTGGCCTAATGAGTTTGTCATCTATACTAACCACAAATCCTTGAAGCACTTGAAGGAACAAAAGAAGTTGAACAAAAGACATGCCAAATGGGTCAAATTCATTGAAACCTTTCCCTACATCATCAAATATAAACAAGGTAAGGGGAATGTGGTAGTTGATGCATTATCTTGCTAGTATACCCTTATCTCTACACTTAGTGCAAAATTGTTAGGATTTAAATATATTAAAAATTCATACATGAAAGATCCTAACTTTGTTAATGTTTATAGGACATGTAAGAAGTTAGCCTTTGGGAAATTTTATGGGATGAGGGTTTCTTATTTAGGGAAAATTGATTACGTAAGCCTATGAGTTTCTTAAGGGAGTTGGTTATGAAAGAAGCACATAGGAGATGGTCAAATGGGTCAGTTCAAAGTTAGAAAAACTCTAGATGTCTTAGTTGAACATTTCTTTTAACCACACATGAAACAAGTTATTGATAAGGTGTGTGAGAAGCGCATAACATGCAAATAGGCCAAATCTAGAGTTTTACCCTACGGCTTCTACACTCCTTTACCCATACCTAACAAACCCTAGGTTGATTTATATATGGACTTTATGCTAAAGCTACCATGATCAAAATGGGGTAGGGATTCTATATTTGTCATTATTGACAAATTTTCAAAGATGGCACACTTCATCCCATGCCATAAAATTGACGATGTAAACAATGTAGTTAAATTATTCTTTAGAGAGTTACATTTGCATGGCATGCCTTAGAGCATTGTTTCAAACTAAGAAACAAAGTTCTCAAGCTACTTTTGGAAAATGTTATGGGTAAGTTAGGTACTAAATTGTTGTTTTCAACTACTTACCATCCAGCAACCACTATATTCACTCCAACAAGCTTGTTTCCACATCTTTGGTACTCTAAACCTATTAAATTTCATTAAAAAAATGGTATTAGTGGTCTTAATTGGCTTTTATTATATGTATTAAGTGTCTTAAACCCTAAATAATGGCACCATAACTTTATTTTTAACTAACAACTCTCCTTCCATTGTTACAATGACTCGTTTACACAAAATGATGAAGAAATTAAATTTTGTGTCCACATAAAACATTGTATTCATTGGAAGAAGCACATTTGTACACCTTTAGTGCTTTAAATCCATTGTCTATCAAACATAGGTGTCATTGATCTTGCTTAACTCTCATTATCAATATTGAATGGTTTAATTCTGAGATAATGTGATCATCTCTTTAACTCTTCATTTTTTTTTTATAACAAGCACATTTATATTCATTGTATCAAACTAGGATTTCATAAGTTTTTGGGCTTTTGGGCTTAAGGCTTCAATATTGGTCATGCTCAAGGCTAAAGAATTAGAATAGTCATTGGTGATTAGCTTTTATAGGCTTGGAATGTTTTGGGAACCTAAAGGGTTTAATCTTTAGCTTTTCAAGTTGAACATGTCAACCTATGCTTTTGGTTAGGTTGTTTGTGATTAGGTCTTTTCCCATTGGGCTTTCTTTGCTTTGGCTTTCTTTTTGGATTTCTTAGACATTTTGGGCTTATTTTCAGGTTGAGGTTCCTATTCCCTACAAGAATTCTCTTGTAAGAAAATCTAGTAAGTAGTTTGTAGAAGCTCAAATATGCTAAATTTCAAAATCAAAAATGCAAAAATCTATTTGGATGCAATATTTTTGAACATCTTTTTGTAAAACAGATTTTATTGCTTGATAATTAATCCATAATAAAATTTTTTGATTTAGCAAATCATGCTAAAATTTTGAAATGCATAAAACAATTGCCAAATTTTCCTTTTTAATGGGGAAATATTGCCTTTGACAGTCATTCCAATGCTTAGATGTGAAACAAACAAGTTGTTCATATTGATCCTTAACTTGTTTCAAAATCCCTCCATATCCTAGTTTAGATGCATCAATCTTAACTATTATGGGTAAGCTAGGATTTCTTATGTGAAGACAAGGCAACTCTTTGACCTAACATTTAATCACTATCTCTATGCTTATGTGCTAATCAGTCCATGGTTGGGATAAGGCGTGGTTTAGGATTGGTCAAACCTTTTTTGAATATCCTTAAGATTATAAGGAGCTTGGATGGACTGAAGTAATGGGTTTGGATTTAAAGTTGATGGGCTTTCAAGGAACTTTTGTAGAAATTGGGCTTTAGCTTGTCACTTCCTAACATATCAAGTATCTCAAGGATTTGTTCTGAGCATGTGTTATGATGCTTACCTCTTTCTCTTTTCACTTTATTTTAGAAAAGGCTTTAAGTTCATCAACTTGGAGACCAACTTCATCCTCAAAAGATAGTTCAAGAGTACTTGCTTCTAAGATTTCAATCAATAATGCTTGTAATTGGTCTTAAATATTATCAAGTAGTTCAAAGGCTTGGAGTTTTCTTATGAAGTTTATAGTATCTTGACATGTGACTAGGCTTACCACAATTATAACAAACATATTTGAATGTCTAGACTTTTGTTTGTTTAGGTTTATTAGGTTTGGGCCTTAAAGTTGTTATAGGCTTAAAAGATTATTGGTGTTGGTTAGGCTTAGATTTTAAGTAAAAAGGATTTTTTTGATTTGGTATTAGGCCTATGCTTTCTTTTGGTCTTTTTTTTTTTATGATAGAGGTTATCATCAAATTGGGCACAATAAGATCCTAACTCCTTTTGAGTCTACTTTTGTTCCCACTTGATTTGTTTTCAAAGCATTAGATTTGCACAAATCTACAATCCTTCATTTTGGACAAAGCTTATCAGTTCACCATAAGCCAACTAATGATAAGGAATTTGGCTATTATATTGAGTTTGTAGTTTAGAATTTACCTTATCACTAAGTAGCCTAAGTAATCCTACCAATAACTTTTCTTTCAAAAAAACTTGATTTGCATTGTCTTGTTGCATGATATGCATTAGAAATATATTTTTATATCAACAAAAATTGGGCAAATATTTGCATTTAAAATTAGATAAGAGTTCAGTGTTCTTATCCTTTATGTGAGATGGATTACTAATAAAGTACTTTGTTAAAACAAAGATAAGACTCACCATAACATTGGGGATTGTTTATCGGTTATTATCAAGGAGAGGTTCACCATGAACATCTCTCTTGATAGCTTGGAAAATGTTGTCATGGTTAGCTAGAGTGAATATCTGATCCAACCAAACTTTAAGCTATCCTAAGAATCCTACAACAAGGATTTTAGCAATGGCATGGCTAGAGGTATGACTATGGGTCCTGTATGCATTGGACACCATGGTCATTTGTTAAAGGAGATTTAAAATCTAATGTTCAAAATATCCATCAATGTTCCATTCATAAATTGAATTGGAATTGTATTTTGTTTGAAGAAAATTGACTTAAATTCAAAAGCAAGGTTAGGAGCTATGGGTCTTGGATAGTACATTTTTGAAGATGTTCCCAGTGGTTCCACTTTGAGATGTTATACCTTTAGTGATTCTGTGTCTGATAAAGCAACTTAAGATGAACCTTCATCAATTGTAGTCAAAGTCTATAACTTTTTACTTATAAATGCTTTAAGTTTAGATTCCTTTAGAGCTTATAGCCTAAGCATCAAAGCTTCCTAAAATTCATTTGATGATATATTTGAAATTTTAAAGGGTTTAAAAATAGGTTTTCTTGAAAACTCTATAGTAAAGGCATAAAATTTGAAACTTCTTTTGAAATTGAAAAACTTGATACAATGGCATCCATGTTTGAGAGTTGGTTGTCAATTGTTTGTAAAATTTTATTTGTATAATTACCTTTTTCAGTAAGCTTTTGTATATCTTTTGTTCAAAAATCTTCATGCTCTCTACATGCTTTGAATGGTGATGTAAGAACAAAAGAGCCTTTGTGCTTGAATTAAATTTCACATGATAAAGGATGAATTGACTCTATTTTTGAGCCATTCATTAACTCGCATTGTTGTGATTGGATTTGAGCTTGTAATTTATCTTCCTATGTGAAAGATGACCATAAGTACTCATATCCCCATTGAAAATAATACTCATTAAACTAATCAAAGAATAAAACATGCTTTTTGTTTTTGGTCATCTAGTCATAATAATCTTGCTGGACTTCTAGTTTTTTCTTCATTTTGAAAATTTTTGAAAAACCATTCTGTTTTTTTATCATTATGCTAACCATAAAAATCTTTTCTTAAAATTTCTTTTTTAATCACAAAATCTTTTTCCAAAACATGGTGCTCTCAGGATGTATCTCAAGCTCAATAAGAAATTAGACCTATGATGCCAAGGCTCTAGGAGATTTTAAGGATTCTTGTTGTGGTGATGCATAAATGGCTTAAGGGACCTATTCATGAAGATCTACACCTCTTATATTGCTAGTTTGAGCTTAAGTGTTAGATGGCTATCTCGCAAAAAGGCTACATTACAAATAATTTGAGATTTGGGTTTCTACATCTTCATCTTGCAAAAGATATGTTGACACTGCCATCTCTATGCTATATAATCTTGTTGACATCCATTGCCGAAGGAGGCTTTGGGGTAGAAACATTTTCAAGTTTCTAGGTGTTAGGCAGATTTACCTCATGCATGTTTATTTCCCACAAAATTGTTTCTCCGCAGGCTCCATAACAGAGGGCTTTGGTGTTGAACACTATTTTCATAGCCTTATAATGTATCCTATACGTTAGGCTTAGTGGAATCAATCCTTCAGCAAATTGATTGTTGTAAAGCTTGATTTACAAGGTAAGAACATTGAGAATATTCCTTTGATACAAAGAAACTATGAAATCTAGAAAACAATTGAAATAAATTGGACTAGAACATAAGCTTGTTTCTATAATATCTAAGAGAGAATCATCAAAGTTTAGAAGAAGAAAATCTCTAAGAGCAATAAGAACAAAAGTATCCAATGCTTCCTTAGAAAAGGGCTTGATTCCTACCTAGATAAGGCCAAAGTGAAGGACATTGTAACACTTTTGATGATGCTTTATAGAGGCAAAGGAAAGAAGCTTTACCATTTCGAAGGAATTGTAAAGATGGCAGTCTTGTTTCTCCATCTTGATTGTGTAATCATCTTATAGGAACACAAACCTATGGTATAAAGATGGATATGGTCACCACACTCCAAAAAAAAAAAGGAATTTAGGAGTCATAAGTCAGGTTGAACGCCATAAGAAAAGTTAGTTTTTTATTAGTTTTTTAGTTATTGAATGAATGAAATGTGAAAATTCTTACTTTCATTTTCACTAATGTTCTTTTTCTTTTCTAAAAAAGCAAATAGACTTATTTATGGGCTAAATTAATAACCTATACCTTAGAGATAATGACAAACTTCGTAAATAAGCTAAGAACAATCTACTCCTTTTTGTTTTAGGAGTTGCCCTATTTTATAAAAAATTCCTATTTAAGAATGAAGTTTATTGTAACCCTTACTCATTAAGTACTCCAGTTAAATTAAGAAGGCCTTGGACCACATTAAGATATGTTTTTCCACCCTTCAAGCTTAAATTAACTCTTTTTTCATAACAAATTTCATCAATCAACTTGATGCATTAACTTCTTGAATGCATTAACTCTTTTTTCATAACATTTTATTGGCCCTTCTTGAATGCTCCATGGATCCTTAGAAGCCCTCCATGCATTAACTTCTCTGTGGATCTCATCATTTCCCCTATCCTTAAAAGGATTTGTCCTCAAATCATTACTTGCATCAAAAGGAGAAAGATTATAAACTTCAAACATTGCACTCACATTGTACTCAATGAAAGGGTCTAACTTGTAGGCATTATCATTAATTTGTGCCACCACTTGAAATGGACCATCTCCTCTAAGCTACAACTTTGAATGCCATTAAGCCAAGAAACCTCTTCTTGTGCATATGCACCCAAACTCAAGCAATAGGTTTAAATACCACCTTCTTTCTCCCTTTGTTGGCATGGGATGCATATTGCTATGTTCATTTTGCAATTTTTTGCCCCACCTTCTCATGCAACTTCTTCACCACTTTGGCCTTGTGTTCACCATCTAAGCTAACATATCATTAACAAGTAAAAGCATCAAATCTAAAGGATTTCTAACATACACAATTTCAAATGGAGAGTAACTAGTAATAGAATGAACACTCCTGTTATATGAAAACTCTACATGCAACAAATAATCTTTCCATGTTTTTATATTTTTTGAGGAATGCATCATATTGAATCCCTTGGTTTTAACATCTAAGCACAAATCATGCATGATATTAGGATTTGATAGAAGGAGTAAAGTTGGGGTAATAAAAAAAATAAATAATTCCATCACTTAGAGTAGATTCTATTACTCCTAATAAGGAGTCATGAAACCTATTATGTCTTTAGTCTCAAATATAAATTATGGTGGAGTTATTAAATCTAATCTTTTGGCCAACTTCAAAGCTACTTGAATCATGCTAATATGGGGAAATTTGTATTTCCTCTAGTGTGAACTAATAAGTTCTTGGGATAGCAAGAAAAAAAAAAATCATTATAACTTTGAGATAAGGGTAAAGATTCTTCAATTATTTTAATAACATAATCAAATTGAGATTAAAAAAAAAAAAAAAAGAAACTATCACTTGATATATACATGTGACAATGAGGAAGATGGTAATTTCCAATTTCAAAGATAAATATCATTTTTATTTTCATTGATAATGATTTCTTTATTTTTACTATTAGAATGCCAACTTCAATGAATTTTATCCATATGTATCATAAGATCACTATTAGTGGTTTATAACAAAAACACTCAATGCCTAACCATATCTCACATGACCTAAAAATGAAAACACAACTTAGGTTTCAACTACAACTTATACTAGATACTTCACTAGGTTTGGCTCTAATACTCCAAATCCATATTATGAAGGACTAATACCTTTAAAATACTTTTCAAAATCAACAAAAATATTAGGAGTAAGCTTGTTATTAAATACAAGCTATCATAAGTTGTTATTTGTAATGATGGTATAAGTTTCGAAATTCCTTTCATGATGATTAAAATTTTATCATAAGATTTCATATTAGAAAATCATTTCCTACACATGTTATACCTAATAAAGAAAATAGATGATGACACATAAATGTAGAGATTGACAAAAAGCTTATTAGCTTTAAATTTACTTCCATTCCTAAGTATAAAGAAATTAATTTGATTTAGAAAAAGATTAAGAGGAATGAAAGATTCATTAGTTCTCTAACAAATGAACTTACTTATAAGCATTTACAACAAAAACTTAAAACTCCTTTTAATCAAAAGAAGATATGAGGAATATATAAAGAAATAGAATCAAAAAATGAGAAGGTGGTCTCATTGTTTGAGAATTAAGCCATTCAATATCTTTAAGGGAAAGCTAATCAAGATCAAAGACTCATTTACTTGATGGAACTTAATAGGTTCTAAGTACCAAAGGTGTGCAAACATGCTTCTTCCAATGGATAAAATATTTTGCAGAGACACAAAAGTTAATTTCACCCTCATTTTGTGTAAATGAGTCATTACAATGAAAAGAGAAGTCTTGTTACCAAAAAATAAAAAGAGTCACATTATGTAGGAATTAAACCATTTAATACCTATAAGAAAAGCTAACAAAGATCAATGACAACTTGATGGAAATTAATGGATTTAGAGTACCAAAGATGTACAAGAGCTTGTAGCAATGAATATAATGTTTGCTATTAACATAAAAGATAATTATGAGATGATTTTGTGTGAATGAGTACTTGCAACAAAAAGAGAAATCATGTTATCAAAAAATGAAGAGATCATCTCATTGTTTGAACATTAAACCATCAAATTCTTATAAGGAAAGCTAAAGAACAATTAATAATTTACTTGATAGAATTCAATGGGTTTAAAGTGCCAAAGGTGTGAAAACATGCTTAATCACATGAATATAATGTTTTGTGTAGACACAAAACTTAATTTCACCATTATTTTGTGTAAATAAGTCCTTGCAATGAATGAAGGGGCCTTGTTAACTAGAAATGAAAAGAAGGCCTCGTTATTCAAGAATTGGACCACTCAATATATATATGAAATGGTAATCTAAACTAATCACACCTTTCTTTGATGTAACTAAATGGATTTAGAACACCAAAGATGTATAAACAAGCTTGTTGCAATGAATATAATGATTATTATTGGCACAAAAGTTAATTATAAGATCATTTTGGGTGAATAGGCCCTTGCAACAAAAAAGAACTCTTGTTATCAAAAAATGAAAAATAGTCTCATTGTTTGGGAATAAAACCATCAAATAGCTATAAGGAAAGCTATTCAAGATTAATGACTCTTTTACTTGATGGAATTCATTGGATTTAAAATGCCAAAAGCATACATATGTGCTTATTCTAATCAATAGAATGTTTTATGTAAACATAAAAGTTAATTTCACCATCCTTTGACCAAGCCATTGCTAAGATCCATGTTGCAACATTCTCAAGATAGTTCAAAGGCTGGTGGGATCACATACTAACTCTAGCTGACCACAATAGCATTTTCCAAGCAATCAAAAGAGATGTTCATGGTGAAACCCTCCTTGATAATAACCAAAAACAATCCTTGATGCTGTGGCAAGTCATATGTTTGCCATAACAAAGCACTTTATTAGTGATCCATCTCACCTAAAGGATAATAACACTGAACTTTTATCAAATCTTAAATGCAAATATCTGCACAATTTTTGTTGGCACAAAGGTACTTTTCTAAAGTGTGTCATGTTGTAAGACAATGCAAATCAAATTTTCTAGGAAGAAAAGTTTTTGGTAGGATTACCAAGGCTACTTGATGATAAGGTAAGATCTAAATTGCAAGCTCAATATAATGGCCAAATTCCTTATCATTAGAAAGAAGGACTATAGATCTATGTAGATCTAAAGCTCCAAAAATAGATCAAGTGGGAACAATACCAAAAGAAGGCATAGGCCCAATACCAAACTAAAAATTCCCTTTTACTCAAAATCTAGGCCCAACCAACACCAACAATCTTTTAATCCCAAAACAACCATATGGCCCAAACCAAGTAAGCCTAAACAATCAAAAGCCTAGACATCCATATATGACTATTATAACTATGGTAAGCCTAGTCACATCTCTAAATACTATAAACTTCACAAAAAAACTCCAAGCCCTTTAACTACTTGATACTATTCAAGCCCAACTACAGGCATTGTTGGTTGAAACCTTAAAAACTAATACTCTTAAACTATCTTCCAAGGATGAAGCTAGTCTCCAAGTTGATGAAATTGAAGCCTCTTCTGAAGTAAGGTTAAAAGATAAAGAGGTAAGCGTCCTAATGTGTGATCAAGAGCAAATCCTTGAGATACTTGATATGTTTGGAAATGATCAAGCTAAATCCTAATTTCTACAAAAGCTCCTTGAAAGCCCATCAACTTCAAATCCAAACCCATTATGTCAATCCATCCAAACTCCGTATGATTTAAGGATGTTCTAAAAAGGTATGATAAGCCCCAAACCAAGCCTGCCACATTGACAGACCTTAAACATGAAATAAACAAAATCAAGCAAGAGATCCAAGATCTCAAGGCCTAACAAACAGAAGACCATCAAATGCTAGTGTCCTTGCTCAACCTAGTGAACCCTCAAAATATAGAGGTTTTAGATCAACTAGAATCTTCTAAAGCCCAACGACCTAAAAGCCTTGACAATAATGAATTCCTATTTCTTTTAATAGAAATCACCACTTAAAAATGGCTTGTTAAAATCCTTTTAAAAATTGCTAAACTAATTTTCTTTGGAAACCATAACTTTAGTAGATACTGGTATAGATCTTAATTGTATATACCTACCAAGTATTTTGAAAAAATGATGGAAAGCCTAATGTCTATCAACAATCACATGCCATAAGTTAGCTATAAGCTATTTGATGTCCAAATTTGCCAACATGGTATCGACATTCAAACCTCCTTTGTTCTTGTTAAAAACCTAAAGTAAAAGGTAATCCTTGGAAATCTCTTTCTTAATTTAATTAAGTCTTTCTAAGTTTTTGAACAAGGAATAAACATCACTATCCTTGATTAAGGAATAATTGTTTCTTTTAGTTAAGGAATAAACACTACTTTCCAAGTTAATGATGTGAAACCAATCAACATGGCTTAGGGACCTAACATGCATAAGGAATTAAACAAGAACCTAACAAAGCTAAATTAAATTTTAATCACGCAAGACTTAAACCTAATGTTCAAAGAAACATGAACCAAAGGTATGGAAGAAGGATATGGAGGCCACACTCCAGAAAAGAACAATTTTGGGATTGATAAGTTAGGTTGAATGCCACAAGAAGAATTAGTTCTTAATAAGTTCTTTAGTTCTTAAAGAATTGAAGGAGAAAATTTTTACATTTATTTCATAAAATTTTTTGCCTCCTTTAATAATGAAATCAAACCTATTTATAGGATGAATTAACAATCATAGAGAAACCTTATAGATAAGGACAAACATCCTAAATAGGTTGACAACAAATCTATTCTATTTTTTAGGAGTTGTTATAGAAACCCTACTCCTATTTTTTAGGAGTTATTGTAGAAACTTTGACAATCACTTAACATAGGCCTATTTAGTATACTTATAAAATTAATAAAACCTTAGCCCATAATAAGATATGATTTGCACCATTTAGGCTTGAATTAGCTTTTTTGGCTCAAATTTATTTCATCTACTCACATTAAGATATGCTTTGCTTCCCTTCAAGCTTGAATTATCTTCTTTGGCCCAAATTTCTTCAATTAGTTTGCTAAGTGCCTCTTTCATCCTTTGAGCTCTTGAATGAGATTGAAGAAATTTAGGCCAAAGAAGATAATTCAAGCTTGAAGGGCAACAAAGCATATCTCAATATGGGCTAAGGCTTTATTAATTTGATTGGAGAACCTAATGGGCTAGGGTTACATTAAAATCCAATCCTATATAAGAATTTTGTTATAAAATTGGAGTCTATAATAAATTATAAGTGTTCTTATATTTTAGGACTTTATCATTGTCTTTATTTTTAGGGTTTTTAAGGTTGTTAAATTAGCTTATAAATAGGCTTGATTTTAGTGTTAAAAATGGCAAAACATTACTAAAAATAAATTTGAGAATTTTTTCCTTTAGTTCTTTTAAGAACTGAAGAACTTATTTTAGTACAAATGAGCTTAACCCCTCTTTGCCTAGTGTTGTTGTTTCTCTTTTGCAAGAATTTGGTGATATTTTTCCTAAAGTATGAAATGGTTTGCCATCCTTTGAGGGGAATAGAACATCATATTTGCATGAAATGAAGTATAAAGTCATACCCTTTAAGATTAAACCATTCAATCCTTGGAAGAATGGCTAATCAAAATCAATGAGTCCTTTGCTTGATAGACTTGAATGGATGGATTGCCAAAGGTGTATTCATTTGCACATCACAAAGAATCTAATGTTTGGTGTAGACAAAATGATTCATTTCATGATCATTTGTCTTGATGAGTCTTGGCAACAAATGGATAAGACTTGTTAGCAAGAAATGAAGTGGTGGTCTCATCTTTCACACAATTAACCATTCAAACCATACTGACAAATTTAATCAAGATCATTAACTCCAGTGGTGTATGGAATTCATTTAGTTTAGTCTACCAAAGGTGTATTGATGTGGTTGTCACACTGAATCTAAAATTTGGTGTAAAATAGAGTTAATTTCATATTCATTTTGTATGGATAAGCCTTGCAACAAAAAGAGAAGCATTGCTAGTAAAGGATGAAGAGACAATATGATCTTTCAAATAATGAATCATTCGAACCATGTTAGAAAACATGATTGAGGTCAATAACTTGTAGGTAATGAAACATTCAAACCATGTAAAAAAAAAGTGTGATTGATCTAGATTACCTTTTCTTATATATAATGAGTGTTTTAATTACTAAATAATGGAATCATCTCTCCATTTCTAACCAACAAGGCTCCCTCCCTTAATGAAAAGACTCATTTATATAAAATGTTGGTGACATTAACTTTTGTGTCCATATAAAACATTATATTTATTGGAACAAGCACATTTGCAAACCTTCGATATTCTAAACCCATTAAATTCCATTTCACACCTTAGGTACTATGAACCCATTGAATGGTTTAATTCTTGAACAATAAGACTTCCTTTTCATTTTTTATAACAAGGCTTCTCATTTCATTGTAAGGACACATTTGCACAAATTCATCTCATAATTAACTTTCTATCAACTACAAAATTATATTTTATGTTGTAAGCTCATCTATACATCTTTGATACTCTAAATCTATTAAATTTCACTAAAAAAAGGTGTAGTTGGCCTAGATTATCTTTTTCATACATATTAAGTGTTTTAATTGGTGAATAATGAGACAATCTCTTCATTTCTAGTCAATAGGGCTTCTTCCTTTGATGCAAAATGATGGTGGAATTAACTTTTGTATCTATATAAAACATTATATTCATTGGAACAAGTCCATTTTCACACCTTAAGGACACTAAACCCATTGAATTCCATCAAGTAAATGAGCCATTGATCTAGATTAACTTCCTTTAACAATGAGACTGTCTTTCCATTTTTTTATAACATGATTGCTCTTTTTGTTACATGGACTCATTCACACAAAAAATGATCTTGAAATTAACTTTTGTGTGTCATTAAACATTATATTCATTGCCACAAGTTTGTTTGTACCTCTTTGGTACTCTAAATTAAATGAATTCCATCAAAAAAAGGTGTAATTTGTCTAGATTGTCTTTTCTTATACGTATTGAGTGTTTCAAAGGTTGAATAATAAGATCATCTCTTCATTTCTAATTAAAAAGACTCCTTCCTTCATTTCATGGACTCAATTAGATAAAGTGATGGTGAAATTAACTTTTGTGTAACACAAAATATTATATTTAATGGAACAACACAAAATATTATATTTAATGGAACAAGGATGTCAGACACCTTTTGTACTCTAAATCCATTGAATTCCATCAAGTAAATGAATCATTGATGTAGACCAACTTTTCTTAAAGATATTGAATAGTTTACTTTATGAACAAAGAGATTGTCTCTATATTTTTTTTTTAAATAAGGCTCCTTCTTTTGTTGCAAGGACTCATTCACACAAAATGATCTTATAATTAATAACAAATATTATATTCATTGCAACAAACTTGTTTGTACATCTTTGGTACTTTAAATCCATTGAATTCTATAAAAACAAAGGTGTCATTGGTCTAGATAACCTTTTCATAAATCTATTAAGTGTTTCAATTACTAAATAATTAGTCCATCTCTTCATTTTAAACAAACAAGGCTCCTTCTTTTGTTACTAATGAGATCTATGGAGGAATTGATGCATGGAGGGCTTTTAAAGATCCATTAAGCATTCAAAAAGGGCCAATGACATGTTCAAGAGCTAAAATGTTGAAAGAAGCATTTAATGGGTTGATTGAAGAAATTTGGGTCAAAGAAGCTAATTCAAGCTTGAAGGGCAACAAAACATATCATAATGAGGCTCAAGACTTTATCAATTGAATATGTTGAATGGCCTAATGATAAGTGATTAAAAGGATTTTTGTAACAACTCCTAAAATTATTAGAAGTAGATTTGTTGTAAGCTTATTTAGGAAATGAGAATTTTCTCCTTTGGTTCTTTCACAAACTAGAGAAGTTGTCAAGAACTAACTTTTCTTATGACATTTAACTCAACCTATTACTTTCAAATCTACTATTTTCTTGAATGTGATATTTGTATCCTTCTTTATACCCCAGGTTCATTTTCCTTGAACATTGGGTCAAGGTCTTACATGATTGAAATCTAATTTTGCTTTCTTGGATTCTTGTTTGATTCCTTATGCATGTTGGGTCCCCAAGCCACATCTTTTGGGGTTCACATCAACTAGTATCAGAGCTTTAGGGCATAAATTAGTTTTATTTATCTAAATTTGAGTTTTTCTTTCATTCTTCTACTTAGCCTCATTCTAAAACCTCTTTTTCTTTAAATCTGCAAACCCTAGTTTATTTTTTTTAGTAGGCAAACCCTAGGTTATATTTTTTAGTAGACAAATCCTAGTTTATTTTTTTTAGTAGGCAAACCCTAGTTTATTTTTTTTAGTAGGCAAACCCTAGTTTTTCTTTTCTTGTCTTTACATCCATGCAAAAAGGAACAATGAACAATGTTCTTTGTTGCAATGAACAATTGTATTAAGTGAAGTAAATCCATGCAACAATTGTTTACTTTATTGTATTAACAAGCTTTATATTAAGTAAAGTCACCCAATTTGTCTTTCTAATGAAATGTAAAGTCTTGTCTTGAAAAATTGAAGAGACAATTTCATTGTTTAGCAATTAAACCATTTAATACCTATAAGGAAAGGTAAAAAAGTTTAATGACCCATTTTACTTGGTGGAACTCAATCGATATAAAGCACCAAAGGCGTGCACATATGCTTGTTCAAATTAATATAATATTTTGAGTAAACACAAATGTGCTTATATGTATTGCGTGTTTCAATTCCTAAATAATGAGACCGTCTCTTCATTTTTAAGTTACAAAGCTCCTTCTTTCATTGTAAACACTAATTTACAAAAAATATGTATAAGAAATGGTAATCCAAATGTATCACACCATTTTTTGATGGAATTTAATGAATTTAAAGTACCAAAAGTGTACAAACGAGCTTGTTGCAATGAATATAATATTTTTCATTCAACCTAAAATTAATTATGAGATCATTTAGAGTGAATAAGTCATTAGAATGATGGAAGGGGCCTTCTTAACTAGAAATGAAAAGATGGTCTCATTCAAAAAATGAAACTCTCATTAAGAATTTCAAAAAGTAATCAAGATAAATCATAACACTTTTTGATGAAATTCAATGGATTTAAGTACCAATGATGTACAAATGAGCTTGTTTCAATGATTATAATGTTTTATGTGGGTGCAAATGTTAATTTCTCCATTAGTTTGTGTAAATTTGTTCTTCTAATGAAAAGTAAAGTCTTGTCTTGCAAAATTGAAGAGATAGTCTCATTGTTTGGGAATGAAACCATTCAATACCTATAAGGAAAGATAAAAATGATCAATGACTCATTTTACATGATGGGACTCAATTGGAATAGATTACTAAAGGTGTGCACATGTGCTTGTTCCTATTTAAAATAATGTTTTGAGTAGACACAAACATGCTTATATGTATTGTGTTTCAATTCTTGAATAATGAGATTGTCTCTTTATTTCTAATTTACAAAGCTCCTTCTTTCATTCAAACACTCTTTTATACAAAATATGTATAAGAAATGGTAATTTAGACCAATCACACCAATATTTGATGGAATTCAATGGATTTAGCGTACCAAAGATGTATAAATAGACTTATTGCAATAAATATAATACTTGTTTTTGACACAAAAGTTAAATAAGAGATCATTTTGTTTAAATGAGCCCTTGTAACAAAGGAAGGAGCCTTGTTAGCTAGAAAAGAAGAGATTGTCTCATTCAGGAATTAAAACACTAAATACATATTCAAAAAGGTAATCTACAGCAATCACACCTTTTTTTTCTTTGATGAAATTCAATGCATTTATCGTATCAAAGATGTACAAATGAGCTTGTAGCAATAAATATAAAAATTTATGTAAACACAAATGTTGATTTCATCATCATTTAGTGTAAATTTGTCCTTCAATTAAAATGAGAAATCTTGTTATGAGAAATTGAACAGACAATCTTATTGTTTAAGAATTAAACTATCAATACCTGTAAGGAAAGGTGTGCAAACATGCTTTGTTTTAATGAAAGTAATTTATTAAGAAGACAAAAACTTGCTTATACATATTAAGTGCTTCAATTCCTAAATATTAAGAATATCTCT
>CM075434.1:118033-268033 GCA_037832385.1 Rhizophora apiculata | reverse complement strand
TGAAGAAAGTTAATCAAGATCAATGACTCATTTACTTGATAGAATTTAATAGGTTCAGAGTACCAAAAGTGCACATAAGTGTCTATTCCAATGAATAAAATGTTTCATGTAAACAAAATTGTTAATCTCAACATCATTTTGTGTAAATGAGTCCTTATAATGATGGAAAGAGCCTTATTGGCAAGAAATGAAGAGATTATCTCATTATTTTGGAATTGAAATACTTAATACACAAAAGAAAAGGTAATCTAAACCAATTAGTCTTTTTTTTTTTTTTATGGAATTCAATGGATTTAAAGTACCAAAGTTATATAAATGAGATTGTTACAAAAAATATATTGTTTATTGTTGTCACAAAAGTTAATTATAGATCATTTTGTGTGAATGAGTTCTTGCAACAAAAGAAAAGTCTTGTTATCAAAAAATGAAGAGATGGTATCATTGTTCAGGAATTTAACCATTAAATACTTATAATGAAAGCTAATCAACATCAATGACTTATCTGCTTGATGGAATTTAATGTATTTAAAATACCAAAGACATATATGCATGCTTCTTCCAATGAGTAGAATGTTTTGTGTAGAAGCAAAAGTTAATTTCACCATCATTTTGGGTAAATGAGTCCTTACAACAAAGGAAGGAGCCTTGTTGGCTAGAATTAAATAGAGGGTCTTATTATTCAGGATTACAAAATTTTGAAAGGTATATGAAAAGTTAATTAAGATTGATCAAAGCTTTGTTTGTAGGAATTTAATGGATTAAGAGTATCAATGATGTACAAACCAGCTCATTGCAAAGAATATAATGTTTACTACTAACACAAAAGTTAATTACAAGATCACTTTTTGTGAATATGTCATTTCAATGAAAAGAGAAGCCTTATTATCAAAAAATGAAGTGACAATCTTATTGTTTGAGAATTAAATCATTCAATACTTGTAAAAAAAGCTAATTAAGATCAATGATTCATTTACTTGATGGAATTCAACAAGTTCAGAGTACCAAAGCTTCATAAACATGCTTTCTCCAATGAATATAATGCTTTGTGAGGACATAAATGTTAATTTCACCATAATTTTGAGTAAATGAGTCCTTGTAACAAAGGAATGAGCCTTGTTGGCTAGAAATGAAGAGAGAATCTCATTATTTAGACATTGAAACACTCAATACATATAAGAAAATGTAATCTAGACCAATTAGACTTGCTTTTTATGAAATTCAATGGATTCAAAATACCAAAGTTGTACAAATTAGCATACTACAAATAATATAATGTTTACTATTAACATTAAAGTTAATTACAATATCATTTTGTGTAAATGAGTCCTTGCAACCAATGAGAAGTCATGTTATCAAAAAATAAAGAGATAGTCTCATTATTTGAGAATTAAACCATTCAACACCTATAAAAAAAAGCCAATAATCAATGCTAAACAATTCAAACACACAATATATAAGACACAAAACTAGATTTAGTAAAAGAATGCTTAAGAGAAAAAGGAATTACATGGATATAGCTTTCATTGAATGACATTACAAGCTTACAGATTGCTTTGGAGTAAGTTTACAAATGAGGAAAGAAAGTTATGCCTTCTCCATGGGATACTCCTATTTGTCTCTAAAGTCTATGTTATCAAACAAATACATGATAAAAATTTTCTTTATAAAGCATAAAGTATCTTTATAAAAGTAGATTTTACAAAGTGGCTTTATAAAAGGATTTTGCCCATTTTATCCCCTTTACAACTGATATAGATCTTTTGAGTCTTGCATAATATCATCTTCTTAAGTGAGTTGATTGGAATCTTTTTGCTTGACTACTTTTTGGTTGTCCTTTATTGAATTGTAAAATACTAGCTATCATCTCAATTAACTATTCACTTGGCACACTCTTAACCAATGCTTTGATCATTTAAGTTGGAGTCTTGATAGCTAGGGGAGCCATAACTCATTTTGTAATGTAAACTTGTTTGCTTAATTGGCTTTATAAAGCCAAGATATTTTCAAATTTTAGCATAAAATCTGGTTATTAGCAAATCTAGATTTGTGAAAAAGACAAGCATAAAATAACCTTTATAGTAACATTTGAGCATTATGAATAGAATGTCAAGCCATTTGGCTTTAAATGATGCTCTCTCCAAATTTTAGAAGGATATGAATGAGATATTTAATGTTTATTTTGCATTTATGATTGTTTATGTCAATGATGTGTTAGTTTTCTTTAGTACCATTGAGCAACAATTTAAACATCTTAATTTATTTATTCATATGATGAAAAGAGTAGGACTAATTGCTTCAACAAGAAAGATGAAGTTATTTTAAACTAGGATTTGCTTCCTTGGACACTTCATTGAGAATGGTTTTATTATTCCCTTCGATTAAGCAATTGAGTTTACCTTAAAATTTCCTAATGTAATTAAAGATAAACAACAATTACAAAGATTTTTGGGGAGTTCGAATTATATTTTGGCATATTATAAGGATTTAGCTTATGATGCTAAACTGTTATATGAAAGATTAAAGAAAAATTTGCCTTCATGGGTGGAGAAACATACACAAGCTATTAAATAGATAAAAGTTAGAGTTAAAGAATGCCTTGCTTAGCTATACCCCATTCGGATGCCTTAAAAAATGTCTAGAAAGATGCCTTCAACAAGGGCTTTGGTGGTATCCCTAAGCAACACCTCCACTTCAAAGAATAGTTACTTCACTTTACCTCTATGGAAAAGTGCTAAAGTTAATTACTTTATGATTAAAAAGGAAATTCTTTCTATAGTGTTGTGCATTCAAAAGTTTGAAAGTGATTTATTGGAGGTGACTACAAAGTAAGGAAAGATGTTTCTAATAAATATGTTAAGAACATAGCATCTAAACAAATCTTTTCTAGATGGCAAAGAATATAATCTCCTTTTGATTTTGATATTGAGTTTAATAAAAGAAATTCTAATTCTCTCCTTGATTTCCTAAGTCATGAATTTTCACAAGGTTCATTGCATGAGTAAACATCCACTAATATAGAGGTCTCAATCACCAGCAAAGTAAGTTATTTCATCGATAAAAAATAAATCAAAAAACTCTAAAGTTGATAAACTTTGCAATGACATTTATGTGTGTGTTTTAGATAAAGTGTTAACTTGTCCATTGATTCCAAAATATTTGGATTTTTCATATTCCAATGAGAACAATTATGCTTAGCTTTTACCTAATAAGGTAGCAAGATTTTATCTTAAAGATGAAATCTATCCATATACACATCTTACAAGTTGTTCCTTTTATCAACAAATTTCGTATAAGATGTGATTAATGATTATTGAACCCATTGAAAAGGGTTCTAGTATCTCTTCCTTAGGTTATAAGGACTGGGCTTAAGCCAAGTTTAAAATAAAAAAAGTTCTTTATCTAAAAGACTAGCAAGGAGATCTATTCTCTATAAGAGAATTAAAGGACTAGTGAAAGTCTAAGACATTTAATTATTTTGATTATATAGAAACATGGGAAAAGGATTTGCTAAATGAAAACTAGCAAAATAAACTTAATTAGTGGATTCAAATCCATTTCCCACATGATCTAAATGATTTCCTACCTACATTAAAATTGGATCTTTAAATGGGGTTTACATCCCATTACTTTACCCAATAAGGTAAGAACTACTTATGAACAGTTTTATGAATAGTTTTATGAAGAAAATAATGATATAGAGATATGCTACTATTATTTGCTTCCTTGTATCATGTCTTATGGATTATTAAATGGGATTATATCATAGTGGTAAAGCATGTTAAAATTTTTGACATCAACATCAAGCATGCTCCATGGGACACTAGAAGGATTAATATCCACTAGTGGGACAAGTTTGATTTTTTCCATGATGGAGTTTATATGGCCAAAGGGATTGTGCATATTAATGAATTACACCTTATTGCTCCTAAGCCTAACTCCTCTCAATCTTTAGAATAACTATGTAAAACACTAATGGAATTTGCATCCATAAAGAAGCTATTAGAAATGATGACTACTTTGCATTAACCTCAAGCATCAGCTTCTTAAGCATCTTCCTTACATGAAGTGATGCAAGATGACAATAGTCAAACAATGTTTACTAAGGATGATATCATGCATGATTCCTAAGACTCCTATAACTCTAAAAGACAAATAAATTTTTTCTACCTTAAAAAAGAAAAAGAAGCTACTTTCATAAAGTCTTTTAATGAAAATCAACAAAAGAAATCACTTTACTAAAGTGACTTTAAAAGAGTCACTTTAGTTCATGTGAAAGGAATCCAAGGTTGGGTAAATAAGACTAAAAGTCAAGAGAAGGAGGTAGAATCTTCTTCTCTTCTTATCTTCATTTTCTTCTTCTCACCTTTCTTGTAAAATTTTCCTTTCACACAAGCTATCAAACAAGCAAATAATAATTCTTTAACAGCAAATAAGCAATAATACTAGTTTATAAACCTTTTGAATATACGTAAAAATATCAATAGCACCCATCTTAATAATATATTTTTATGACTTTGATACCATTGCTCTTGCTAAGTAGGAGTAAAAGTCATAAAAAATCATTTTCTTTTCAGCTTATTTTTAGAAGAGTAGAATAACTCTTTATCCTTTTCCTTAACCTTATTATAAGTTTTAAGTACATAGATTTTCCAATCTTCATCATGATAACCCATATCAAATAAAAAGGGAGACCTAGGTCTTGAAGCATGATGTAGTGGTTCATTAACCACAGAAGTAGAAGTAGAGGGAAGAAAGTCAACTTTATATTGTGGTTGATTAACTTATTCCCTTGTTCTTCTAATTTCATATAAATCTGTTAGTGGAATAAAAGAAGTAGAGTATTTTGCCTAGTTTTAAATCTTTAAGATCTTTTTGAGGTTTAATCTCACATTTCTTTGTGAAGTAAATCCAATTTTGACATCTTTAACTTAATATTTAATAACTTCTTCTAATTGTCAAAGAACTTGTTTAACAAGTTTGACTACTTTTTCTCAAGTCCATTTTTCAAGTAATTTAACTTGATCCAATGTTATACTTCTAGGAACCATAACAAGTAATTTAAATCTACTACTTAGAAACAAAGTGGTAGTTCCTTTATTAGCATATTTAGAAAGTATTTCTTTTATACTAGGAACTATGGTGTTCATAACCTTATAGTAGATTCTATATATAAAAATCAAATTTTCAAAGGTAGACATTATAGCAAATCCTTCTGTTTTAATATCCGAACACAAAGCTTGCATTAAATTAGGATATGATAATGATAGCATAAAATTAAGAAATCATGAGAATCATATAGGTCCTTCACTTAAACTTGATTTAATTACATGTAATAAAGAGTTGTGATAATAGTTATGTCTCTTATCCCAAACACAAATTGTAATTGAGTTATTTAAACCCAATCTAACAACTAGTTTTAAAGCCACCTAAACCATCTTAATATGGATGAATTTATACCTTCATTAATAAGATCATGATAACTAAAAAAAGTCATTATAACTCTAAGTTAAGTGTAAAGCTTCTTCAACAATTCTAATAATATAATCACATTTTGAGAAGAAACTTTCCTATTTATAAACATGAGAAGGAGAGGAAGAAGGTAAAGTCCAATTTTGTAAATAATTATTATCTAAATTTTCACTTACAATGATTTCTTTTTTTATATTATTATTTAAACCACTATTACTATTACAATGAGAAAGTCATCATGATTTTCGATGACCCACTAACTCATGATATCACTATCAACAAATTTGCACCTAATATTCTAAATGCCTACCCTAACTACACAAGCAAATAATGGCAATGCCATTTAAGTTTTAATCACAAGTTTAAATTAGTCACCTAATATCCTTGAGGCTTTGATGCCATTCCTTTCATGCAAGCAAATAAAGAAGCAAGTAATAAATCTTTAATAGCAAACAAGCAATAGTATTAAATCAACAATTAATAAAACTAAATCATAAAAAGACAAAAGAACTTATAGAAACAAGAGCTTTATTCATAAGACATTCAAAGAGAGGTGAGAAAAAGAAGATTGAGCCTCCTTCTTTGGACTCTTAGTCTAATTTATAAGGGATCTTACCTAGCTTCAAAAGAAGGAGACTTATTAGCAAGAAATGAAGAGAATGTCCACTATTTAGGATTTTAAACCTTCAATATGAATGAGAAAAGCTAATTGAGATCAATCAAAGCTTTGTTTGATGGAATGTAATGGTTTAGAGAGCTAAAGATGTGCATATGAGCTTGTTGTAAAGAATATAACGTTTCCCATTCACACAAATGTTACTTATGAGATTATTTTGTGTGAACGAGAACTTGCAAAGAATAAAGAAGGCTTGTCATCAAAAAAAGAAGTGACAATCTCATTATTCAAGAAATAAACCATTCAATATTCAAAAGGAAAGTTAATCAAGATCATTGACTCACTTACTTGATGGAATTCAATAGGTTTAGAGTACTAAAGGTGTGCAAACATGCCTATTCCAATGAATATAATGTTTTGCATTGACACAAAAGTCAATTTCTATATTATTTGTGTAAATAAGTCCTTACAACAAAGGAAGGAGCCTTGTTGGGTAGAAATGAAGAGACAGTCTTATTATTTCAAAATTTAGACATTCAAAACATGTGAAAAACTAATCAAGACCATTGAAACCATTTTTTTTGATGAAATTCAATGAATTTAGAATACTGAAGAAGTAGAAATGAGGTTCTTATAGGGAATACATTTTTTGCTATTGACAAAAAAGTTAATTATGGGATCATTTTATGTGTATAAGTCCTTGCAATGAAAAGAGAAGCCTTGTTAACAAAAGAATGAAGAGGCAATTTCATTCTTTAAGAATTAAACCATTTAATACCTATAAGGAGATCAAATCATGATTAATGACTCATTAGCTTGCTATAATTCAATGGATTTGGAGTACCAAAGATATATAGACATACTTGTTCCCATGAATGGAATATTTTAAGTAGATATAAAAGTTATTTTCACCATCATTTTGTGTAAATGAGTCCTTACAACAAAGGAAGGATCCTTGTTAGCTAAAAATGAAGAGACAATCACATTATTCAAGAATTAAATTAGTCTTACATATAGGAAAAGCTAATCTAAACCAATGAAACCTTTTTTTTTTTGATAGAATTAAATGGATTTAGAGTAGCAAAGATGTACAAATCAGTCTTTTTCAATGAATACAATGTTTATTGTTGACATAAAAGTTAGTTACATGATCATTTTGCATGAATGAGTCCTTGCAATGAAAAAAGAAACCTTTTATCAAAAGATGAAGAAACAATCTCATTATTTGGGAATTAAACCATTCAATACCCATAAGGAAAGTTAATTAAGATCAACAACTCATGTAATGTATGGAATTCAATAGGCATAGAGTACCAAATGTGTCCAAACGTGCATGCTCCAATGAATATAATGTTTTGTGAAGGCAAAAAGGTTAATTTCACCATTATTTTGTGTAAATATGTCCTTGCAATGAAAGAAGGAGCCTTGTTAGCTCAAAATGAAGAGAATGTCTCATTATTCAGGAATCAAAACACAGTTGTAAGAAAAGCTAATGAAGATCAATCTAGCCTTTGTTTGAAGGATTTCAATGGGTTTAAAGTACCAAAGTTGTATAGATGTGTTTGTTGTAATGAATATAATGAATATATATGTCATTATTATCAAAAAATGAAAATACAACCACACCTTTTATTAATGGAATTTAACGGATTTAGAGTACCAAAGATGTACCAACATGCTTGTTGTAATGAATATTGTTTGTTGTTGACATAAAAGATAATTAAAAGATCATTTTTTGTGAATGAGTTCCTGCAAGGAAAAGACAAGTCTTGGTGAATTGATATGACAATCTCATTGTTCAGGAATCAAACTATTTAATACCTACTTAGAAGGCTAATCAAGATTAATAATTCATTCATTTAATGAAATTTAATGGATTTAGAGTACTAAAGGTGTAAAAACGTGCTTGATCTAATGAATAAAATGTTTTGTATAGACTCCAATATTAATTTAACCTTTCTTTTGTGTGAATGAGCCCTTACAATGTTGGAAGGAGCCTCATTGGCTAGAAATGAATCATTATTTAGGAATTAAAACATTTAAGGGGTATATAAAAAGCAAATAAAGATAAATCAAAGCATTGTTTAATGGAATTCAATGGATTAAGAGTAGCAATGATGTAGAAATGAGTTTCATGTAATGTATACAAGGGTTGTTGTTGACACAAAAGTTAGTTACAAGATCATTTTATGTTAATGAGTCCTTACAATGAAATGAGAAACCTTGTTATCAAAAAATGAAGAAGTGGTCTCATTGTTCAAGAATTAAATCATTTAATACCTATAACAAAAGTTAATTAAGGTCAATTGCACATTTAATTGATGAAATTCAATAGGTTTAAAGTACCAAATGTGTCCAAACATGTTTGTTCCAATGAATATAATGTTTTATGAAGACAAAATGGTTAATTTCACCATTATTTTGTGTAAATAAGTCATTACAATGAAGGAAAGAGCCTCATTAGCTTAAAATGA
This sequence comes from Rhizophora apiculata, assembly GCA_037832385.1. Classification (NCBI taxonomy): domain Eukaryota; kingdom Viridiplantae; phylum Streptophyta; class Magnoliopsida; order Malpighiales; family Rhizophoraceae; genus Rhizophora; species Rhizophora apiculata. The sequence goes on along the minus strand of CM075434.1, from coordinate 259,474 downwards.
AGAGGTCTCAATATTTAAGAATTGAAACATTAAATAGCTATAAGAAAAGCTATTGAAGATCTAATTAACCTTTAAAGTATTTCAATGGGTTTAGAGTATCAAAGTTATATATACATGATTTTTGCAATGTATATAATGAATATAGACATCCTTGTTATTAGAAAATGAAGAGATGATCATATTATTCAGGAATTTTACCATTCAATACTTGTAAGGAAAGCTAATTAGGATCAATGACTAATTTACTTGATGGAATTAAATGGGTTTAAGTACCAAAGATGTGCTAATGATCTTATTACTATGAGTATAATGTTTGCTTTTGTTACAAAAAATAATTATGAGATCATTTTGTGTGAAGGACTCTTTCCAATGAAAAAGGAAGCCTTGTTGCCAAAAAATGAAGAGGTAGTCTCATTGATGGAGAACAAACCATTCAATACCTATAATGAAAGCAAATCAAGATCAATGACTCATTTACATGATGGAATTTAATGAATTTATAGTACCAATGATGTATAAACAAGCTTGTTTCAATGAATATAAATTTTAATGTTGATACTTAAGTTAATTAAAGAATCATATTGCATGAATGAGTCCTTGCAATTAAAAGAAAAGTCTTATTGTCAAAAAAAAAATGATTAGATAGTCTCATTATTTAGGAATTCAAACACTTAATACATATAAGAAAATGTAATCTAGACCAATCATAATTTTTTTTGATGGAATTTAATGGATTTAAAGTGCTAGAGATGAACAAATGAGCATGTTGCAATGAATAAAATATGTACTATTGACACAAAAGTTAATTATGAGATTATTTTGCATAAATGAGTCATTGCAATGAAAAGAAATGTCTTGTTATAAAAAAAAATGAAATAGTTTCATTATTCAAGAATTGAAACACTCAATACTTATAAGATAAGGTAACCTAGACCAATCATAACTTCTTTTGATGGAATTTAAAGGATTGTTGCAATGAATATAATGTTTGCTATTGACACAAAAGTTAATTACAAGATCATTTTGCATGAATGAGTCCTTGCAATGAAAAGAGAATTCTTGCTATCAATAAATGAAGACACAATCTAACTATTCAAGAATTGTACCATTAAATACCTATATGGAAAGCTAAGCAAGATTAATAACTCATTTGCTTGATGGAATTCAATGGATTCAGAGTACCAAAGGTTTAAAGATGTGCTTGTTCCAATGAATAAAAAATTTCATGTAGACCAAAAAGTTAATTTCACCATCATTTTGTGTAAATGAGTCCTTGCAATGAATGAAGGAGCCTTATTAGTTAAAAATGAAGACAAAATCTCATTATTCAAGAATTGAAACACTCATATGTATTAGAAAGCTGATCTAAACCAATCAAAGTCCTTTTTTTTTGAAAAAATTCAATATATTTAGAGTAGCAAAGATGTAGAAATGAGTTTTTTGCAATGAATGGAATGGTCATTGTTGAAACAAAAGTTAGTTATGAGATCATTTTTTGTCGATGAGCCCTTACAACAAAAAGAGAAACCTTTTTATCAAAAAATGAAGTGGTAGTCTCATTGTTCAAAAATTAAACTATTCAATACTTACAAGGAAAGTTCATTAAGATCAATGACTCATTTAATTGATGGAATTCAATGGGTTTACAGTACCAAAAGTGTCCAAACTTGTCTGTTGCAATGAAGATAATATTTTGTGAAGATAAAAAGGTTATTTTCACCATCATTTTGTGTAAATAAGTCCTTACAACAAAGGAAGGAGCTTTGTGCTAAAAATGAAGTGAAGTCTCAATATTTAGGAATTCAAACATTAAATAGCTATAAAAAAAAAAGCTGATGAAGATTATTCTAACCTTTGTTTGAAGGATTTCAATGGGTTTAGAGTACCAAAATTTTATTGACATACTTTGTTGCAATGAATATAATGAATATAGACATCCTTATTATCATAAAATGAAGAGATAATCACATTGTTTAGGAAGTATACCATTTAATACCCATATGAAAAGCTAATTAAGATTAATGACTCATTTAGCTGATGGAATTTAATGGGTTAAGAGTACCAAAAATGTACCGATGATCTTATTATAATCAGTATAATGTTTGCTCTTAGCACAAAAGTTAATTATAATAACATTTTGTGTAAATGACTCTTTGCAATGAAAAGAGAAGCCTTGTTATCAAAAAATGAAGAGGGAATCTCCTTTTTGGAGAATTAAACTATTCAATACCTATAAGGAAAGCTAATCAAGATCAATGACTCATTTCCTTCATGGAATTTAATGAGTTTAAAGTGTCAATGATGTACCAATGATCTTATTGTAATGAATATAATGTTTGCTTTTGGCACAAAAGTTAATTATGAGATCAATTTGTGTGAATGATTCATTACGACAAAATGAATAGCCTTGTTATTAAAAAATCAAGAGATAGTGTCATTGTTTGGGAGTTAAACCATTTAATGCCTATAAGGAAAGCTAATCAAGATCAATAACTCATTAGCTTGATGGAATTTAGTTGATTCAAAGTACTAAAAGAGTACTAACATGCTTGTTCCATTAAATAGGTTGTTTCATGTTCCACAAAATTTAATTGTAGTATTGTTATGTGTAAATAAGTCCATGCATTGAAGGAAAGAGCCTTGTCAACTCGAAATGAAGAGAAGATCTCATTATTCTAGAATTGAAAACTTAAATAGCTATAAGAAATAATAATCAAGATCAATTTAACCCTTGTATGTAGGAATTTAATTAGTTTAGCATACCAAAATTGTATAGACATGCTTGTTGCAATGAATATAATGATTATAGAAATCCTTATAAGCAAAAAATGAAGAGATGATCACCTTTTTTAGGAATTAAACCATTCAATACCTATAAGGAAAGCCAATTAATATCAATGACTCATTTATTTGATGGAATTCAATGGATTTAGAGTATTAAAGAAGTACAAATGAGCTTATTGCAATGAATATAATATTTTTTGTTATCATAAAAGGTAATTACAAAGGAAGGAGCCTTGTTAGCTAGAACTAAAGAGATAGTCTCATTGTTTGGTAATTGAATCACCCAATATGTATAAGAAAAGATAATCTAGACCAATCACACCATTTTTGATAGAATTCATTGGATTTAGAACCAAAGATGTACAAATAAGCTTGTTGCAAGTAATATAATGTTTACTCTTGACATAAAAGTTAATTATGTGATCAATTTAGTGATTGAGTTCTTGCATTGAAAAGAGAAGCCCTATTATCAAAAAATAAAGTAACATTCTCTTTGTTTGATAATTAAACCATTCAATACTTGTAAAGAAACCTAATCAAGATCAATGACTTATTTACTAGATGGAATTCAATGGGTTTAGAGTCCAAAGATTTATAAATGAGCTTTTTGCAATGAATACATTGTTTATTGTTGTCATAATAGTTAATTAAGGGATCATTTTGTGCAAATGAGTCATTGCAATGAAAAGAGAATTTGATTTACCAAAAAATGATGGAACAATCTCTTTGTTCAAGAATTAAACTATTCAATACCTGAAGTTTCCGACTTCTCCCTAGGATCTACTAGTTTGTGATACTGAGAGGGGGGTGAATCAATATCACCACAATTCGCAATTCGCAGGTAAGTGAACAACTTCAACCTCTTCTTAAAAGCAAATTCTTTCTCAGACTCGACTAAGGTAGATCTATTACTACCTACTAATCATAATAGTCCCCAAAGTCACCTTTCAAACACCTTGCCTAATAAACAATTCAGATGTTCTTGTTTAGGCCTTTGTTAGGTTATAGGTTGGCTGATACTTTAGCTACATTCACAACTCAATTCAAAACACAGAACGTAAAGCAAATTAAGGACACACGAGATTTACGTGGTTCCGTCAACGTGACGTATATCCACAGTGGTAGGGACTCTCCCTTACCGAGACTATCCACTATACTTGAGAATTCCAGTTACAATGGATGTCTTAATCCTCTGCTCCTTTCACTATTACAAATACTAAGCAAGTATAATACAAAGAGTATCATTTACTGTGTCTACCCTTCTTCTAGCTTGTCTTGCCTCTGTTGAATTGAAAGGCTGCTCCATTGTTGCTTAGAAGTTCACCGCAATGCTCTCTAACCTCTCTTGAAGAAATCTAGAAATACGTTGAGTTCTTTCCGATGCTTCGCCGAATTCCTTCTCCAGGTTGTCTCACACAGCTCCTGCTTTCACCATTTCACAATCTCACCCATCTCCTTGTCTCACGGCTCACCTCACATTTCTGGTTTGCCGTTCCATGTCTCACGCACATTTTTGGTTTGCACCCTTTGCTGGTCTCATGCCTCACGCACGTTTCTGGTCTCACGCTGATGCACGTTCTGGTCTCACGGCATCGCACGTTCAGGTCTCAAGCCGTCGTATGTTCTGGTCTCACACCGTCCAGCCGGATCTCTCTCACTATCCTGCTAGATTTCTCTCACCGTCCAGCCAGATCTCTCTCACCCTCTAGCCAGATTTCTCTCACCGTCCAGCCAGATCTCTCTCACCGTCCAGCCAGATTTCTCTCACCGTCCAGCCGGATTTCTCTCACCGTCCAGCCGGATCTCTCTCACCGTCTAGCCAGATTTCTCTCACTGTCCAGCCGAATTTCTCTCACCGTCCAGCCAGATTTCTCTCACCGTCCAGCTGGATCTCTCTCACCGTCTAGCCAGATCTCTCTCACCGTCCAGCTGGATCTCTTTCACCGTCCAGCTAGATGTCTCTCACCGTCCAGCTAGATTTCTCTCACCGTCCAACCAGATCTCTCTCACCGTCCAGCCAGATTTCTCTCACCATCCAACCAAATCTCTCTCACCGTCCAGCTAGATTTCTCTCACCGTCCAGCCAGATTTCTCTCACCGTCCAGCTGGATCTCTCTTTACCTCTTTGTCGTGTTGTCTCCTCACCGACCGCTGGTGTGCCGGTGGTGTGCCGTTCCTCACCTTTGCCATCCACTCTGATTTTTCCGTATATAATTTTTCTCTCTCTTCCAACGGCTTCTCTCTTTGGTTGGCTGGTTGTCTAGGTTTTCTATCCGTTTTGCTCAATTGCCTGACTTTTTTGTTGTCTTCCAATGGCCTTTATATACTCCTCCATGACACCCTAATAAGGCTTACTTGCGGTGAATTTACTGTTTTGCCCTTCCATGTGGCTTTTACATTCTTGCCCCTCTATGTGGCTTTTACCTTCTTGCCCTTCCATGTGGCTTTACTTTCTTGCACACTTAAACCTAATTGACAAAAATTACAACCCATACAAGGCTATGGAAACAACAATACCAATAAGGAAAGCTAATCAAGTTCATTAGCTCATTTGCTTCATGGAATCCAATGCATTCAAAGTACCAAAGGAGTATAAATGTGCTTGTTGCAATGAATATAATGCTTTGTGTAGACATAAAAGTTAATTTCACCATCATTTTGTGTAAATGAGTCCTTATAACTTAGGAAGGAGCATTGTTAGTTAGAAATGAAGAGATGATGAGATACATAGAGAATCAAATGCATGGAGGGCTTTTAAGGATCTATTGAGGTTTTAAGAAGGGCTAATAACATGTTCAAATACTAAAAGGATGAAAGAGGCACTTGATGGACTAATTAAAGAAATCTGGGCAAAAGAAACTATTTTAAGCTTGAAGGGCTACAAAACATATCTTAATGTAGGTCATGGCTTTATTTATTGTATAAGTAAGTTGAATAAATCTATGTCAAGTGATTATAAGGATTTTTACAATGACTCCAAAAACAAATAGGAGTATAATTGTTGTTAGCTTATTTAGGATGTTAGTCATTTTCTCTTAGGTTAGAGTTGTAAATTCATCATATAAATAGGTTTGATTTCATTGTTAAAAATAAGTAAAACATTAGTGAAGCTAAAAGTGAGAATTTTCTCCTTTAGTTCTTTGAAGAACTAAGAACTTGTTAAAAATTAACTCTTCTTATGGCATTTAACCTAACTTATTACTCCTAAATCCCTTCCTTTTAAAGTGTGGTGTTCATATACTTCTTTATACCTTAGGTTCATTTTTGTCAAACATTGGGTTTAGGTTTTGCTTGATTGAAATCTAATTTAGCTTTCTTAGGTACTTGTTTGAATTCCTTGTTCATGTTAGGTCACTAAGCTATGCCTTTTAAGGTTTACACTAGTTAGTATTAGAACTTGGCTCCAAAATCAAGTTTCCTTATCTATTTTTAAGGTTAATTCTTTTGTTTATCTTCTTAGCTACATTCTATAACCTCTTATTCTTTGAATCCACAAACCCTAATTTATCTTTTCTTGTATTTAAATTTTTGCAAAAAAACAAATAAAAATGAAAATTTTGTTTGATAAAGAAGAAAAGAAGAAGAAAAAAAAGAAGAGAAAAGGAAAATATGTTATTTGATTCCTTCCTATTTCAAAAGTAAATCTTGTTTAATTAGGTGAAAGGGAGATTAAGGCTTTATTTCCTTATTTCTTTCTAGTTCCTACAAGGATTTGGATCCAATTAATTCTTTGCAATTTAATCTTGTTGAGTTCTTTTAATCCATAACATTAAATTCATTACACTTTCCTAAATTTCTTTGATTCTAATTTGTTGGAATTAGTTGGTTATAAAGTGACTTTGATTAAGCTTATTTATTTCAATAGAGGAGTGCAAGAGAAAAGCTAAATTTATATAGTGTGCAAACATGAGAATGAGTGTCATACTATGAGAGAGTGGAGTGAAACACATAAGGGAGTGTGTGCAAATTTATTCCTAACATATATTTTTTTTTTATATAAGTAATGATTCAAGGTTGAATCCTTTTAAGGAGAGGCAAAATGATGAGATCTATAGAGGATTTAATGCATAAAGGGCTTCTAAAGTTCCATTGAGCATTCAAGAAGGGCCAATAACATGTTCAAGAGCTAAAAGAATGACAAAGGCACTTAATGGGCTAATTGAAGAAATTTAGGCCAAAGAAGCCAATTGAAGTTTGAATGATAGTAAAACATATCTTAATGTAGGCCAAGGCTTTATTTATTGTTTAAGTATGCTAAATGAGTCTATGTCAAGTGATTGTAAGAATTTCTACAATAACACCAAAAAAATAGGAGTAAATTTATTGTTAGTTCATTTAGGAAGTTTGTAATTACCTCTAAAGTTAAGATTATTAATTTATGACAACTACAAAAATAATTAGGAGTAGATTTATTGTTAGCTTATTAAAGAAGTTTGTCATTATCTATAAGGTTAAGGTTGTTAATTTAGCTTATAAATGGGCTTGATTTCATTGTTCCAAATTAGTAGAACATTAGAGAAACTAAAAATGAGAATTTTCTCCTTTAATTCTTTCAAGAACTAAAGAACTTATCAAGAACTAACTCTTCATGTGGTGTTTAACCTAACTTATCATTACAAAATCCCTTCATTTTTTGAGTACGACGTCTATATCCTTCTTTACATCTTAGATTCATGTTCCTCAAACATTGGGTCTAGGTCTTGCATAATTGAAATCTAATTTCCTTTCTTAGGTTCTTATTTGAATTCCTTGTATACGTTGGGTCCCAAAGCCACATCTTTTGGGGTTTACATTAGATGGCCTCATTATTCAAGAATTAAAATAGTCAAAACATTTAATAAAAGGTAATCTAGACCAATCACACCATTTTTTGATGAAATTCAATGGATTTAGAGTACCAAAGATGTACAAACAAGCTTGTTGCAATGAATATAATGTTTGATATTGATACAAATGTTAGTTATGAGATCATTATGTATGAATGAGTCCTTGTAATGAAAAGAGAAAACTAGTTATCAAAAATTGAAGAGATTGTCTCATTGTTTGGCAATCAAACTGTTCAACACCTATAAGGAAAGTTAAGCAAGATCAATAACTTATTTGCTTGATGGAATTCAATAGGTTTAGAGTACCAAAGGTGTACAAACATGTTTGTTCCAATGAATATAATGTTTCACCATCATTTTGTTCAAATGAGTCCATGTAATGAAAAGAGAAGTCTTGCTATCAAAAAAAATGAAAAGATAGTGTCATTGTTTGGGAATTAAAACATTCAATACAAGGAAAACTAATGAAGATCAATGACTCATTTTGTCAATGGAATTTAATGGATATAAAGAACTGAAGGAGTTCAATAGTGCTTGATCTAATGAGTAGAATGCTTTATGCAAACACAAAGGTTAGTATCACATCATTTTGTGCAAATGAGTCCTTACAATGAAGGAAGGAGCCTTGTTAGTGAGAAATGAAGAGATGGTCTCCTTATTTAGGAATTGAAACACTTAATATGTATAGAAAAAGGTAATCTAGACCAATCACACTTTTTTTGATGGAATTCAATGGATTTAGAAAATCAAAGATGTAGAAACAAGCTTATTGCAATGAATATAATGTTTGATGTTATTAGAGCTTGGATTTAAATGAGGTTTACTTATCTAATTTTTTTTTTTTTCATCTTTCTTCTTCGTTACATTCTATAACCTCTTGTTCTTTGAATTTGCAAACCCTAATTTATCTTTTCTTGTCTATAAACCTTAGTTTATCTTTCTTTGTCTTAAAATTCATGAAAAAAAATAGAAAAAAAGGACAAAAAATTCTAAAAAAAGTCAACTTTGAGTGATTATGGCAATAGTTAAACGTTTTGGTTAGTCTAGCCATAATAACAACCTAGTTTCTAGCTCAACTTTCAATTTGTCATCTATTTCATTTTCCTTATTTTATCTTCTAACTTTCCTTATTTTTTTTTCCTTTGCTCAATTTTGCTCCATTTAATTTATATGGTGAGTTTGGTTCCTTTAAGATTAATCCTCCCAATTTAGCTTATTTAGTTCTTAAAGAGCTAAAAGGGAAAATTTGAATGGTAAAAGCCAAGAGTGTGAACACATATTGAGATAAACCCTCAAAAGAGTATAAATATGAAGGTATGTGAAACTATTTTTGAGTGAAACACATGAGGGAGTGCTTTGTGAGGTATCCTAACCATTTTGCATAGATTTAAAGACTATGTCTACCAAGGATGAAGGTGTAGCTGAAGAGAGAGGAAGTGGTGTCATTCATGATCAAAGGCTATGCAACAATAATTTGATCACATGAACACCAAATTTGATGATATGAGGGATAAGATAAAGAAGCAAGCCAATACAATAGTGGAAATGCAAAGGAGGCATAAGGGCCATGAAATTCCTAATGGAATAAGGCTAAAGTGATGAAATTTTGGTCATGAAGATGATGTAAAAGATGACAAATTTGATCATTGAACAACTTTGTTTAGAATTGCCAATAATAGAAATGGTTAAAGGCATTTTATGAGGTAAGACACCTATGACCATGATTTTTGGAGCATTGAAATGAAAATTTCTTTATTTAAAGGGAAAAACATTGTTGAAGCCTACTTAGAATGGGAGATGGTTAAATTGGTCTTTAACTACCACAACTACTTTAAAAAGAAAAAGGTAAAACTTATAATTGTTAAGTTTACTGATTATTCTATTATTTTGTTGGATCAACTTGTTTTGACTAAGAGAAGGAATCATGAGAGGCCTATTTAGGAGGAGGTTCATCCCTAATCATTGTTATGAGGATTTGTACCAAAGGCTCTAAGGACTCAATCAAGTCACCAAAAGTGTGAAGGACTACCATAAAGTGATGGAGGTTGCCATGATCCAAGCTAATATGGAGAATGATAGTGAAGTAACCATGTCTCAATTCTCGCAAGGGTTGAATAGAGACATCACCAACATAGTTGAATTACAACATTATGTGAAGATGTAAGAAATTGGTGAACATCATGATGAAAGTTGAAAGGCAACTCAAATATAAGTGTTGTACATGGTTTAGATAGAATTTGGGTTCCTCTTCATCTTGGAATCCAAATTAGAGAAAAAGGGATGGTAAGGCTGATTACAAGCCCAAGGCCAATTCTTATAAGAGTAAGGAAGTGAGTCCTAACAAGGAGAAAGGTAATTCTAATTCTTAACCTAGTAAGAGTAGAGATGTTAAATGTTTAAGTATCTAGGAAGGGGACTATTGCATCTCAAAGTTTAAATAAGTGTACCATGGTGTTGCAGTGTAATGGTGATATTGAGATAAAAAGTGAGATTGATGATGATTCCATGCCACTGTTAAAGGATGTAAGTGATGGAGAGGAGTACCCAGCTGAGGGAGATGTGTTCATGACTAGATAAGCATTGGGAGCACAAGCAAAGGAAGAAGATGAAGTGCAAAGAGATAATATCTTCCATACATAGTGCCACATCAAAGATAATGTATGCAACATGATAATTGGTGGGGATTGTTGTACAAATGTAGCTACTCTAGTTGAAAAGCTTAACTTACCTACCATGAAGCACCCAAGGCTATATACACATCAATGGTTGAATGAATGTGGGGAGGTTAAGGCAAATAAGTAGGTATTAGTATCATTTACAATTTGGAGATATACTAACAAGGTCTTGTGTGATGTTGTACCCATGCATGTTAGGCATATTTTGTTGGAAGGACCATCGTAATATGATCAATATGTAATGCATGATGGGTTTCAGAATAGGTACTTGTTGTTCCCATAGCCTTGTATGGGTTGTAATTGTTATCAATTAGGTTTAAGTGTGTAAGAAAGTAAAAGCCACGTGGAGGGGTAAGAACGTAAAAGCCACATGAATAGGGCAAGACAGTAAATTCGCCGCAAGTAAGCCCTATTAGGGTTTCATGGAGGAGTATATAAAGGCCATCGGAAAATAACAAAAAGACAGATGGTCGGGCAATTGAGCAAAACAGACAGAAAACCTATGCACACCACCGGTAAGAGAGAGAAACCCGTGAGAAAGACACACCACCAGCACACCAGCAGTCGGCAGTTGAGCAGATTGGCACACCAGCAGTCGGCAGATGGCGAGACAGATCCGGCAGACAGGAAGGAGATCCAGCAACAGCAGAAGGAGATCCGGCGACAACAGAAGGAGATCCGGCGACAGCAGAAGGAGATCCGGCTGGGACGGTGACAGATCCGGCTGGGACAGAGGAGATCCGGTGACAACAGAGGAGATCCGGCGACAGCAGAAGGAGATCCGGCTGGGATGGTGACAGATCCGGCTGGGACAGAAGAGATCCGGCGACAGCAGAAGGAGATCCAGCTGGGACAGAGGAGATCCAGCGACGGCATGAGAGAGAGCCAGCTGGGACGGTGAGAGATCTGGCAGAAGGAGATCCAGTTGACGGTGAGAGATCTGGCAGAAGGAGATCCGGCAGAACAGGGATCCGGTTGACGGTGACAAATCCGGCAGACGGTGAGACAGATCCGGTCGACGGGGACAGATCCGGCAGAAAGAGATCCAGTCGACGGTGAGAGATCCGGCAAAACAGGGGCTGGACAAAAAAAAAAGGAAACGTGAGGCGAGCCATAAGACAAGGAGACGGGTGAGACCGAGATGATGAAAGCAGGAGTTATGTGAGACAACATAGAAAGAATTCGGCGAAGCATCGGAAAGAACTTAACGTATTTCCAGATTTCTTCAAGAGAGGTTAGAGAGCATTGTGGTGAATTTCTAAGTGGTAGTAGAGCAGCCTTTCAATTCAATAGAGGTAAGACAAGTTAGAAGAAGGGTAGACACAGAAAGTGACACTCTTTGCATTGTGCTTGCTTAGTATTTGCAATAGTGAAAGGAGCAAAGAATTAAGACATCCATTGTAACTGGAATTCTCAAGCATAGTGGATGGTCTCAGTAAGGGAAAGTCCCTACCACCGTGGATGTATGTCACATTGACGGAACCACGTAAATCTCGTGTGTCCTTAATTTGCTTTACATTCTGTGTTTTGAATTGAGTTGTGAACATAGCTAAAGTATCAGCCAACCCATAACCTAACGAAGGCTTAAACAAGAACATTCGAATTGTCTATTAGGCAAGGTGTCTGAAAGGTGACTTTGGGGACTATTGTGATTAGTAGGTAGTAATAGATCTACCTTAGTCGAGTCTTAGAAAGAGTTCGCTTTTAAGAAAAAGTTGAAGTTGTTCACTTACCTGCGAATTGCGAATTGTGGTGATACTGATTCACCCCCCCTCTCAGTATCACAAACTAGTAAATCCTAGGGAGAAGTCAGGAACTTCAATTGGTATCAGAGCCTGGTTCACCAGTTTGAAGTTTAATAGCTTGGTGTACTAGTTTAAAGGGATCTAGAAGTTTGACTTGTTCAGCATACTGAGAAATGGAAGTCAATACCAGTACTAGCACCACTTACAATAAGAAGGTTCCAATCTTTAACAAAACCAACTATCATATGTGGAGAGCAAGAATGCAAGTGGTATTCGCAACCATGGGCATGAATGTGGTGAAATGCGTACAGGAGGGTTTTGTGGCTCCAAAAGAAGGTAAAGACCCAACCCCAGAGGAGTTAGGGCAATTTGAGATAAATGGGAAGGCCTCAAATGTCATCATTTCAGCATTGACAAATACTAAGTATGCTAAAGTTATGGACTGCAAATCTGCCAAGGAGATATGGGACAAATTGCAGAAAGTCTATGAAGGTGATGGCAGAATGAAGGAGGCTAAGCTTTAAGTGTTCAAGGAGAGATATGAATCTCTCAAAATGTAAAAGAATGAGACAGTTCAAGAGTTCTTCACCAGGGTTATTGATGCTATAAACGACCTGAGAAGTCATGGGAAGAACAAGAAGGACTCATCAATTGTGAAGAAAATTCTGAGAATTCTGCCTAAGAGGTTTGCTTCAAAGGTAGCAGCCATAGAGGAGAGTAGAGATCTCAACTTTATATCTCTGTATGATCTTCAGTGCAATCTCATTGCATATGAGATGAGAATAAAGTCGACTGAGAGCTCCTCAATGTTAAAGGTATCAAAAGAGGCAGCTTTCAAAGCTATGAAACACTTGAAGATAAAAGAAAAAGAAGAATCATCCAATGAGGATAATGATGATGATGAGGAAGAAAGTGAAGGTGAAGTATTGGCTTACTTCACAAGGAAATTCAAAAAGCGGTATAAGAAAGGAAAAGGACAGTTGTCCTTGAGATGTTATCGATGTGGGCAGACTGGACACTTTGCTTCTCAGTGCAAAGTGAAACTTGATGATGAAGATGAGGATGGTGACGATGAGCAGAATTCAAGATGGAGAAGATCATCATTCAAATCAAAGAAGTCCAATAAGAAGATTGCCAACCCATAGAGGAAGACGAGAGCCTCATTCAAGAGTTATGTGAGTCAGACAAAAGAAGCTGATGAGGAGGAAGATGAAGACTCATCAGATGAGTATGTCTTTATGGCATCAGCACAAAGTGGTAGCTCAACCTCTGAAGAGGAAGAGGAAGTTGATGAAGAAGAGTCAGATCTTGAAGCTGAGCTGGAAGCAGCTTCAAAGGAGATAATCAGAAGGGGCAGAACCATAAGAAGGTTGGAGGCCCATATAAAACAAGTTGAAGCAAAGTCTGAGGAAGCTGAAAGTCAAAATGATGAAATAAGGGCTAAGCATATTGATTTGAAGAGAAGATTTGAGGAACATATCAAAATATGTGAAGACCTTACAGTTGAGCTTGGCTTAAGGGCTTCAAAAATTGAAGAAATGGAGAAAGAGTTGCTGAAACTTCAGCAACAACTCAAAAGCAGCAAAGAGAACTTATAGAAGCTTGAAATGATGGGAGAAACAAGTTCTAGAAAAGGAGAGAAGAATGTAGAGAAAGTGTAGCAATCTGAGGCTGCATTAGCTAAAGAAAATGAGAATGTGCCACAGAAGTTGAAAGAGAAGGTTATGACTCAGAAGAAGATAGCTGAGAATAAAGAAGATCTACAGAAGCAACCTAGGGTGGCAAACAAGAAGGAAGAAAAGAAAGTCAGACAGCAGAGGGCTATGGTTGAACAGAAGAAGGAGAAGAAGGTGATTGAAATGGAAGTCACACAAGCAAAGAAGCTAGCTACTTTGCCTACACAACAAGCGATGAACAGAAGAAGACAAGCAGTGATCAGACCCAAGAAGAGGCAGTTTCAAGGTCATTGCCTTTATTGTGGGGTTTGGGGTCATAAAGTGAGTAACTGCTGGTGGAGAAGGCCAGTATATGTCTCCAACTTGAGAAGATACGATGCTGGATACAGGGAGAGACAATACAGAATTCAGAAGAGAACACCTGTCGTGAGTTCTTGCACATACTATAAAAGGCAAGGACACATTGACAAGGATTGTTGGTGGAAGCCCAAACAAGTGGTTTCAAAGAACAAGTTTGCTATATTGGCAGACTTGGAATAGTGTGAATGGTGCGGGTAGGATGGCCATAATGCCAAGAGGTGCATGACACTTCTCCCTGAGCAAGAGAAGGCACTCAATGGCATAGTGAAAACAAGCAGTGCAGTCAAAGCTAAGAAAAAGGAGAAAGCTATCTTCCAACTAGTTCAAAAGAAGGAATATAAAGCTAAAAGGGAGGTGGCTAATATAGCTGAAATCGCACTCAAAGCTGACTGCAAGGATAAGCAGTGGATCCTTGATAGTGGATGCACTTCGCACATCATGGGAGACAAGAGTAAATTATCAAAGTTGAGTAAATCAAGAGAAGGCAGAGTCAAGTTTGGCAATGATGATTCACTCAACATCAATGGTCGGGGGTTAGAAAAAATTGGAAGAGGAAAATTGAAAGATGTTCTGCACGTTGAAGGACTCAGATACAATTTAGTATCTATCAGTCAACTATGCAACGAAGATCATAAGGTAATATTCACAAAAACAGATTGTCAGGTAAAGAGTAAAGAAGGCAATACTGTTGCAACCAGGAAGAGAACAGCTGGAAATTTATATGTGATTGATGAGGACAAGACAAACAGCTGTCTACTCACTAAAGAAGAAGAAAATCAACTCTGGCATAGGAAGCTGGGACACTTATCACAAAAGAACATGAGGAAGCTGACCACTACTCATGCAATCAGAGATATTCCTGACCTCAGGAGAGAGAGAGAGTATGTTTGCTCAGCATGCTCTAAAGAAAAACATTTCAGAAAGTAGTATAAGACCAAAGAGTTCAGTTCTGAAGCAGTGCTTGACATTGTGCATACTGATTTGTGTGGGCCGATGAGAACAAAAGGGTTGAATGGTGAGAGGTACTTCGTCTTGTTTGTCGATGATTATTCCAGAAGGACTTGCATCATGCACCTCAAACACAAGTCAGAAGTTTTGAAATACTTCAAGAGATATAGAAGATTGGCTAAAAATGAGAGTGGAAAGAAGATCAAAGTATTGAGGTCAGATCAAGGCATTGAATTCACAAATGGAGCTTTTGAAGATTACCTTGAGAAGCATGGAATTCACCATCAGATGGCAGTAGCAAGAACACCTCAACAGAATGGGGTGGTAGAGAGGAAGAATAGAGCTGTGGTTGAAATGGCAAGAACTCTATTGCTAGAATCCAAGCTTCACACAAGATTTTGGACAGAAGCAACATTTATAGCCATGCACCTATTGAACAAAGTTCTACTAAGACCCAATACTAATAAGACTCCATATGAGTTATGGAGTGGGAAGAAGACAATAGCCAAGTATCTCAAAGTCTTTGGCAGCCCATGTTTTGTGAAGAACAAGGAGCAAAACTTGGGAAAATTCAACGCTAGGTCTGATGAAGGCATCTTTGTGGGATACTCAGCAAAGACAAAAGGTTACAGAGTTTTCTTACATAAGCTGGGAAAAGTAATCACTACCAGTGATGTAAGAATAGATGAGAACTGGAAAATAATGCAGAATGGAGAAGTTAAGGACAATGAAGAAGATGACTTCAATGTAGATGAAGAATCAAACCAACTTGAAGCAAAGGAACAAGAAGTAAGTTTAGACTTGGAGAAGAGTGAGTCTGAAGATGAAGAAAGAGATCCTCTTGCAACTAAGACGGTGTAAGGAAGAAGGACAAAGAAAACATGGACCAGTGCTCATCGAGGAGATCAGATCATAGGTGACCCATCAACAGAAGTTACAACAAGAAGAAGAATGGTGGGAGCTACTGCTCTACTCTCATAAGTTAAACCTAAATCTGTTGAAGAGGCTATTCAAGACCAGGCCTGGGTCAAAGCTATCATTGAGGAGCTGGATCAAATTGAGAAGAATGATACATAGGAGCTAGTTCCAAGACCCACTGATAAGAATGTCATAGGAACAAAGTGGGTGTTTAGGAATAAACACAATGAAGATGGCAAGGTGGTGAGGAACAAGGCCAGGCTGGTTTACGAAGGCTACACTTAGATAGAAGGGGTAGATATTGATGAAACTTTTGCACCAGTAGTAAGGTTAGAAACTATCAGAATGTTCTTAGCTTTAGCAGCACACAAGAGGTATAAAGTCTATCAGATGGATGTGAAATTTGCCTTTCTGAATGGGCTCCTGAAAGAAGAGGTGTATATTGAACAACCTGATGGAGTACAAATCAGTGAGGATGAGACACAAGTGTGCAAGCTGAAGAAAGCCTTGTATGGTCTTAAGCAAGCTCCAAGAGCATGGTACAACAGGCTGGATGCGTACTTGAGAAGGTTGAACTTCAAAAGAGGAACGGTTGATAATAACCAATATATGTTCAACTCAGAGAAAGACCAGTTGATAACCATAGTATATATAGATGACATCATCTTTGGAGGGGATCACTCTGAACTATGTCAAGATTTTGCACAAAAGATGAGTGAGGAATTTGAGATGTTATTGATTGGAGAAATGACGTACTTTCTTGGATTACAGATAAAGCAGTGTGAAGAAGGTATCTTTATTTCTCAGACGAAATATGCCAAAGAGATGCTGAAAAGGTTTGACATGGAAGATAGCAGATCTGTCAGTACCCCTATGACAGTGGGCTACAAGTTAACAAAAGATCAGGAGGGAAGGAGTACAAGCCCTACAGAGTACAGGAAGATGATAGGGAGCCTTCTGTACCTTACGGCATCAAGGCCCAATCTTATGCAAGTTGTGTGTACTACCAGCAGATTCCAAGCTGATCCTAAAGAGTCTCATGTGTTGGCAGTGAAAAGAATCCTAAGGTACCTCAAAGGAACACTGGAAATGGGCTTGTGGTATCCAGCCATGGATTCTGTTAAACTACAAGCATACACTGATGCAGATTGGGCAGGAAGTATAGATGATAGAAAATTAACCAGCGGCTGCAGCTTCTACTTGGGTTCAAAGTGTGTTGCATGGTTAAGTAGAAAGCAAAATAGTGTTGCTTTGCACACAGCTGAGGCTGAGTATATGGCTGCTTGTGCAGCATGTACACAAGTGATATGGATGTTAAGACAATTAGCAGACTTGGGTGTTAAAGTGAAATTACCAGTGAGTATACTTTGTGATAATCAAAGTGCTATTGATCTCAGCAAGAATCCGGTTCAACATTCGAGAAGCGAGCATATTGACATCCGGTATCACTTCATCAAGGATCAAGTGGAACAGGGTACAATTCAATTGGAGTATGTTGGCACTAGAGATCAAATTTTAGATATTCTAACTAAACCTTTGTCCACAAAGCTATTTGAAAAGCACAGATGGAGTCTATTTGTGCAAATGCCTCCTCAAGCCTAAAGTTCAGGTAAATCCTCCATCTTCACTTTGCAAGTTTTTCAAATTTGTAATTAGTTGGCAAAGGGGGAGAGAAGCAACAGTGCAGGGGGAGCTATTAAGAAAGGGGGAGTACATATTTAGGGGGAGTTGAAACTGCTGTATAGTGGCTTTTGTTATGAGTGTTGCCAACAATTACAAAGGGGGAGATTGTTGTTCCCATAGCCTTGTATGGGTTGTAATTGTTGTCAATTAGGTTTAAGTGTGTAAGAAAGTAAAAGCCACGTGGAGGGGCAAGAATGTAAAAGCCACGTGGAGGGGCAAGAACGTAAAAGCCAATGAGTAGGGCAAGACAATAAATTCGTCACAAGTAAGCCCTATTGGGGTTTCATGGAGGAGTATATAAAGGCCATCGGAAAATAACAAAAAAACAGACAGTCAGGCAATTGAGCAAAATAGACAGAAAACCTACGCACACCACCGGTAAGAGAGAGAAACCTGTGAGAAAGACACACCACCGGCACACCAGCAGTCGGCAGCTCAGCAGATCGGCACACCAGCAGTCGGCAGATGGCAAGACAGATCTGGCAGACAGGAAGGAGATCCGGCGACAGCAGAAGGAGATCCGGCGACAACAGAAGGAGATCTGGCGACAGCAGAAGGAGATCCGGCTGGGACGGTGATAGATCTGGTGACAGCAGAAGGAGATCTGGCTGGGACGGTGACAGATCCAGCTGGGACAGAGGAGATCCGGCGACGACAGAGGAGATCCGGTGACAGCAGAAGGAGATCCGGCTGGGACGGTGACAGATCTGGCTGGGACAGAGGAGATCCGGCAACAGCAGAAGGAAATCCGGCTGGGACAGAGGAGATCCGGCGATGGCGTGAGAGAGAGTCGGCTGGGATGGTGAGAGATCCGGTCGACGGTGACAAATCCGGCAGACGGTGAGACAGATCTGGTCGATGGTGACAGATCCAGCAGGCGGTGAGACAGATCCGGCAGAAAGAGATCCAGTCGACGGTGAGAGATCTGGCAAAACAGGGGCTGGACAGAAAAAAAAAAAAAAATGGAAACGTGAGGCGAGCCTTGAGAAAAGGAGACGGGTGAGACCAAGACGATGAAAGCAGGAGTTGTGTGAGACAACATAGAGAGAATTCGGCGAAGCATCAGAAAGAACTCAACGTATTTCTAGATTTCTTCAAGAGAGGTTAGAGAGCATTGTGGTGAATTTCTAAGTGGCAGTAGAGTAGTCTTTTAATTCAATAGAGGCAAGACAAGTTAGAAGAAGGGTAGACATAGTAAGTGACACTCTTTGTATTGTGCTTGCTTAGTATTTGCAATAGTGAAAGGAGCAGAAAATTAAGACATCCATTGTAACTGGAATTCTCAAGTATAGTGGATGGTCTCGGTAAGGGAGAGTCCCTACCACCGTGGATGTACGTCACATTGACGGAACCACGTAAATCTCATGTGTCCTTAATTTGCTTTACATTCTGTGTTTTGAATTGAGTTGTGAACGCAACTAAAGTATCAGCCAACCCATAACCTAACGAAGGCCTAAACAAGAACATCTAAATTGTCTATTAGGTAAGGTGTCTGAAAGGTGACTTTGGGGACTATTGTGATTAGTAGGTAGCAATAGATCTACCTTTAGTCGAGTCTGAGAAAGAGTTCGCTTTTAAGAAGAGGTTAAAGTTGTTCACTTACCTGCAAATTGCGAATTGTGGTGATACTAATTCATCTCCCCTCTCAGTATCACAAACTAGTAGATCCTAGGGAGAAGTCAGGAACTTCAGTACTCTTTTGTAATAAATGATAAACCCATTGCTTTTGTACTTGTGACACTTTGCTAAATATAAGATGATCAATTAAGGAATAAAAAAGAAAGTAAGCAGAATAAAAAAAAAATTGAGGCTACGAATAAAAAGGAGGAAAAGAATGGAGAGAAAGGAGATAAGATTGAGAGAAAAGAAGAAAGAGGGTATGAGAGAAAAATTGAGAGTTTGTATGCAAAAGAAAGTGATAATAAGAAAGGTTTCTAATCAAAATAGCTTATAATTGTACTTTTATACAAAAAGGCTTATTTTAGTACTAATGAGCTTAGCCCTTCTTTGCCTTGTGTTGTCATTTCTCTTTTGTAGGAATTTGATGATGTTTTTCCCAAAAAACCAAGAGGCTTGCCACCTTTGAATGGAATAGAACATTAGATTGAATTCATCCATGGTGTGATAATTCCAAACTAATTGGCCTATAGAAGTAATTTTGAGAAGACAAAGGAGCTTTAAAAGCAAGTTAATGAGCTCATGGCAAAGGGATATATGAGGAAAAGCATGAGTCCATGTGTAGTTTTAGTATTGCTTATACCCAAGTAGGATGGGACTTGGAGAATGTGCATTAATTGTCAAGTAGTTAACAAAATCACTACAACGTATCACCATTTTATACCTAAATTGGATGGCATGTTAGATAAATTGCATGGTTCACGTGACTTTCAAAATTGATTTGAAAAGTGGATATTACCAAATTAGGATAAGAGAGGGAGGCAATTCATGCTAGTTTATATAGACACTTTGTTAGGGCTTTTAGCACCATTGCTACACCATTAACTAAGATTGTAAAAAGGAATGTGAGATTTAACTGAAGTAGTGATCAGACAAGGCTTTTAATTTAATCAAGGAAAAATTTAGTTCTACACCCTTACTTGTTTTAGCTAACTTTGCTAAAACATTTTAGATTGTATGTGATGCTTTAGGTATTGGCATTAAAGCTATTTTAATGCAAGAATTCAACCAATTGCCTACTTTAGTGAAAAGCTAAGTGGAGCAACCCTTAGTTTTCCTACTTAAGATAAGGAGATGTATGCATTGGTATAGGCCTTGGAGATATGGTAGCACTACCTTTGGCTTAATGAGTTTGTCATCCATACTAATCGTGAATCCTTAAAGCACTTGAAGGAATGAAAGAAGATGAACAAGAAACATGCTAAATGGGTTAAATTCATTGAAACCTTTCCCTACATCATCAAAGATAAACAAGGTAAGGGGAATGTGGTAGTTGATGCATTATCTTGCTAATATGCCCTTATCTTTATACTTGGTGCAAAATTGTTAGGATTTGAATCTATTAAAGATTTATATGTGAAAGATCCTAATGTTGCTAATGTGTAAAGCACATGTAAGAAGTCAACCTTTGGGAAATTTTATAGGCATGAGGATTTCTTATTTAGGGAAAATTGATTATGTGTGCCTAAAAAGCACATGGGAGATGGTCTAACGGGTCATTTCAAAGTTTGAAAAACTCTAGATGTCTTAGTTGAACATTTCTTTTGGCCACACATGAAACAAGTTGTTGATAGGGTATGTAAGAATGCATAACATGCAAATAGGCCAAATATAGAGTTTTACCCTATGGCTTTTACCCATACCTAACCAACCTTAGGATGATTTATCTATAGACTTTGTGCTAAAATTGGCATGATCAAAATGGGGAAGGGATTCTACATTTGTTGTTATTAACAAGTTTTCAAAAATGGCACACTTCATCCCATGCCATAAAATTGATGATGCAAACAATGTAGTTAAATTGTTCTTTAGAGAGGTATATTTGTATGGCATGCCGTAGAGCATTGTTTCAAACTAAGAAACAAAGTTCTTAAGCAACTTTTGGAAGATGTTATGGGTAAGTTAGGTACTAAATTGTTGTTCTCAATTGCTTATCATCCACCAACCATTATATTCACTCCAACAAGCTTGTTTCCAAATCTTTGGTACTCTAAACCCATTGAATTTTGTTAAAAAATGGTATAAGTGGCCTTGATTAGCTTTTCTTATATGTATTAAGTGTCTCAAACCCTAAATAATGGCCTCATCACTTTAGTTCTAACTGGCAACTCTCCTTCCTTTGTTATAATGAGTCATTTACATAAAATGATGAAGAAATTAAATTTTATGTTTGCATAAAACATTGTATTCATTGGAAGAAGCATATTTGTACACCTTTTCAGCTCTAAATCCATTGAATTTTATTAAATAAAGTAGTCATTGATCTTGATTAGCTTTCATTATTGATATTGAATTGTTTGATTCCCAAATGATGTGATCATCTCTTCATCTTTTCATTTTTTTTTTTTTAACAAGTGTTGTTCCCACAGCCTTGTATGGGTTGTAATTATTGTCAATTAGGTTTAAGTGTGTAAGAATGTAAAAGCCACATGAAAAGAGTAAGACAGTAAATTCACAGCAAGTAAGCCCTATTGGGGTTTCATGCAGGAGTATATAAAGGTCATCGGAAGACAACAAAAAAGACGTATCAGCTATTGAGAAAAACAGACAGAAAACCTATGCATACCACTGGCAAGAGAGAGAAACCTGTGAGAAAGGCACACCACCGGCACACCAGCAGTCGGCAATTGAGTAGATTGGCACACCACCGGCACACCAGCAGTCGGCAGCTGAGCAGGTCGGCACACCACCGGCACACCAGCAGTTGGTAGCTGAGCAGGTCGACACACCACCGGCAGACAGTGAGAGATCCAGCGACGGCGTGAGAGAGATCTGGCTGGGACAGAGGAGATCCGGCGACGGCGTGAAAGAGAGCCGGCTGGGACGGTGACAAATCTGGCTGGGACAGAAAGAGATATGGTGAACGGCATGAGAGAGATCCGGCTGGGACAGAGGAGATCCGGCGACGGCGTGAGAAAGATCCGGCTGGGACAGAGGAGATCCGGCGACGGCGTGAGAGAGATCCAACTGGGACAGAGGAGATCCAGCGACGGCGTGAGAGATATCCGGCTGGGACAGAGGAGATCCGGTGATGGCGTGAGAGAGAGCCGGCTGGGACGGTGAGAGATCTGGCAGAAGGAGATCCGGTTGATGGTGAGAGATCCAGCAGAACAGGGGTCTGGTTGACGGTGAGAGATCCAGCAAAACAGGGGTCCGGTTGACAGTGAGAGATCCGGTAGAACAGGGGTCCGGTCAATGGTGACAGGTCTGGCAGAACAGGGGCTGGAGGAAAAACAGAAACCGTGAGGCGAGCCGTGAGACGGTGAAAGCAGGAGCTGTGTGAGACAACCTAGAGAAGGAATTCGGTGAAGTATCGGAAAGAACTCAACGTATTTCCAGATTTCTTCAAGAGAGGTTAAAGAGCGTTGCGGTGAACTTCTAAGCGGCAGTGAGCAGCCTTTCAATTCAACAGAGGCAAGACAAGTTAGAAGAAGGGTAGACACAGTAAGTGACACTCTTTGTATTATACTTGCTTAGTATTTGCAATAGTGAAAGGAGCAGAGAATTAAGACATCCATTGTAACTGGAATTCTCAAATATAGTGGATAGTCTCGGTAAGGGAGAGTCCCTACCACCATGGATGTACATCACATTGACGGAACCACGTAAATCTCGTGTGTCCTTAATTTGCTTTACATTATGTGTTTTGAATTGAGTCGTGAACGCAGCTAAAGTATCAGCCAACCCATAACCTAACGAAGGCCTAAAGAAGAACATCCAAATTGTCTATTAGGCAAGGTGTTTGAAAGGTGACTTTGGTGACTATTGTGATTAGTAGGTAGCAATAGATCTACCTTAGTCGAGTTTGAGAAAGAGTTCACTTTTAAGAAGAGGTTGAAGTTGTTCACTTACCTACGAATTGCGAATTGTGGTGATACTAATTCACCCCCCTCTTAGTATCACAAACTAGTAGATTCTAGGGAGAAGTCGGGAACTTCAATTGGTATCAGAGCACAGGTTCACTAGTTTGAAGTTTAACAGCATGGTGTACTAGTTTGAAGGGATCTAGAAGTTTGACTTGTTCAACATACTGAGAAATGGAAGCTGGTACCAGCACTAGCACCACTTACAGCAAGAAGGTTCCAATCTTCAACGGAACCAACTATCATATGTGGAGAGCAAGAATGCGAGTGGTATTTGCAACCATGGGCATGAATGTGGTGAAATGCGTACAGGAGGGTTTTGTGGCTCCGAAAGAAGGTAAAGACCCAACCTTAGAGGAGTTAAGGTAGTTTGAGATAAATGGGAAGGCCTCAAATGTCATCATTTCAGCATTGACAGATGCTGAGTATGCTAAAGTTATGGACTGCAAATCTGCCAAGGAGATATGGGACAGATTGCAGAAAGTCTATGAAGGTGATGGCAGAATGAAGGAGGCTAAGCTTCAAGTGTTCAAGGAGAGATATGAATCTCTCAGAATGCAGAAGATTGAGATAGTTCCAAAGTTCTTCACCAGGGTTATTGACGCTGTAAACGATCTGAGAAGTCATGGGAAGAACAAGAAGGACTCATCGATTGTGAAGAAAATTCTGAGAATTCTGCTTGAGAGGTTTGCCTCAAAGGTGGTAACTATAGAGGAGAGTAGAGATCTCAATTCTATGTCTTTGCATGATCTTCAGTGCAATCTCATTGCATATGAGATGAGAATAAAGTCCACTGAGAGCTCCTCAACGTCAAAGGTATCAAAGGAGGCAGCTTTCAAAGCTATGAAACACTTGAAGATAAAAGAAAAGGAAGAATCATCCAGTGAGGATAATGATGATGATGAGGAAGAAAGTGAAGGTGAAGTATTGGCTTACTTCACAAGGAAATTCAAAAAGGGGTCTAAGAAAGGAAAAGGATAGTTGTCCTTGAGATGTTATCGTTGTGGGCAGACTGGACACTTTGCTTCTTAGTGCAAAGTGAAACTTGATGAGGATGGTGAGGATGAGCAGAATTCAAGATGAAGAAGATCATCATTCAAATCAAAGAAGTCTAGTAAGAAGATTGCCAATCCACAGAGGAAGATGAGAGGCTCACTTAAGAGATATGTGAGTCAGACAAAAGACCCTGATGAGGAGGAAGATGAAGGCTCATCAGATGAGTATGTCTTTATGGCATTAGCACAAGGTGGTAGCTCAACCTCTGAAGAGGAAGAGGAAGTTGATGAAGAAGAACTAGATCCTGAAGCTGAGCTGGAAGCAGCTTTAAAGGAGATAATGAGAAGGGGCAGAACCATAAGAAGATTAGAGGCCCATATAAAACAAGTTGAAGCAAAGTCTAAGGAAGCTGAAAGTCAAAACGGTGAAATAAGGGCTAAGCATATTGACTTGAAGAGAAGATTTGAGAACAAATCAAAATATGTGAAAACCTTACAGTAGAGCTTGGCTCAAGGGCTTCAAAAATTGAAGAAATGGAGAAAGAGTTGCTGAGACTTCAACAACAACTCAAAAGTAGCAAAGAGAACTTGCAGAAGCTTGAAATGATAGGAGAAACAAGTTCTGGAAAAGGAGAAAAGAATATAGAGAAAGTGCAGCAATCTAAGATTGCATTGGCTAAAGAAAATGAGAATGTGCCATAGAAGTTGAAAGAGAAGGTTATGACTCAGAAGAAGATAGCTGAGAATAAAGAAGATCTAAAGAAGTAACCTAGGGTGGCAAACAAGAAGGAAGAAAAGAAAGTCAAGCAGCAGAGGGCTATGGTTGAACAGAAGAAGGAGAAGAAGGTGATTGAAATGGAAGTCACATAAGCAAAGAAGCCAGCTACTTTGCCTATATAGCAAGCGATGAACAGAAGAAGACAAGCTGTGATCAGACCCAAGAAGAGGCAGTTTCAAGGTCATTGCCTTTATTGTGGAGTTTGGGGTCATAAAACGAGTAACTGCTGGTGGAGAAGGCCAGTCTATGTCTCCAACTTAAGAAGATATGGTGCTGCATATAGGGGGAGACAATACAGAATTCAGAAGAGAACACCTGTTGTGAGTTCTTGCACATACTGTAAAAGGCAAGGACACGCTGACAAGGATTGTTGGTGGAAGCCCAAACCAGTGGTTTCAAAGAACAAGTTTGCTACATTGGCAGACTTGGAACAGTGTGAAAGGTGCGGGCAGGATGGCCATAATGTCAAGAGATGCATGACACTTCTCCTTGAGCAAGAGAAGGCACTGAATGGCATAGTGAAAACAAGCGGTGCAGTCAAAGCTGAGAAAAAGGAGAAAGCTATCTTCCAACTAATTCAAAAGGAGTAATATAAAGCTAAAAGGGAGGTGGCTAATATAGCTGAAATTGCACTCAAAGTTGACTGTAAGGATAAGCAGTGGATCCTTGATAGTGGATGCACTTCGAACATGACGGGAGACAAGAGTAAATTATCAAAGCTAAACAAATCAAGAGAAAACAGAGTCAAGTTTGGCAATGATGATTCACTCAACATCAATGGTTAGGGGTCAATAAAGATTGGAATAGGAAAGCTGAAAGATGTTCTACACGTTGAAAGACTTAGATATAATTTAACATATGTCAGTTAGCTATGCAACGAAAACCACAAGATAATATTCACAAAAATAGGTTGTTAGGTAAAGAGTAAAGAAGGCAATACTATTGCAATTGGGAAGAGAACAACTGGAAATTTATATGTGATTGATGAGGACAAGACAAGCAGCTATTTACTCACCAAAGAAGAAGAAAATCAACTCTGGCATAGGAGGCTGGGACACTTATCGCAGAAGAATATGAGGAAGCTGACCATTACTCATGCAATCAGAGATATTCCTGACCTCAAAAGAGAGAGAGAGTATGATTGCTCAGCATGCTCTAAAGGAAAATATGTCAGAAAGCAGTATAAGACCAAAGAGTTCAGTTCTGAAGCAGTGCTTGACATTGTGCATATTGATTTGTGTGGGCCGATGAGAACAAAAGGGTTGAATGGTGAGAGGTACTTCATCTTGTTTGTCGATGATTATTCCAGAAGGACCTGCATCATGCACCTCAAACACAAGTCAGAAGTTTTGAAATGCTTTAAGAGATACAGAAGATTGGCTAAAAATGAGAGTGGAAAAAAGATCAAAGTATTGAGGTCAGATCAAGGCACTGGATTCACAAATGGAGCTTTTGAAGATTACCTTGAGAAGCATGGAATTCACCATCAGATGACAGCAGCAAGAACACCTCAACAGAACAGGGTGGTAGAGAGGAAGAATAGAGCTGTGGTTGAAATGGCAAGAACTCTACTACTGGAATCCAAGCTTCACACAAGATTTTGGACAGAAGTAACATTTACAGCCATGCACCTACTGAACAGAGTTCTACTAAAGCCCAATACTGATAAGACTCCATATGAGCTATGGAGTGGGAAGAAGACAATAGCCAAGTATCTCAGAGTCTTTGGTAGCCCATGTTTTGTGAAGAACAAGGAGCAAAACTTGGGAAAATTCAACGCTAGGTCTAATGAAGGCATCTTTGTGGGATACTCAGCAAAGACAAAAGGTTACAGAGTTTTCCTACATAAGCTGGGAAAAGTGATCACTACCAATAATGTGAGAATAGATGAGAACTGGAAAACAATGCAGAATGGAGAAGCTAAGGACAATGAAGAGGTTGACTTTAATGTAGATGAAGAATCAGACCAACCTGAAGAAAAGGAACAAGAAGTAAGTTTAGACTCGGAGAAGAGTGAGTCTGAAGATGAAGAAAGAGATCCTCTTGCAACTAAGATGGTGTAAGGAAGAAGGACAAAGAAAACATGGACCAGTGCTCATCAAGGAGATCAGATCATAGGTGACCCATCAGCAGGAGTTACAACAAGAAGAAGAATGGTGGGAGCTCCTGCTCTACTCTCACAAGTTGAACCTAAATTTGTTGAAGAGGCTATTCAAGACCAAGCCTGGGTCAAAGCTATCAATGAGGAGCTGGATCAAATTGAGAAGAATGATACATGGGAGCTGGTTTCAAGACCCACTAATAAGAATGTCATAGGAACAAAGTGGGTGTTTAGGAATAAACACAATGAAGATGGCAAGGTGGTGAGCAACAAGGCTAGGCTGGTTTGCAAAGGCTACACTTAGATAGAAGGGGTAGATGATGAAACGTTTGTAATAGTAGCAAGGTTAGAAACTATCAGAATGTTCTCAGCTTTGGCAGCACACAAGAGGTATAAAGTCTATCAGATGGATGTGAAATCCACCTTTCTGAATGGGCTCCTAAAAGAAGAAGTGTATATTGAACAACCCGATGGACTGCAAATCAGTGAGGATGAGACACAAGTGTGCAAGCTGAAGAAAGCCTTGTATGGTCTTAAGCAAGCTCCAAGAGCATGGTACAGTAGGCTGGATGCGTACTTGAGAAGGTTGAACTTCAGAAGAGGAACAGTTGATAATAACCTGTATGTGTTCAACTCAAAGAAAGGCCAGCTGATAACCATAGTAAATGTAGATGACATCATCTTTGAAGGGGATCACTCTGAACTATGCCAAGATTTTGCACAGAAGATGAGTGAGGAATTTGAGATATCATTGATTGGAGAAATGACGTACTTTCTTGGATTACGGATAAAGCAGTGTAAAGAAGGTATCTTTATTTCTCAGACGAAATATGCCAAAGAGATGCTAAAAAGGTTTGGCATGAAGGATAGCAGATCTGTTAGTACCCTTATGATAGTGGGTTGCAAGTTAACAAAAGATCAGGAGGGAAGGAGTACAAGCCCTACAGAGTACAGGAAGATGATAGGGAGCCTTCTGTACCTTACGGCATCAAGGCTTGATCTTATGCAAGCTGTGTGTGCTGCCAGCAGATTCCAAGCTGATCCTAAAGAGTCTAATGTGTTGGCAATGAAAAGAATCCTAAGGTACCTCAAAGGAACATTGGAAATGGGCTTGTGGTATCTAGCCATGGATTCTGTTAAACTACAAGCATACACTGATGTAGACTGGGCAGGAAATATAGATGATAGAAAATCAACCAGCGGCTACAGCTTCTACTTGGGTTCAAAGTGTATTGCATGGTTAAGTAGAAAGCAAAATAGTGTTGCTTTGAGCACAGCTGAGGCTAAGTATATGGCTGCTTGTGCAGCATGTACACAGGTGATATGGATGCTAAGACAATTAGCAAACTTGGGTGTTGAAGTGAAATTACCAGCGAGTGTACTTTGTGATAATCAAAGTGCTATTGATCTCAGCAAGAATCCGGTTCAACATTCGAGGAGCAAGCATATTAACATCTGGTATCACTTCATCAAAGATCAAGTGGAACAAAGTACAATTCAGTTGGAGTATGTTGGCACTAAAAATCAAATTTCAGATATTTTAATTAAACCTCTGTCCACAGAGCTGTTTGAAAAGCATAGATTGAGTCTATCTGTGCAAATGCCTCCTCAAGCCTGAAGTTCAGGTAAATCCTCCATCTTCACTTTGTGACTTTTTCAAATTTGTAATTGGTTGGCAAAGGGGGAGAGAAGCAACAGTGCAGGGGGAGCTGTTAAGAAAGGGGGAGTGCATATTTAGGGGGAGTTGAAACTGCTGTACAGTGGCTTTTGTCATGAGTGTTGCCAACAATTACAAAGGGGGAGATTGTTGTTCCCACAACCTTGTATGGGTTGTAATTGTTGTCAATTAGGTTTAAGTGTGTAAGAACATAAAAGCCACATGAAAAGGGCAAGACAGTAAATTCACCGCAAGTAAGCCCTATTGGGGTTTCATGCAGGAGTATATAAAGGTCATTGGAAGACAACAAAAAAGACATATCGGCTATTGAGAAAAACAGACAGAAAACCTACGCACACCACCGGCAAGAGAGAGAAACTCGTGAGAAAGGCACACCAGCAGCTGGCAACTGAGCAGATCGGCACACCACCGGCACACCAGCAGTCGGCAACTAAGTAGGTCGGCACACCATCGGCACACCAGCAGTCGGCAGTTGAGTAGGTCGGCACACCACTGACAGACGGTGAGAGATCCGACGACGGCGTGAGAGAGATCCGGCTGGGACAGAGGAGATTTGGCGACGGCATGAGAGAGAGCTGGCTGGGATGGTGACAAATCCAGCTGGGACAGAAAGAGATCCGGTGATGGCGTGAGAGAGATCCGGCTGGGACAGAGGAGATCCGGCGACAGCATGAGAGAGATCCGGCTAGGACAGAGGAGATCCGTCAACGGCGTGAGAGAGATCTGGCTGGGACAGAGGAGATCTGGCGACGGCGTGAGAGAGATCTGGCTGGGACATAAGAGATCTGGCGATGGCGTGAGATAGAGCCGGCTGGGACGGTAAGAGATCTGGCAGAAGGAGATCCAGTCGACGGTGAGAGATCTGGCAGAACAGGGGTCCGGTCGACGGTGAGAGATCCAGCAGAACAGGGGTCCGGTCGACGGTGACAGATCTGGCAAAACAGGGGCTGGACGAAAAACAGAAACTGTGAGGTGAGCCGTGAGGCAAGGAGACGGGTGAGACCGTGAGACGGTGAAAGCAGGAGCTGTGTGAGACAACCTAGAGAAGGAATTTGGTGAAGTATCAGAAAAAACTCAACGTATTTCTAGATTTCTTCAAGAGAGGTTAAAGAGCATTGCGGTGAACTTCTAAGCGGCAGTGGAGCAGCCTTTCAATTCAACAGAGGCAAGACAAGTTAGAAGAAGGGTAGACACAATAAGTGACACTCTTTGTATTGTACTTGCTTAGTATTTGCAATAGTGAAAGGAGCAGAGAATTAAGACATCCATTGTAACTGGAATTCTCAAGTATAGTGGATGGTCTCGGTAAGGGAGAGTCCCTACCACCGTGGATGTATGTCACATTGACAGAACCACATAAATCTCGTGTGTCCTTAATTTGCTTTACATTATGTGTTTTGAATTGAGTTGTGAACGCAGTTAAAGTATCAGCCAACCCATAACCTAACGAAGGCCTAAACAAGAACATCCAAATTGTCTATTAGGCAAGGTGTCTGAAAGGTGACTTTGGGGACTATTGTGATTAGTAGGTAGCAATAGATCTACCTTAGTCGAGTCTGAGAAAGAGTTCGCTTTTAAGAAGAGGTTAAAGTTGTTCACTTACCTGCAAATTACGAATTGTGGTGATACTGATTCACCCCCCTCTCAGTATCACAAACTAGTAGATCCTAGGAAGAAGTTAGGAACTTCAACAAGCATGTTTATATTCATTATATTCATTATATCGAACTAGGCTTTCATACGTTTTTGGGTTTTTGGGCTTAAGGCTTCAATATTAAGCATGGTTAAAGCTGAAGACTCAAAAGAGTCATTGCTGGCATGCTTTCATGGGCTTGGAATGTTTTGGGATCCTAAAGGGTTTGAACCTTGGCTTTCTAAGTTGAACATGTCAACTAAGCTTTTGGTTGGGTTATTTATGGTTGGGTCTTTTCTTGTTGGGCTTTCTTTTTGGAATTCTTTGGCATTTTGGGTTTGTTTGGAGGTTGAGGTTCTTGTTCCCTATAAGAATTCTCTTATAAGAAAATATGGTATGTAGTTTGAAGAACTTTGAATATGTTCAATTTCAAAATCAAAAACACTTAAAATTGCTTGCCATTGTGCAAAAATCTATTTGGATGCAATATTTTAAACATCTTTTTGTAAAATAGATTTTGCTGCTTGACAATCAATGCATAATAAGAATTTTTGATTTAACAAATCAAGCTGAATTTTTGAAATGCATAAAACAATTTCCAAATTTTTCTTTTTAATTTAATTAAAGTACATAATAGGCTAGGGTTATAGTAAAATCAACTCTTATATAGAAGTTTGTTATAAAATATGAGTCTACAATAAAATAGGCGGATTCTTACATTTTAGGAGTTTATTATTGTCTTTATTTTTGAGGTTTTGGGGTTGTTGATTTAGCTTATAAACAGGCTAGGTTGCATTGTTAAAAAGAGCAAAACATTAGTGAAAATAAAAGTGAGAATTTTCTCCTCTGGTTCTTTCAAGAACTAAAAAACTTATCAAAAACTAAATCTTCTTGTACTATTCATCCTAACTTATCACTTTCAAATCTCTTCTTTGCTAAGTGTGGCATCCATAACCTTCTTTATACGTTAGATTCGAGTTTCATGAACATTGGGTCCATGTATTACATGAGTGAAATCTAATTTATCTTTCTTGGTTTCTTGTTCAACTCCATGTGCATGATAGGTTCCTAAGCCACATCTTTTGGGGTTCACAACATTTTGTGTCTACACAAAACATTATATTCATTGCAAGAAGCATGTTTGTACATCTTTGGTACTCGAAACCCATTAAATTCCATCAAGTAAATGAGTCATAGATCTTGATTAGCTTTCCTTGCTAGTGTTGAATGGTCTGATTCTCAAATAATGAGACCACCTCTTCATTTTTTGATAACAAGACTTTGCTTTTTGTTGTAAGGACTCATTCACACAAAATAATCACATAATTAGCTTTTGTGTCAATAGCAGACACTATATTCCTTGCAATAATTTTGTTTGAACATTTTTAGTAATTTAAATTCATTGAATTTCACCAAAACAAAGGTTTGAATTGTCTAGATTTCCTTTTCTAATGCACATTATGTGTTTCAATTTCTAAATAATGAATATGTCTCTTCATTTCTAACAAACAAGGCTCCTTCCTTCGTTGTAAGGACTCATTTACACAAAATGATGGAAGAATTAACTTTTGTATCTACATAAAACATTATATTCATTGCAACAAGCACTTTTGTACACCTTTGGTACCCTAAACCCATTGAATTCCATCAAATAAATGAATCATTAATCTTGATTAGATTTCCTTAAAGGTATTGAATGGTTAAATTTTTAAACAATGAGACCACCTTTCATTTTTTGATAATAAGGCAATGAGATCTATGGAGAAGCTAATTCATAGAGGGCTTCCAAGGATCTATTGAGCATTTAAGAAGGGCTAATGACATGCTCAAGAGGCAAAAGGATGAAAGAGGTACCTAGTAGGTTGATTGAAGAAATTTGGGCCCAAAGTGCTAATTCAAGCATGAGAGGTGGCAAAACATATCTTAATGTGGCATAAGGCCTCATTAATTTGATTAGAATAATTAATGAGCAAGGGTTATAGTAAACTCCACTCCTAAGTAGGACTTTATTATGAAATAGGATGGCTTCTAAAACAAAGAGGAGCAAATTTGTTGTTAGCTTATTTAGGAAGTTTGTCATTATTTTTAGGGTTAAGGTTGTTAATTTAGCCTATAAATAAGCTTGATTTCATTGTTAAGAAAAAAAAAATCAAAACATTAGTGAAAATAAAAGTAAGAATTTTCTCCTTTGATTTTTTCAAGAATTAAAGAACTTATCAAGAGCTAAATCTTGTTGTAATCACAACCCAACTTATTACTACCAAATCCTTTCTTTTTTGGAGTGTGGTGCCTATATTTTTCTTTATACCTTAAGTTTGTGTTCCTTTAACATTAGGTCTATGTCTTGCATGATTGAAACCTAATTTAGCTTTCTTCAGTTCTTATTTGATTCCTTGTATGTGTTGAGTCTTTAAGCCACATCTTTTGGGGTTCACATCTATTGTTATTAGAGCTTGGATCAAAATTAAGTTTGCTTATCTAATTTTGATTTCTTTTTTCTTTAATCTTTCTTCTTAGCTTTATAACCTCTTGTTCTTTAAATTTGTAAACCCTAATTTATCTTTTCTTATCCATAAACCCTAGTTTAACTTTGTTTGTCTTTAAATTTGTGAAAAAAAAATTGAGAAAAAAAAAACAAAACACAAAAAAGAAAAAGCCAACTTTGAGTGATTATGGCAATAGCTAAACGTTTTCATCAGTTTAGCCACAATAACAACCTAGTTTGTAGCTCAACTCTTAATCTATCATCTATTTCATGTTCCTTATTTTATCTTATGACTTTCCTTTTTATTTTCCTTAGCTTAATTTTATTCCATTTATTTTATTTGGTGAGTTTGGTTCCTTCAAGATTAATCCTCTTAACTTAGCTTGTTTAGTTCTTAAAGAGCTAAAAGGGGAAATTTGAGTGGTAAAACCCAAGAGTGTGAACACATACTGAGAAAAACCCTTAAAGAGCATAAACATGAGAATGTGTGACACTATTTTTAAGTGAAGCACATGAGGGAGTGTGTTTATGAGGTGTCCTAACCATTTTGCAGAGAATTAAGAATATGTATACCAAAGATGAAGGTGTAGTTGAGGTGGGAGGAAATGGTCTCATTCATGATCAAAAGCTATGCAACAAAAATTTAAGCTCATAAACACCAAATTTGATGATACAAGGGATAGGATGGAGAAGTAAGCCAATACAATAGCGAAATTGCAAGTGAGGCATAGGGGCTATGAAGTTCCTAATGCAAGAAGGCTAAAGAGATGAGATTATGGTCATGAAGATGATGTAGAAGATGACAAAATTGATGATCTAACAACTTTGGTTAGAATTGCCAATAATAGAAATGGTTAAAGAGATTTTACGAGGCAAGACACCTATAACCCTGATTTAGGGAGCATTAAAATGAAAATTTCTCTATTCAAAGGTAAAAACAATCTTGAAGCCTACTTAGAATGGGAGAAGATGATTAAGTTG
Source organism: Rhizophora apiculata (assembly GCA_037832385.1). Lineage (NCBI taxonomy): Eukaryota > Viridiplantae > Streptophyta > Magnoliopsida > Malpighiales > Rhizophoraceae > Rhizophora > Rhizophora apiculata. Next base: position 225,668 of record CM075434.1, on the reverse strand, counting down.
GTCTTTAACTACCACAACTACTTTGAAAAGAAAAAGGTAAAACTTATTGCTATTAAGTATACTAATTATGCTATTATTTGGTGGGATCAACTTGTTTTGACTAGGAGAAGGAATCATTAGAGGCCTATTTAGGAGGAGGTTCACCCCTAATCACTATTATAAGGATTTGTACCAAAGGCTATAAGGGCTTATTCAAGGCACCAAAAGTGTGGAGGACTACCTTAAGGTGATGGAGATTGCCATGATCCAAGTTAATGTGGAGAAGGATAGTGAAGTGGCCATGACTTAATTCATGCAAGGGTTGAATAGGGATATCACCAATGTAGCTGAATTGCAACATTAGGTGGAGTTGTAGGACATGGTGCACATTGTGATGAAAGTTGAGATGTAACTCAAACAAAAGGGTTCTACATGGTTTTGATAGAATTTGGGTTCCTTTTCATCTTAGAAGCTAAATTAGAGAAAAAGGGATGGTAAGGCTAATTATAAGCCCAAGGCCAAATCTTACAAGAGTAAGGAAGTGGGTAGAAAGGTAATTTTAATTCCCAACCTAGTAAATATAGAGATGTTAAATGTTTAAGTATTTGGGACAAGGACATATTGCATCTCAATATTTAAATAAGCGTACCATTGTGTTGTGGTATAATGGTGATATTGAGATAGAAAGTGAGTTTGATGATGATTCCATGCCACTGTGTAATGGTGATATTGAGATAGAAAGTGAGTTTGATGATGATTCCATGCCACTATTAGAGGATGTAAATGATGGAAAGGAGTACCCAATTGAGGGAAATGTGTTTGTGGCTAGATGAGCATTGGGTGCACAAGCCAAGGAAGATGATGAAGTGCAAAAAGATAATATCTTACATACATAGTGGCTCATCAAAGATACGGTATGCAACATGATCATTAATGGGGATTGTTGTACAAATGTAGCTACTCTAGTTGAAAAGTTTAATTTACCTACCATGAAGCACCCAAGGCTATATATGCTTTAATGGTTGAATGAATGTCGGGGGAGGTTAATGGAAATAAGTAGGTATTAGTATCATTTACCATTGGGAGATATATTGATGAGATCTTATGTGATGTTGTACGCATGCATACTGGTCATATTTTGTTGGGAAGACCATTGCAATATGACCAACATGTAATGCATGATGGGTTTAAGAATAGGTACTCTTTTGTAATAGATGATAAACCCATTACTCTTGTACCTTTGACACCTTGCCAAGTAAAAGATGATCAATTAAGGAATAAAAAAGAGAGTGAGGGGAAAAAAAGAAAATTGAGGCTGAGAGGAGAAAAGAGGAAAAGAATGATTTTAGTTGTACTTTTATACAAAAAGGCTTATTTTAGTACTAATGATCTTAGCCCTACTTTGCCTAGTGTTGTCATTTCTCCTTTGTAGGAATTTGATGATGTTTTTCCTAAATAACCAAGAGGCTTGCCACCTTTGAAAGGAATAGAACATTAGATTGAATTTATCCATGGTGTGATAATTCTAAACCAATCGGCCTATAAAAGTAATCTTAAGGAGATGAAGGAGCATTAAAGGCAAGTTAATGAGCTCATGGAAAAGGGATATGTGAGGAAGAGCATGAGTTCATGTGTAGTTTTAGTATTGCTTATGCCTAAAAAGGATGAGACTTAGAGGATGTGCATTAATTGTCAAGTAGTTAACAAAATCACTAAAATGTATCACCATTTTATACCTAGATTGGATGGCATGTTAGATAAATTGCATGGTTCATGTGACTCTTTTAAAATTGATTTGAAAAGTGGATATTATTAAATTAGGATGAGGGAGGGAGAAGAGTGGAAAACAATTTTCAAAACTAAGTATGGTTTTTATGAATGGCTTGTTATGCCATTTGGCCTCAGTAATGCATTGAGCACTTTTATGAGATTGATGAATCATGTTTTACATGCATTTATCAAGAATTTTGTGGTTATATATTTTGATGATATATTTGGTCTATAACAAAACTTAGATGAGCATTTTAATCATTTATGTTCTATTTAGAGTGTTTTATATTTTGAGAAATTGCATGCTAACCTTAAGAATTTTTCTTTTTACACTGATCTGATCCTACTTCTTGGCTATGTAAGAAGTTAGCCTTTGGGAAATTTTATAGGCATGAGGGTTTCTTATTTAGGGAAAATTGATTACGTATGCCTATGAGTTCCTTGAGAAGCACATGGGAGTTAGTTATGAGAGAAGCACATGGGAGTTAGTTGTGAGAGAAGCACATGGGAGATGGTCTAATAGGTCATTTATAAGTTAGAAAAACTTTGGATGTCTTAGTTGAACATTTCTTTTAGCCATACCTACAACAACTTATTGATAAGGTGTGTAAAAAGTGCATAACATGCAAATAGGCCAAATTTAGAGTTTTACCCTATGGCTTCTACACTCCTTTACCCATACCTAACCAACCTTGGGTTGATTTATCAATGAACTTTATGCTAAAGCTACCATGATCAAAATGGGGTAAGGATTTTATATTTATTGTTATTAACAAGTTTTCAAAGATGGCACACTTTATCCTATGCCATAAAATTGACAATGCAAATAATGTAGTTAAATTGTTCTTTAGAGAGGAACATTTGCATGGCATGCTCAAAGCATTGTTTCAAACCAAGAAACAAAGTTCTTGAGCTACTTTTGGAAGATGTTATGGGTAAGTTAGGTACTAAATTGTTTAACTCAATTGCTTCCCATCCAACAACCACTATATTCACTCCAACAAGCTTGTTTCCACATCTTTGATACTCTAAACCCATTGAATTTCTTTAAAAAAAGGTATGAGTGGTCTTGATTAGCTTTTCTTATATTTATTAAGTGTCTTAAACCCTAAATAATGGCACCATCATTTTAGTTCTAACTAATAACTCTCCTTCCTTTGTTACAATGACTCATTTACATAGAATGATGAAGAAATTAAATTTTGTGTTTGCATTTAACATTGTATTCATTGGAAGAAGCACATTTATACACCTTTAGTGCTTTAAATCCATTGAATTCTATTAAATAAAGGAGTCATTAATCTTGATTAGCTTTCACTATTGATGTTGAATGGTTTAATTCCCAGATAATGTGATCATCTCTTCACTATTTTTTCTAACAAGCACTTTAATATTCATTATTTTCAATGTATCTAACTAGGATCTCATAAGTTTTTAGGTTTTTAGTCTTAAGGCTTCAATATTGGGCATGCTTGAGGCTGAAGACTTAAAAGAGTCATTAATGGCTTGCTTTCGTGGGCTTGGAATGTTTTGGGAACGTAAAGGGTTTGAGCTTTGGCTTTCTGATCTGAACATTTCAACCCATGCTTTTGGTTAGGTTGTTTGTGATTAGGTCTTTTCCTAATGGGCTTTCTTTGCTTGGGCTTTCTTTTTAAATTTCTTAGGCTTTTGGGCTTGTTTTGAGGTTAAGGTTCCTATTCCCTACAAGAAATCTCTTGTAAGAAAATCTGGTAAGCAGCTTGTAGAACCTCAAATATTTTAATTTCAAAATCAAAAACACTTAAAATTGCTTGCCATCATGCAAAAATTTTTTTGGATGCGATATTTTGAAAATCTTTTTGTAAAATAGATTTTGCTACTTGATAATCATTGAGTAATAAGAATTTTTGATTTAGCAAATCATGCTGAAATTTTGAAAGGCCTAAAATAATTGCCAAATTTTCCTTTTTAATGGTGGAATACTGCATTTGACAATTATTCCAATGCTTGGATGTGAAATAAACAAGTTATTCATATTGATCCTTGACTTGTTTCAAAATCCCTCCATATCCTAGTTTAGATGCATGAGTCTCAACTATTTTGCATAGGTTGGGATTGCTTACATGAAGATAGGGCAACTCTTTGACTTGACGTTTAATCTCTCTCACTATGACTGTGTGTTGAATAGTCTATGGTTGAGATAAGGCCTGGTTTAGGGTTGGTCAAACTTTTTTAGAACATCCTTAAGATTATAAGGAGCTTGGATGAACTAATGTAATAGGTTTAGATTTGAAGTTGATGGGCTTTCAAGGAGCTTTTGTAGAAATTGGGCTTTAGCTTGATCATTTCCTAACATATCAAGAATCTCGAGGATTTGCTCTTAAGCTTGCATTAGGATGCTTACCTCTTTCTTTTTTAACCCTATGTTAGAAGTGGCTTTGAGTTCATCAACTTAGAGACCAACTTCATCCTCAAAAGATAGTTTAGTGGTACTAGATTCTAAGGTTTCAACCAATAATGCCTATAGTTGGCTTAAACAGTATTAGGCAGTTCAAAGGCTTGGAATATTTTGTGAAGTTTATAGTATTTGGACATATGCTAGGCTTACCACAATTATAATAGACATATTCGGATGCCTGGGCTTTTGTTTGTTTAGGTTTATTAGGTTTGGGCCTAAAAGTTGTTTTGGGCTTAGAAGATTGTTGTTGTTGGTTGGGCTTAGATTTTGAGTAAAAAGGAAATTTTAATTTGGTATTGGGCCTCTGTTTTCTTTTGATATTTTCTTTGTGATAAAGGTTATCATTAAACAGGGCACAAAAAGATCCTAACTTCTTCTGAGTCTACTTTTGTTCCCACTTGATCCGTTTTTTGGAGCTTTAGATCTACACAAATCTATAGTCCTTCTTTCTAGACAAAACTTATGAGTTCACCATAAACCAACTAAAGATAAGGAATTTGACCATTATACTGAGCTTGCAATTTAGATTTTACCTTATCATTGAGTAGCCTTGGTAATCATGCCAAAAACTTTTCTTTCCAAAAAACTTGATTCGCATCATCTTCCTACATGACACACATTAGAAACATATTTTTGTACCAATAGGAATTACATAAAAATTTTCATTTAAGATTGGATAATAGTTTAGTATTCTTATCATTTAGGTGAGGTGAATGACAAATAAAGTGCTTTGTTAAGGCAAAGATAAGACTTGCCATAGCATTAGGGATTGTTTATTGGTTATTATTAGGGAGAGGTTCACCATGAACATCTCTCTTGATAGCTTAGAAAATGTTGTTGTGGTCAATTGGAGTGAGTATGTGATCTAACTAGCCTTTAAGCTATCCTGAGAATCCTATAACAAGGATCTCAACAATGGTGTGGCCAGAGGTATGACTATAGGTCCTATACGCATTGGACACCATGGTGATTTGTTGAAGGAGATTCAAAATTTGATATTTAGAATATCCATCAATGTTCCACTCATAAATTGAATTGGAACTGTATTTTGTTTGAAGAAAAGTTGGCTTTTCTTCAAAAGCAAGGTCAAGAGTCTTGGGTTTGGGATAGTACATCTTTAAAGATGTTCTCAGTGGTTCTACTTTGAGATGTTATACCTTTAGTGATTTTGTGTTTGACATAAAAGCTTGAGATGAGCCATCATCAAGTGCAGTCAAAGTTTGTACCTCTTTGCTTGTTGATTCCTTAGGTTTAGATTTCTTTAGAGCCTACAGTTTAAGCATCAAAGCTTCCCAAAATTCATTTGATGATATATTTAAAATTTGAAAGGGTTTAAAAATAGCTTTTGTTGAAAACTCTGTAGCAGAGGTATCAAATTTTGAAATTTCTTTTGAAATTAAAAAACTTGATATTGTGGCATCCATGTTTGAGAGTTAGTTGCCAATTATTTGTAAAATTTTATTTGTATAATTTTTTTTTTCAATAAGCTTTTTTGTTCAAAAATCTTCATGCTCTTTATATGCTTTGAATGGTAATGTAAGAACAAAAGAGCCTTTGTGCTTGAATTGAATTTCACATGACGGAGGATTAACTGACTTTATTATTGAGCCATTCATTAACTCATATTGTTGTGATTGGATCTAAGTTTGTAATTCATCTTTCTCCATGAAAGATGACCATAGGTACTCATATCCCCGTTGAAAATAGTACTTATCAAACCAATCAAAGAATAAAACATGTGTTTTGTTTTTGGTCATCTAGTTATAATAATCTAGCTAGACTTCCAGTTTTTTCTCATTTTGAAAATATTTGAAAAACTATTCTCTTTTTTCAACATTTTGCTAGTCATAAAATTCTTTTCTTAAAATTTATTTTTTAATTACAAAATTTTTTTTCCAAAACATGGAGCTTAGGATGTATCTTAGGCTCAATAGGAAATTGAACCTATGATGCTAAGGCTCAAATAGATTTTGGGGATTCCTATTGTGGTGACACATAAGTGGCTTAAGGGACCTATCCACATAGATTTACACCTCTTGTATTGCCAGTTCAAGCATAAGTGCTAGATGGCTATCTCATAAAAGGCTATATTGCAAATAATTTGAGATTTTGGTTTCTAAATTTTCATCATTATTGGATTCAGATCTAGCACTTATAGAGTGTCTAACAAAAGATATGTTGACACTGCCATCTTTATGCTAAGTAATCCTATTGATATCCATTGCCAAAAGAGGCTTTAGGGCAAAAACATTTTCAAGTTTTCAGGTGTCATGTAGATTTACCTCATGCCATTTGATGTACTTAGGTGTTTAAAGGTTAGCTTTATGCATGTCTATTTCTTATATAACTATTTCTCCGTGGGCTTTGTGACAAAGGGCTTTGGTGTTAAACACTATTTTCATAACCTTGTACTTTAGGCTTAGTGGAATCAATCCTTCAGTGAATCGATTGTTGTCAAGTTTGATTTGTAAGGTAAGAACTTGAAGAATATTCCTTTCATGTTAAGAAATAGTGAAATTTGGGAAACAATCAAAATAAATTGGACCAGAACATAGGCTTGTATCTATAATACCTATGAAAGAATCATCAAAGATTAAAAAATGACAATCTCTAAGGATAACATGAACAGAAGTATCCAACCCTTCCTTAGAAAGAGGCTTGATTCTTACCTAGACAAGGCAAAAGTACAAGAAATTGTAATGTTTTTAGTGATGCTTTATAAAGGTAGAGGAAAGAAACTTTACCATTTCAAAGGAATTGTAAATATGATAGTCCTATTCCTCTGTCTTGATTGTGTAACCATCTTGTAGGAACATAAACCTAAGGTATAAAGATGGATATGGATGCCACACTGTAGAAAAAGAAAGGATTTAGGAGTGATAAGTCAAGTTGAATGCTACAAGAAGAGTTAGATTTTAATAAGTTCTTTAGTTCTTGAAAGAATTGAATGAGAAAATTCTCACTTTTATTTTCACTAATATTCTTTTTTTGTTTTGTTTTTATTTTTATAACAATGCAAACAAACTTATTTATGGGCTAAATTAATAACCCATACCCTAAAGATAATGACATACTTCTTAAATAAGCTAACAACAATCTAATCTTATTTGTTTTAAGAGTTGCCCTATTTTATAATAAACTCTTATTTAGGAGTGGAGTTTATTGTAACCCCGACTTATTAAGTACTCCAATCAAACTAATAAGGCCTTGGACTACATGAAGATATGTTTTTCCACCCTTCAAGCTTGAATTAGCATTTTTTGGAACAAATTTCATCATTTAGCTTGCTAATTGCTTGTTTCATCCTTTTAGCTCTTGAACATTTTATTGGCTCTTCTTGAATGCTCTGTGGATCCTTAGAAGCCCTCCATGCATTAACTTCTTCATGGATCTCATCATTTCCCCTCTCCTTAAAAGGATTCATCCTTAAATCTTTATTTACATCAAAAGGAGAAAGATTATAAATATCAAATGTTGCACTCACATTATACTCATTGAAATGGTCCAACTTATAGGCATTGTCATTAATTCGTGCCACCACTTGAAATGGACCATCTCCTCTAAGCTACAACTTTGAATGCCTCTAAGACAAGAACCTCTCCTTATGCATATGCACCTAAACTCAATCACTGGGTTTAAATACCACCTTCTTTCTCCTTTTGTTGGCATGGGATGCATATTGCTATGTTCATTTTGCAATTTGTTGCTATACCTTCCCATGCAACTTCTTCACCATTTTGGCCTTGTATTCACCATCTAAGCTAACGTATCATCAATAAGTAAAAGCATTAAATCTAAAGGAGTTAAAGGATTTAAACCGTACACAATTTCAAATGAAGAGTAACTAGTAATAGAATGAACACTCCTATTATATGCAAACTCTACATGTAACAAACAATCTTCCCATGCTTTTAAATTTTTTAAGGAATACATCATATTTAATCCCTTGATTTTAACATTTAAGCACAAAGCATGCATGAGATTAGGATCTGAGAGAAACAGTAAAGTTGGGGTATCAAGAAAAATAAATAGGTCCATCACTCAAACTAGATTATTACTCCTAATAAGGAGTCATGAAACCTATTATGTCTTTAGTCTCTAACATAAATTATGGTAGAGTTTTTTAACCCTAATCTAGTGGCTAGCTTCAAAGCTACTTGAATCATGCCAACATGGGGAAATTTATATTTCCTCTTGTGTGAATTAATAAGCTCTTTGGATAGCTAGCAAAAGAAAAATCATTATAACCATGAGATAAGGATAAAGCTTCTTTAATTGTTTTAATCACATAATCACATTTAGATTGAAAAAAGAAAATACCACTTGATATATATATGTGACATTGAGGATGATGGTAATTTCCAATTCTAAGGATAAATATCATTTATATTTTCATTGATAATAATTTCTTTATTTTTACTATTAGAGTGCCAACTTCAGTGAAGTTTATCCATATGTATCATAGAATCACTGTTAATGGTTTACACCAAAAGCACTCATCACCTAACCACAGCTAACACAAGCTAAAAATGAAAACACAACTTAGGTTTCAACTACAACTTATAATAGATACTTCACTAGGTTTGGCTCTAATACTCTAAATCCATATTAAAAAGGACTTAAACCATTAAAATACATTACAAAAACAATAGAAGTATTAAACATTGTTGATTAGAGTAAGCTATTTTTAAATACAAGCTATCATAAGTCGTTATTTGTAACGATGGAATATGTTTAGAAATTCCTTTCATAAAGTTTAAAATTCTATCACAAGATTTCATATTAGGAAATCATTTCTTACACATGCTATACATAATAAAGAAAATAGATGATGATGCATAAATGCAGAGATTAATAAAAAGTTTATTAGCTTTAAAATAACATCCATTCTTTAATATAGTGAAATTTATTTGATTTAGAAAAAGATTAAGAGAAATGAAAGATTCATTAGTTCTCTAACTAATGAAATTACTTATAAGCATTTACAACAGAAACTTAAAACTCCTTTTAATCAAAAGAAGATGCAAGGAATACATAAAGAATTAGAATCAAAAAATGAGAAGGTGGTCTCATTGTTTGAGAATTAAGCCTTTCAATATCTTTAAGGAAAAGCTAATCAAGATTAAAGACTCATTTACTTGATGGAACTTAATGGGTTCCAAGTACCAAAGATGTGCAAACATGCTTGTTCCAATGGATATAATGTTTTGCAGAGACTCAAAAGTTAATTTTATCCTCATTTTGTGTAAATGAGTCATTGTAATGAAAAAAGAAGTCATGTTATCAAAAAATAAAGAGAGTCTCATTATTTAGGAATTAAACCATTTAATACCTATAAGGAAAGCTAACAATGATCAATGACAACTTGATGGAATTTAATGGATTTAATGTTACAAAGATGCATAAATGAGCTTGTAGCTATGAATATAATGTTTGCTATTAACACAAAAGATAATTATGAGATTATTTTGTGTGAATGAGTCCTCATAGCAAAAAAAGAAGTCTATTTATCAAAAAATGAAGAGATGGCCTCATTGTTCTAACATTAAACCATTGAATACCTATAAGGAAAGCAAAAGATCAATTAATAATTTACTTGATGGAATTCAATGAGTTTAAAGTACCAAAGGTGTGCAAACATGCTTAATCACTTGAATATAATGTTTTGTGTAGACATAAAAGTTAATTTCACCCTTATTTTGTGTAAATGAGTCCTTGCAATGAAGGAAGGGGCCTTGTTAGCTAGAAATGAAAAGAATTCCTCATTTTTCAAGAATTGAAGCACTTGATATGGTAATCTAGACCAATCATACCTTACTTTACCTAATAAGGTAAGAAATACTTACGAACAATTTTATGAATAGTTTTGTGAAGAAAATAATGATATAGAGATATGCTACTTTTATCTGCTTCCTAGTATCATGTCTCATGGATTGTTAAACAGGATTATATCATAGTGGTAAGGCATGTTAATATTTTTGACATCAACATCAAGCATGCTCCATGGCTCACTAAAAGGATTAATATCCACTAATGGGATAAGTTTTATTTTTTCCATGATGGAGTTTATACGACCAAATGGATTGGTCATATTAATGGATCATGCCTTATTGCTCCTAAGCCTAACTCCTCTCAATTTTTAGAATAATTGTTTAAAGCACTAATGGAATTTACATCCAAAGAGAAGCTATTAAAAATGATGACTACTTTGCTTCAACCTTAAGCTTCAGCTTCTCAAGCATCTTCCTTACAAGAACTGATGCAAGATGACAATAGCCAAGCAAAGTTTATTGAGGATGATATCATGCAAGATTCCCAAGACTCCTATGACTCTAAAAGACAAATAACTTTTGTCTGCTTTAACAAAATAAAAGAAAGCTACTTTCATAAAATCACTTTATCAAAAACAACAAAAGAAATCACTCTATTAAAGTCACATTAGTTCATGTGAAAGGAATCTAATGCTAGGTAAATAAGACAAGGAGTCAAGAGGAAGAGGTAGAATCTTCTTCTCTTCTTGTCTTCATCTTCTTCCTTTTACCTTTCTTGTTAAATTTTCCTTTCACTTAACTAAACAAACAAGCAAGTAATAGTTCTTTAATAGCAAACAAGCAACAATACTAGTTTATAAGCCTTTTAAATATATGTAAAAATATCAATAGCATCCATCACAATAATATATTTTTATGACTTTGATACCATTGCTCCTATTGGGTAAGAGTAAAAGTCATAAAAACCATTTTCTTGTCAACTTATTTTTAGAAGAGTAGAATAACTCTTTATCTTTTTCCTTAACTTAATTATAGGTTTTAAGTACATAGATTCTCCAATCTTCATCATGATAACCCATATTATATTAAGAGGGAGATCTAGGTCTCAAAGCATGATGTAGTGGTTCATTAACCATAGAAGTAGAATTGGAGGGAAGAAAGTCAACTTTATATTATGTTTGATTAACTTGTTCCCTTGTTCTTCTAATTCCATCTAACTTTATTAGTGGAATAGAAGAATTAGAGTATCTACTTGGTTTAAAATCTTTAAGAACTTTTTGAGGTTTAACCTCACATTTCTTTGTGGAGCAAATCCAATTTTTACATGTTAAACTTAATATTTAATAACTTCTTCTAATTATCAATCAACTTATTTAACAAGTTTGACTGCTTTTTTTAAAGTCCACTTTTCAAGTAATTTAACTTGATCCCATGTTATAGTTCTAGGAACGATAGCATATGTTTTAGATCTATTAGTTAGAAACAAAGTGGTAGTTCCTTTATTAGCATATTTTGAAGGTATTTCTTTTATACTAGGAATCGTAGTGTTTATAACCTTATAATGGATTTTAATATAAGAACCAAAATTTCAAAGGTAAACATTATATCAAATCCTTCTATTTTAAAATCCAAACACAAAGCATACATTAAATTAGGATCTAATAATGATAGCGTAAAATTAGGAAAACATGGGAATCATATAGGTCCTTCACTTAAACTTAATTTAATTACTCATAATAAAGAGTCATGATAACGATTATGTCTCTTATCCCAAACACAAATTGCGGTTAAGTTATTTAAACCCAATCTAACAATTGGTTTAAAGCTACCTAAACCATCCTAATATGGATGAATTTATACTTTTGCTAATAAGAGTTAATAAGCTCATAATAACAAGAAAAAGTCATTATAACCCTAAACTAAGGGTAAAGCTTCTTCAATAATTTTTATAATATAATCACATTTTGAGAAGAAACTTTTCTATTTAAAAACATGGGAAGGAGAGGAAGAAGGAAAAGTCTAATTTTGTAAATAATTATCATCTAAATTTTCACTTACAATAATTTATTTATTTTTATTACTTAAACTACTATTACTATTACATTGAGAAAGTCATCATAGTTTTCATTGATCCACTAACTCATGATATCACTATCAATAAATTTGCACCTAATGTTCTAAATGCCAACCTTAACTACACAAGCAAATAATGGTAACGTGATTTAGGTTTCAATCACAAGTTTAAATTAGTCACCTAATACCCTTAAGGCTTTGATACCATTCCTTTCACGTAAGCAAACAAAAAAGCAAGTAATAAATCTTTAACATTAAACAAGCAACAGTACTAAATTAATTGTTAATAAAACTAAATCATAGAAAGTTAAAAGAACTTATAGAAATAAAAGCTTTATTCACAAGACATTCCAAGAGAGGGGAGAAGAAGTAGATGAAGATGAGAAGAAGAAGATTGTACCTCCTTCTTTGGACTCCTAGTCCAATTTATATCCCAGCTTTAAAAGAAGGAGCCTTGTTAGCTAGAAATGAAGAGAATGTCCCATTATTCAGGATTTTAAACCTTTAATATGAATAAGAAAAGCTAATTGAGATCAATTAAAGCTTTGTTTGATGGAATTTAATGGTTTAGAGAACCGAAGATGTTCAAATGAGCTTGATGTAAAATATATAATGTTTCCCATTAACACAAATGTTACTTACAATATCATTTTGAGTGAAGGAATACTTGTAATGAAAAGAGAAGCTTTGTCATCAAAAAAAGAAGAGGTGATTTCATTGTTCAAGAATGAAACCATTCAATATTTATAAGGAAAGCCAATCAAGATCAATGACTCACTTACTTGATGGAATTCAATAGGTTTAAAGTACTAAAGGTGTGCAAACATGCCTGTTCCAATGAATATAATGTTTTGTGTAGACATAAAAGTTAATTTTATCATCATTTGTGTAAATGAGTCCTTACAACAATGGAAACCTAATCAAGATCAATGACTAACTTACTAGATGGAATTCAATGGGTTTAGAGTACCAAAGATGTCAAAATGAGCTTCTTGCAATGAATACATTGTTTATTGTTCTCAAAATAATCAATTATGAGATCATTTTGTGTGAATGAGTCATTGCAATGAAAAGAGAATTCTATGTATCAAAAAATGATAAGATAATCTCTTTGTTCAAGAATTAAACCATTCAATACCTATAAGTAAAGCTAATCATGCACATTAACTCATTTGCTTTATGGAATCCAATGCATTCAAAGTACCAAAGGTGTACAAATGTGCTTGTTTTAATGAATATAATGTTTTGTGTAGACATAAAAGTTAATTTCACCATCATTTGGTGTAAATGAGTCCTGGCAATGTAGGAGGAAGCCTTGTTAGTTAGAAATGAAGAAATGATGATGAGATACATAGAGGATCAAAAGCATGGAGGGCTTTTAAGGATTCATGAAGGTTTCAAGAAGAGCCAATGACATGTTCAAGAGCTCAAAGGATGAAAGAGGCACTTGGCTGGTTGATTAAAGAAATTTGGGCCAAAGAAACAATTTTAAGCTTAAAGGGCTGCAAAACATATATTAATGTAGGCTGAGGCTTTATTTATTATATAAGTATGCTAAATAAGTTTGTGTCAAGTGATTGTAAGGATTTCTACAACAATTACAAAAACAAATAGGAGTAGAATTATTGTTAACTTATTTAGGATGTTTGTCATTTTCTCTAGGGTTAAAGTTATAAATTTAGCATGTAAATAGGCTTAATTTCACTGTTAAAAATAAGCAGAACATTAGAGAAGCTACAAAGTGAAATTTTTCTCCTTTAGTTCTTTCAAGAACTGAGAACTTATTAAAAATTAACTCTTATTATGGCATTTAACTTGCCTTAACACTCCTAATTCCCTTCTTTTTTAGAGTGTGGTGTTCATATTGTTCATTATTCCTTAAGTTCATTTTTGTCAAACATTGGGTTTAGGTCTTGCATGATTGAAATCTAATTTAGCTTTCTTGGGTACTTGTTTGAATTCCTTGTTTGTGTTGGGTCACTAAGCTATATCTTTTTGGGTTCACAACAGTTGGTATCAAAACTTAGCCCTAAATCAAGTCTCCTTACCTAATTTTGAGGTTCATTTTTTTATTTGTCTTCTTAGTCACATTTTATAACCTCTAGTTCTTTGAATCTACAAACCCTAGTTTATCTCTTCTTGTATTTAAATTTTTTCTAGAAACAAAAAAGATGAAAATCTTGTTTGATATAGAAGAAAAGAAAAAGAAAAAAAAAGAAAAGTAAAATATTTAATTTGATTCCTTTCTATTTCAAAAGTAAATCTTATTTAATTAGGTGAAAGGGAGATAAAGGCTTTATATTTCCTTATTTCTTTCCAGTTCCTAGGAGGATTTGGATCTAATAAAATCTTTTTTTTTTTTGAGTTCTTCTAATCCATAGCCTTAAATTCATTGCACTTTCCTAAATTTTTTCTATTTTTAATTTGTTGGAATTAGTTGGTTATAAAGTGACTTTGATTAAGCTTGTTTGTTTCAATAAAGGAGTGAGAGAGAAAAGCTAAATATACATGGTATGCAAACATGAGAGTGAGTGTCATACTGTGAGAGAGTTGAGTGAAACACATAAGGGAGTGTGTGCAAGTTTATTCCCAACATATAATTTTTTTTTATGTAAGTGATGATTTAAGGTTGAATCCTTTTAAGGAGAGGCAAAATGATAAGATCCATAGAGGATTTAATGCATAAAGGGCTTTTAAAGATTCATTGAGCATTCAAGAAGGGCCAATAACATGTTCAAGAGCTAAAAAGATGAAAGAGGCACTTAATGGGCTGATTGAAAAAATTTGGGCCAAAGAAGCTAATTCAAGTTCGAATGGTAATAAAACATATCTTAATGTAGGCCAAGACTTTATTTATTATTTAAGTATGTTAAATGGGTCTATGTCAAATGATTGTAAGGATTTTTACAACAACACCAAAAAAAAAAGGAGTAAATTTGTTGTGAGCTTACTTAGGAAGCTTATAATTATCTCAGGGGTTAGGATTGTTAATTTACAATAACTACTAAAATAATTAGGAGTAGATTTGTTGATAACTTATTAAAGACGTTTGTCATTATCTATAGGGTTAGGGTTGTCAATTTAGCTTATAAACGAGCTTGATTTAATTGTTAAAAATAAGTAAAACATTGGTGAAACTAAAAATGTGAATTTTCTCCTTTAATTCTTTCAAGAACTAAAGAGCTCATCATGAGCTAACTCTTTATGTGGTGTTTAACCTGACTTATCACTACAAAATCCCTTCTTTTCTAGAGTATAGTGTCCATATCTTTTGTTACACCTTAAGTTCATGTTCCTCAAACATTGGGTCTAGATCTTGCATAATTGAAATCTAATTTTGCTTTCTTAGGTTCTTATTTGAATTCCTTATATACGTTGGGTCCCAAAGTCATGTCTTTTGGGGTTCACATTAGATGGTCTCATTATTCAGGAATTAAAATAGTTAAAACATATAATAAAAGGTAATCTAGACCAATCACACCATTTTTTGATGAAATTCAATGGATTTAGAGCACCAAAAAAATGTACAAATGAGATTGTTGTGATGAATAAAATGTTTGATATTGATACAAATGTTAATTGTGAGATCATTATGTGTGAATGAGTCCTTGTAATGGAAAGAGAAGACTAGTTATCAAAAAATGAAGAGATAGTCTCATTGTTTGGCAATCAAACTATTCAATACCTATAAGGAAAGCTAATCAAGATCAATGATTGATTTGCTTGGAATTCAATGGATTTAGAGTACTAAAGGTGTACCAACATGCTTGTTCCAATGAATATAATGTTTCACCGTCATTTTGTTCAAATGAGTCCATGCAATGAAAAGAGAGGTCTTGTTATCAAAAACTAAAGAGATAGTCTCATTGTTTGGGAATCAAACCATTCAATATAAGGAAAGCTATTGAAGATCAATGACTCATTTCCTTGATGGAATTTAATGGATATAGAGTACCAAAAGTACACAAAAGTGCTTGTTGTAATGAATAGAATGCTTTATGTAGACACAAAGGTTAATTTCACATCATTTTATATAAATGAGTCCCTAATGATATAATTGCAATTGTGCCCTTCCAATTTTACTAGACCCCATCAAAATTTGGAATTAGTATGTTGAGTTCAGGGCTTGCAATTGGTATTAATGAGGTTAAGGGGCCAACAATTCTATGATCATTAGTCCACTTGTGGCCATCCTAATTTGAATTATCTACTTTGCTAATACAAATTCCAAATTAGAGTTGATAAAGACACATGCTAGCTAGCTTTGTTTTTGTTATTTTTAATAGGTGATATTAAGGAAGCTGAAGCATGTCCATGTGGCCAGCTTTGACATTAATAGGCATCTGTCAATTTTCAGATGGGACATTAAGGCTGCCGATATGCTTCCAGAGAATGTGAAAATGGTTTATGATTTAGTTCTTGAGGTCTACAAGGAAGTGGAAGACACAATGGAAAAAGAAGGAATGTTGTATGCTGTAGAATATGATAAAGGAGAAGTATGTGTGCCACTTGTTAAATTTGCTTTTCAAATTTGGAGTGCTTATGCCTTGACAATTGACATAATCTTTCATTTATTCGTTTATTTTTTATTTCAAAAATAATTGTGTCTCCTAGTTGAAGAAAGTGGTCCAATGCTACATGGCTGAAGCAAAGTGGTGGGATTCGGACTATGTTCCAACAATGGAGGAATATTTGGAGATCTCTCTAGAAACTTCTTGCTACTCGATGCTTTCAACCACGTCTTTTGTTGGCATGGGGTCAATTGCTACAAAGGATGCCTTTAAGTGGGTGTCTAATTTCCCAAAGATGGCTGGAGCTTCATCGATTGTTTGCAGATTAATGGAATGATATGGTCTCCGATGAGGTAATTAATCAATTTCTGAATAGTAATCTTGATTACGGTATCATCTAAAATTCCAAACTTAATTATGGTTGTGAATTTGTCGTTTGAGCTAAAGAGACACCATGTTGGTTCTGGAATCCAATGTTACATGAAGCAATATGGAGTGTCAGAAAAAGATGCCATAAAAATTTTTCGCCAAGAGGTTGCTTATTCATGGAAAGATATAAATGAAGAGTGCTTGGCTCCAACTCCCAATCCAGTGGCTTTTTTGTGGCGTATCCTGAACCTCACATGAGCAATAGATGCTATTTACAAGAATGCTGATGGCTACACAAACTCCTATATCCTGAGAGATTGTGTTGCCTCATTGCTCAAGGATCCTCTTCCCCTTTATGTTCTGGTTACCTTAGCCATGAGTGGGAATAAACTAAAAGAACACGTAAAAACAAATTATAAATAAAGTGTCAGTCTTTTAATGGTGAAAGGGTTTACCTTGGGTTCCGTCTTTCATAGCAGAATTTATGTATCAATATATGCGTCATACTATCTTTATTTGGACACAAAGCTGTGTGAGTTTTATTATGAACTTTGTGAGTAAAAATAATTTTATTAGCATGTTTCTTTCGTATCTATCTTAGCTTCCCTTGTAAAAGACCTTTGAACGTGAATATCTACAATTATAGAAATCAATTTTCCATGTAAAATGAAAATTTGGGAATTTATTGGTTCACGGACTAAGGAAAAGAAAAGTTGTTGCTGTTGTACGAGTTCATGTCCAACGGAGACTCTGACGTTGGCTCCACGAGCTGCCGGCCTTGGAACCCAATGTGGAGGACTGGAGCACCGACACATGAGAGCACCAAATTGTTAACATGTCCAACATCTACCATCCTGGAGACAAAACCAAACTGGCTCACGTGCCGCTGTATAGCTGTCGGGGTGGCCCGTGGTCTCACTTACCTCTACCATACGGTGATAAAAAATTATAGGAATATTGTAATTTTATTAATATGATAAAGTAGTCATACATAATAATTGAGAAATATACACACAATATAAACAATATGTTTTTATATAAAAATAGACACCTCAATCTATCTAAATAATCAAACTCAAATTGAATTCAACTAGACTTTTATCATAATAAACTCCTAATCTGTATTGACATCAACATCACCTTAGGTGATACTCTTAATCCCAACATTTGTTTTAGCTTAACAAATGCTTTATTCTTCAACAACTCCATGAAAATATCAGCTACTTGATCTTTAAACTTGCAATAAACTAATTCAATCTTTTTTTTATCAACTTGATCTCTCAAAAAATGAAAACGAGTATCAATGTGTTTACTTCTTCCAAATTAATTACAAAAACATTATCAACAAATATTTTTGTAGGAACTTCTACTGGAACATATATCTCACTTAGCAAATTATGAAACCAATAGCTTGACAAGGACTTGAAGCTGCAGCTACATACTCTACTTCATAAAGATTGTTTCTTGAATGACCACAAACAAGCAGTAGTTGCAAAGTTGAAACAATATCCAAAAGTACTTCTACAATCATATACATCTCCACCCCAATCACTATTAGAATAGCTTATAAGAGTACAACTTTTAGATAATGAATAAAATAAGCCATGATCATTAGTTCTTTTTATATAACGTATAATCCTCTTAGCAATTTGCATATGAGGTTGGTAGGGAGACATCATAAATTTATTGATCAAACCAACTCCATAAGATATGTTAGGCCTTGTGCATGTTAGATATCTAAAACTCCCAACAATCTATTTGAAAAGTGTAGAATCAACGGGTGCTTCATTGCCTTCTTTAGACAATCTAGTATGAACTTCTATAAGAGTTCTCATAAGATTACAATCATACATTTGAAACTTCTTTAATAGCTTGGTAGCCTACTTTTTCTGACAAGTAAAGATTCCATCATTTCCTTGAATTACTTCAATTCCAAGAAAATATGACATTAGGCCCAAATCTGTCATCTCAAATTCATGCATCATGGACTTTTTAAAGTCTTCAATCATTTTGAGATTGTTACTTATGTAGATCAAATCATCCACATATAGCAACAATAATAACATATTACTAAAATCATTGATTTTCACATATAAGGCATGCTCAAAAGGACACTTTCAAAAATTGTTTTCTTGGAAGAAGAAATATGTGTTTATTCCATGCTCTAAGGGCTTGTTTCAAGCCATATTGTGCTTTCTTCAACTTATACACCTTCACTTTACTTCCTTTCTTCACAAAGCTTGATGCTTGCTTAACAAACACTTTCTCTTCAAGAGGACCATTGAGAAAAGGTGACTTTACATCTATTTGATGAATTTTCCAATGATTTTGTGTAGCCAAAGCAATTATAAGTTTGACAACTCCATTTGAGTAACAAGATAAAATACCTCATGATAATCATGGTTAGGTCATTATTCAAATCCTTTTGCAACCAATGTTGTTTTATATCTCTCTACTTCTTCATTAGACTTCTTTTTAGTCTTGAAGACCCATTCACATCAATAGTTTTCTAACCTCAAGGAATAATAGTAAGCTCTCATGCATTATTCTTCTCAATTGCCTTGATTTCTTCATTCATGGCATTCATCCACTTTGTATCTTGAATCGCCTCACCAAATGACACTAGTTCACAATCTACAAATATGGTAGAATGCACCAAATCCCCATCATCATTAATAACATTATTATGGATTACCTTATAATCTTATAATCTAACTAATTATTGGTGATTTCTCCTTGTTCTACCATTCTTTTGTAGAGCTTATGGTGTAAGATTCTATGCACCAACTAATGAGACTTCTCCATTTGTAATGGGGATTGTAGCTTGAGTTTCCTCTTCTCCCAAAATAGCAATTAGATGTTTCTAAGAGTTATTTTGCTCCTCAGCATCAAAGTTTTAAGCTTTATCTTCAACAAAAGTCACATCTCTACTCATAAGTACCTTCTTTGTCATAGGATTAAATAGCTTATATCTTCCTTTTATGTAGTCAAGAAAAATTGTCTTCACTCCTCAATCATCTAACTTTGTCCTTGTCTCTGCTAGAATGTGACCATAAGCAATAAAAATAATCACCTTGATATGCCTTACATTAGACTTAAAACTGCTCCATGCATCTTTAGGAGTGACATTCTAAATACTTGTTGTAGGAGATCTATTCAACAAGTAAATAAAATATAAAATAGCTTTTGTCCAAAATAGTTAAGAACTCTCATGGCCTTTAACAAGCTTTTTGCCATATTCATCATTGATCTATTTTTTCTTTTAGCAACTCCATTATACTGTGAGGTATAAGGAATTGTGACTTCATGCTTTATTCCTTGTGCTTTACAGTTATCCCTGAACTCATTAGAAATATACTCACCACCTTTATTAGTTCTCAAAATTTTAATATGGTATCCATTTTTTCTTTCAACATAAATCTTGAACTTCTTAAAATATTTAAACATCTCAAACTTTCTTTGCATGCAATAAACCCATGTCTTCCTTGTAAAATCATTAAGGAAGGTAAGAAAATACATATTATTACCATGTGATAAAACACTCATCAAGCCATAAACATCAGAGTAAATAAGCGGAAGTGGTTTCCTTGCACGCCATTTCCTTGTCACAAAGGGTTGTTTGCTTTGTTTTGTAATAATACATGCTTATCCTAAGCAAGCTTATCACCATGTTTCCTTGTGCAAGCAACTTTAAATTACAAGAATTTAGATGGCCAAAATGAAGATGCCACAACCAAGACTTATCTTTGACAATAGTTTAAGACAAGTATAAACATCAATAGCAATATCAACTTGAAACATTTGATTCTTTGTTAGAGGGGATTTAAGAATAAGTATACCTCTCCCATTAAGAATTGATAAATAGTTATCACGTAATTGTTTATTATATTATTTTTCAAGCAATTAGTCGAAAATGAGTAGGTTGCTCTTTATCTCTAATACATAAAATACATTTGAGATGTAATTATAATCTCCATTCTTTAACTTGATGGGAATTCACCCTTTTTCCTATCACTGGAACACTACTATCATCAATAAACTTGACTATGGAGCAAATTGGCTCATCAAGACCAAACAAAAGCTTTTTTTTTTTTTTTTACACATATGATTGGTACACTTAATGTCAAGGAATAGATATTGTAGTTTGGTTTTTTAGCAGATATAGTAATCATCATAAGTGCTTCATTTCTACCATTTGAATCTCCCTATTATGCATAATAAGCTATTTAATTATGTTGTTGAGACTTGTACTCACTAGCATAATGACCATGCTTACGACATGAATAACACTCAACATAAGACTTATTATGCCTTCCTTTACCACGACTTCTTCATTGGCCTTGACCTTGACCTCTATATACTTGGTCTAATCACCTTTGGTCATTGTATTAATTATCAATATCTTGATAATTGTTATAGTGACCTCCATTATTGTAGTAATTATTACCATGTCTTCATCCTCTACCATGAAAAGGTCCTCGTTTTTACTTTGATTAATCACTTTGATTGCTTTTGGTAGGAGTTTGACTTTAAAGTGCTTGCTCTATTGGCTTCTTAGTGTGCTTCTCATTCATGCATTGTTCATGAGCTTGTAATGTGCTTGTTAGTACATCAACTAACATCTAGGACAAATCATGTGCTTGTTCTATGGCGACCACAATATGCTCATATTGTGATGTGAGTGTTTGCAAGATCTTTTCAACTTTCACCTAATCATTCAACTGCTCTCCATAAATTGTCATTTGATTTGTCAAGGGAAGAAGTTTACTTATATGAACTAAAATAGGTTCTGAAGCTTCCATATACAAAAGCTCAAATTAATGTCATATGGTTTAGAGTTTCATATTATTAACTTTGTTTGCACCCTAGAATAACATCGTCAAGATATCTCATACCTGCTTTAATGAGGTTGCTTTTGCAATCTTCTAAAAAATTTCATTATTCACCCCTTAATGGATAAAATAGAGTGCCTTTTTATCCTTCTTTTGTAACTTTCGGTAAGCAGCACTCTGTGCTTCTATGACATCTGTTGTGAGTTTTGTAACTCTATTCTTCACAATACTTGGCAATTCATTATAGTCAAACAAAACTTTCATATACACATACCATCAGTCGTAATTTTTTCCATCCAAAATAAGAATTAAAATAAGGATTGTGTCGTTCATATAGAAATTCATAATTTTTTTGATCTGCCCCCAAACTTTTGTTATTTGAAATTTATCCCAAAATTTTTGATACTTACAATTTGGTCCCTTAACTTTTATTATTTCTAATTAGACCCCACATAATTTTTATTTTCAATTAGGCCCTTTAACTTTGATAGAATGACAAGAAGGAGAAGTAGGCTTTTCTAATGAGATAATAGTGCATTGATGAGTTGAAGAGGTAGAGTAGCGACCTTTGGGTAGAAATCTTCAAGTTTGAGGCAATAATAACAAGCAACAATGACATAATTGATAGTAGAAAATGACAGCAAACCTTTAGAATTTTGTAAATGTATGACGTTTGGAATTTCTCCAAGGCGTGTGGTGGTTGGTGGCAAATCTCCAATGATGATAGGCTGTAGTTTTTATGACTTTTGTAACTTTAACAACTTTTGTGATGGCTTTAACAACTTCTATAGTAGATTTGGCAAAACTTATATGTTCTCTCTTAATTTGAATCAAAAATATCCACTCTAATACTAACTCTCAAACTAAACAAGTTTTGATACCACTAATAGTAAATTATAGGAATATTATAATTTTATTAATATATTAAAATGGCCATATACAGTAAATAAGAAGCACACATATAATATAAACAATATGTCTTTATATAAAAAGAAGTACCTAAATTTATCTAAATAGTCAAATTCAACTAGAATTCTATCATAATAAACTCATAATCTAAATTAACTCCTAATTTGAATTAACATCAACAACAAGCTCCACCCATGCACATCGCATCTCCTCCAAAAACTCTTTTTGGATTCCTTCGAGCTACACGTGGTCGATTTTGGTCTTTGAAATATTGGGTCATGAAGCGGAGATGTGGGAAGGGATGGTAAGCTCTACAGTGACTTGGTTGAATTTGATATGTTTTGTTTTGGAGTCATGTTAATAAAGATATTGACAAGTAAACAAGGGAGCAAAGAGATAGTGGGATGGTTTCAAAGGCTAGTAAGGGAAGGACTAGGCATTGATGCACTAGATTAGAGGCTAAGGCTCGACAGTGATTTGGTGAGTGAAATGGTTGAGTGCCTCTAAGTTAGGTGCCTTTGTACCACTAAGTTGCCCCAAAAGAGGCCCAATATGTAGCATGTTTTGGATTTGCTCAACGATCAAGCTAAAGAATCTCACTTATTACTCTTCTCTTATTGCATCAAGTTTTGTCATCTTCTCTTAAAATTTGCTTATCCCATCTTGCTTCTTTGTTTTATTCTTTTTTTTTTGTCTTTTTTTCTAATGTTTACTTTATTACTTTCAATTTTTGTGTCTATGTGTCTTTTTCCTTCTTTTGATATTGATTTTCCTTTTCAATTTTGAAAATTAAAAAAGAGACATGGGTACCTCATGCAACATCATTTTTCCAAGATTTAGTTGCATTAGGCAAACAAAGCCCAACCAAAAAGCATCAAATGAGATGGGACCATTTTTGCTATATGATCATTGTTCTATTTTTCCTTTTTTTTTTTTAAGAAAATAATTTTATGGTTGTTATTAATTCCTTCTATAAATGTTATGTGAAGTAATATGGTGTATCAAAAAAAGATGCCATAAAAAGTTTTCCCCAAAAGATTTCATATTTGTGGAAATATATAAATAAAGAGTGCTTGGCTCCAACTCCAATTCCAATGGCTCTTTTGTAGAGTATCTTGAACCTCACGCGAGCAATGGATGTTATTTTTAATGATAGTAATAGCTACATAAACTCTTATATGGTCAAAGATTGTGTTGCCTCATTTTTTTGAGGATCCTCTACCCAATTTAAGTTCTAGTTACCTTAGCCTTGAGTGGGAACAAACTAAAGAACACATATAAACAAATCATAAATAAAGTGATGGTCTTTAAAGATGAAAGGGTTTACCTTGGGTTCCATCTTTTATGGCAAAATTACAAAAATTATGCATCAATGTATGTGTCATACTATCTTTATTTGGATCACAAAGCTATGTGGGTGATATTGGAAACTTTGTGAATAAAAATAAGTTTATTAGCACGTTTCTTTTGTATCTATCTAGCCTCCCTTATGCAAGTCCTTTAAACATTAATATATACAAAAGTGGAAATGAAAATTAGTAAAAATGCAAATGTTTACACCAAGGGCACAACAAAATATTACTTTACAGAATGTCATACTGGTCACATTTTATTTTGATTGTTAAAATGTTTTCACCTATTATTTTTGAAGTGAACATTTTGGGTCACAAATAAAGATTCCTTTCTAGCATAAGCTCACAATGTTTTTTATCTATAAACATAAATGTTTACTAATTTGGAAATGAAATTTAACCTAGCATGTGTTATCTAATTTCACCTACTATTTCTAAAGCAAGAAATGCAACATCTCTATACCAAAAGCAAAACAAAATGTTATTATAAAATCTTAAGATGGTCACAATTTATTTTGGGTGAAATTATTTTGACTTATAAAATGAATTCACCCATTATTTCTAAAGTAGGACATGAATATTTCAAGTCGTAGATAAAGCTTGCAGAAGCCCATAATGTCTATTTGTTTTATGAGTGCTCCACCTCAAGTCAGATGGAATCATGAAATAATAATGGGCCAAGCTAATACCTCACAACTTAAAAGTAATCAGATAATGATAAAACATCACAATTTTGCTTATTGTCTTTGGTTCTTAGGCATGTGGTGTTTCCTCAATTACTCAATTTTACTTTCAAAGACTATCTTGCTATTGATTTTCAATAACAAAATTTTTACTAATTTTATTTTTTATAGAAATGTCTTCAATCCAATTTATAAAAGGGATCAATAATATGATATTGTACGTGATTTTTAGAGAACTTTTTACCATTGTATAAAATTATATCACTAATGTAGGATCTACCCACAATTTGTTGGACCATAGCTTAAGCCCAAGTTCACATACTCATTTGATGCCATCTATCAAGAATAATGCCAAGCATAAATTGAGCCCAAGGCCAAAGCTCTACCTAGAGCTTGGGTACCTATCTTGAGCTTTACTAAGAGCTTGACCATTAAACTAGAGAACTTCACTTTCTTATAGACCCTAGTATAGGGAGAGCTAATTACATTAGCTCAAGATCTCCAACTCTCAATCCCTTGGAATAAACAAGTACATTGTTTTTGTCATCCATCACGTTGACATTTAAATTCATTCCTTAAGGCCACTAAAGACCTATGTGAAGCCCATTAAGTCATGGGACAAGGTAAACTACATTCTAATTTCTTATACTTCTCTCTTCTCTCTACATACTCTTGCACTTTTAAAACCAAAAAAATGGCTTGGTCAAAGTGTCAATGAGTCAATGTTGAGAAGTACTTTTGATCTTAGTTTGCTTGTCTCATAAGCCTTTCTCATCACTTTCAATGGGATAAGGCAAAAAGTAGTTCTCAACCTTTCCAATATTTTTAAAATCTTATTTTTTTCAATTCAATTTTAAATGTTACTAATTCTTTTTAATATTGTGCAATTAAAGATAGAAAAGCAAGTCAAATGTTATATCTCTTAGTCAATGTATGAAAATATATACAAAAATACATGTTAGCAACCAAGATACCTCTCTAAATACCACAAATAATCTATCCTATGAACAAGAATCTGTAATTGTATGAAAATATATACAAAAATGTGTATTAACAAACTATTTCAATACATTGATAGACAAATATAACATTTAACTTACTTTTTGTACTTGAGAGGACCATATTGAAAAGGAGTAGTAACTTTTAAAACTAAATTGTCAAAAAAAAAAATGAAAGGTTATGACTACATTGAAAAATTTGGAAGGGTTAAGGACTATTTGTTGGCTTATTCCTCACTCTCAAACCATTAGCATCTCTAGCCTTGGAATCATTAATTGCTATTGTTTATGGGAATGACACACTATGTGTCTTTATTCTCTTATGATTATAATTCTTGGTTGAAATCACAAGATCTTTCCTTTAGGTTTCTTTTTTGAACACTTATGGAGCACCCAACATTGCCTCTCTTCCCTTCTCCTTCACCTACATAATCCCCTATAACTTTAATACCACAACCCTGACACAAAACAACAATCTAGTTTCATCATTCTCTTTCACTTTAATTGGGACAATAAAGGCATATGGCATAAGAACTAAAGTACCTTTCCACCAATCAAGCACTATGCATCATAATGGCTACCCATTTTGCCTCTCTAAAGAACCATGTTGATGCCTTTGCAACTTGTCCTACTACATTGCTTATAGCATGATAAATCCTTATTCCACAAGTAACTAATAATCCTTGAGGGATGTCAAGGCATTAAGGTCATGTAAAGCCCATTATAAAAACATGAAGAGAAAATTGCCAACAACCAAAGGGAGGAACACATGAATTGTGACATAATTAATACCTCAAGGGAAGGGAGGTCAAGATCACATAAAGCACATTAAAGAAGAGCTAGTAAAGGCATCTTTCCAACAATAAGCCAAGGTGAACCAATGACTCTCTCATGGGACCCATAGAGATCCTAGTCCATGTTACCTTGGCTTCTCATCATAATTGGCATGGATCTTCTAGTTGTTGTCTTATAATGCAGCATCAAAAGACCCCTTGATGAGGAATAGTAGAATCTTTGCAAGTTGTTCCCCACTCTAAGCAAAATCTTTAATTGGCTTAGCAACTTAAGAAATTACAAGAGCAAATAGTGGCCTTAAAAGGGTAACATTGCATTGTTGCTAAGGAAACTTAAAAAGGTTTGGAGCTCCCCCTTGATAAAGATATCCAAGATGCATCTATTCAACATAAGTTTAGACTTCCCACTCTAAATACATATGACAAAATTACAAATGTGGTAAAGCATTCAAGCAAGTTTTGTAAACTTATATCACTCCATCCAACTTTAGATGTATTGATGTGTAATGCCTCTCACCACCACACTGAGAGGCACAACATAATGATGATATTTTATACTCCCATATTCCATCAAGAGTTTTGAACAATTAGGAAACCTACTCATAATTAGATTCATTATAAGTAGGAGAACATACGAAAAAGCATGTTGTTATCATTATTGTTTATCGAAGGCTAGGTAAGCCCTTTTGAGACTTTGTGTCCATGTTCAATATGACAATAATGTTGGCATGCAGGAAATGGTTGTGAAATTGCAACAAAATTTGAAATGGGCATTGATGGTAATTTTAAATATGTTTTTATTTTTTTTCCACGTATAACAAACAAAAAAAATCTAGTGGGATTTAGCGTCACTCAAGACCAAATGCCTACACCCATGATTAAAGGTGTTTGTACTTTAAGCCCTCCAACATAGCACTCATTGTTGGCAACAAGAAAAATATTTCTTTTTCTAAGAAAAAAGGTATTTTCTTTTTTGAGTAAAATATAAAGGTTTCATTCACCTTAAGAAATTAATACAAAAGCACTAAAGCATAGACATAATAGTGTTGCCAATTTTTACCAATAATCTAAATTTTTTTGAACCAAAATATTCATCAAATTGGAAATAACAAAAGTTTAAGGTCTAATTAATTTAACCAATTGAATCCAATTACTTTGTAATATAAAACAAAATGGTTCATAATTTCACTAAAAAACAAAAGAACATAATATATAAGGTACATGTATTTTTTTTTAGCAAAGAAAGAAACTTTTGCTATGTATTAGCAAATTACAAGTTTTTTATATTTATATTGTTATTGTACTTACAAGAAAGACATAATATAGAATCAAGCTAGTATGATAAGTGAATTTATTATTGAGGTTAACATATTAGAGGAAGCAAGACAATTATATTAAAGCTTTTTCTTTAAAAAAAAATCTTGATATTACTATATTGAAAAAATTATTGAGATTTGAATTAATAATTGAGGTGCATCTTTGAATAAAATTTATTGTAAAGTAGATGGTGTAAACTATTAATGGATTATCATCATTTCACCTAAGCTATCTTGGGCAAGAATAAAAGCATCAAAAGAAGAGTTTTTAGGCTTTTTTATCTTGGCCATGTGGCGCTTTATGAATGTCTCACATGATTAAAAGTAACTCATTTTCAAATTGAATGAACTAAAAAGGCTGGGAATCATTCAATGGTTCACAATCTAATCGACTAATTCAAAGATTTTTTATTGGTTTGTTTTTCATCTAATTTCTAAAGGATAATCAAACTTACAAATAAATCAATTTTTTATTTTTTTAGTTAAATAGACTAATTCAATTTAATTTTAAAAACACTACTATACATTTGGTGAAAAGACTGACATAATTCCCTCTTCTTATTTATGACAACTTTTTGATCAAGCATGTGCCCTATTATAATGAAAAAGTAAACTATTTAGAATTTTTCTTTTGAAAAATAACATTACATGTGAGTATCTATATAATTAGTTTGAAAAATAGATGTAGTAAATGATCTAACCTCATCTTATGATCAATATGTAGCAATGACAATTTCTATACAAGGTGGTGCTTCTTGACTTGTAATGAAGAATCATAAATAAAATCAAAATGTACTTATGGGATAGGATGACTTAATATAAAATAGGCAAGTCTTATATCATCATGTCTGTATTTAAGAAGTTATTTGGATAGATTAATATGAGATTGATATCTCACCATTGTGGACTAGTTTTATCCCATTAAGCTTCATGAGTTAGAATATTCATTACATATGCTTAGTTGAATCCCAAAATATCTTTAATATAAAAGCTAATAACATTAGCCCAAATCTATTTGTTCTAGTCTTCTCTCCTTTTTACTTTTGTCATTATCATTATCACCATCCACAAACATAGTTGCCATAGTTGCTATCATCATTGCCACCATCACTTTCATTTCCATCATCACCACCACCAATAATGTCGCTACTATCCTTATAATCATTACCACTACTAACACCACTATCGCTTTCATCCTTGCCACTACTATTATTGTCACCATTATCATTGCTGGCATCATTACCATCTACCACAAAAACTAAAAATTTAAGTAATGATTATAAAGATATTATTGGTATTGAAAACTATTTCAATTATTTATAGTTTCAAACATGAAGTATGCTAATATGATAAGATTTCTTAATTAGTGGAAATATTATTAATCATGTTATTTGATATTTTTTATATTTCAATATGAAATAATTTAGAGAGTAATGTTAAAAATTGATTTTGCTTCCATATTATATGTTTTGTTTAATTTGTATGTGAAGCTTACAATCTTATAAATATGTACCATTATATGACTTTAAATTTAAGTAAACAAATACAATTAAGAACTCTTAACTTGTTGGAAGTTAATCTCCTCGAAAAAATCTACCAATTTCCCTAGAGAGATTGATATCACTAATTTTCAAAAGTTTTTTCCTTAAATCCCTATGTTCTTATCATTTGCCATCATAATGGCATTTTTAGGGATTTCACTTCTATTCCATAGTCCTACCATCATGACAAAGAATTGAAATAAAAAAACAAACATGTTCAATTTATGCTCCTTACAAAAAAAAAAAAAATTCTTAGCATCATTGATTTGCATTTATATTTCTTGTCTTCACACAATTTATCTTCTTTAAACACTAGAATATCTCTTATAGAAGAATCCATAGAGAAGCTTAGAGAGATGATTCTTGTTCATGTGAAACCATAGTTAAGAGATAATGCTTCTAAGTGTACTAGCAAGTAGAAATAATCAAGAAAATCTCTTGGAGGCATAGATTGTAACTATATGCATCCATGACTAAAGTGTAATTTTCTACTTGGATGATAGTGATTATACAATTTGGATTTCTAAAGCTAAAAATATCTCTTTTTCCATTGTGCAAAAGAAGCCTCTAAGATGAAAATTATTCCCATTCAATTAGAGGGTGATGCTATGTGGTGGTACAATTGGTTCGAAACTTGACTAAAATTTGGACTTAGGCTAATTTTATTAAAGGTTTTCTTGTTCATTTTGGGCCTTTAGAATATCAAAACGTATATGGGCAACTTGCCAAAATATGTTATATATCAATAGTCCAAGAGTACTAGAGTCATTTTGAATGACTTATCAATCATATTAAGATATTCCGAAAGATAATTGATGGGTATATTCATTGAAAGACTTATTCTTGCAATTTGATGTGAAGTCAAAACTCACCAACCATGAATAATAGTAGCCACTATCCCTTATGCATGATTTGAAGAAGAAAAATCAACTGCTAAAATTCATTATTCATTTACTAAAAGAGTTAGCGAATCTTTTGAAAACAATATTGCTTTTATTTCTACTATTGTCACATGCATAATGAAAGAGAAATTAAAATAATTATCATTAAAGGAATTATGTTGACATTGTGATGAGTAGAGGCATAAGGAGCATTAATGTAAGTGAGGAAAACTTTTGATAGTTGAAATAAAAGAGAAAATTGCAAAGGTGTAGGATGAGAATTCAAATTTAGATCATAATGATAGAAAAACTACATATGAGTTTGTAATATTAATGTTTGATGCCTTTGTTGGCTATTCTAATCTATAAACCAAGAAGATTGATAGGTCCTTTAAATAACAACCAGTCACTATATTAGTTTAGCAGCATTAACAATTTCTTGAATGAAAAGATTATTAAAATTCTTACTTTACCAATAGAGTATTATGATAAGATTTATATGAAGATTACAAATCATGGAAACTTAATATGTCAAAATTAATGCATGAGGGTGAAACTCTCATAGCAAAGTTAGCTAGTTTATTCTAATATGTTTTTTTTATTGTTAAAGGATCATGAAATTGTTTTTGTAATTGATTGGTTGCAAATTTTAAGACATTCTTTTCAAAATTTTCCAAGTTAATAATGAAATTTCCATTGAATGGGCACATAGTACTTACCATTAAGTGAAAGTCTAGTGGTAAAATGAATGCAATTAGTAGACTTCATGTAAAGAGAGTCTTATGTCAAGTAAAACTAAAGAAAATAATTTATTGAAACAAGATTCTTAATATTGAGGATGCCACTTACTTGTCTTTTATGGAGAGACTTCTACAATTTATTTCTAGTTAGTCTTAAATACAAGTTTATTTTGAAAGGCAAGAGAATGATATGATCTCTAATTAGTGGGATGATTATTCCATATGTTATTTAGTATTTTTTACATTTTAGTAAGAATCATTTAAGGAGTAAAATGAGGGAATTTTTTTTATTTTCTTTTTGTATTAGGTATTTTACTCAACTATTAAGTTGAACTCACAAGCCTATAAATATATGTAATGATATGACCTTTAACTTAAGCAATCAAATATAATTCAGAGTTCTTAACTGGTTTGAAGTTGATCTTTTTTAAAATACTATTAGAGGCTAATTTTCTTAAAACGATAAACCTTTTTATTTTTCACAATTATTTTTCTTTAATACCCATCTAATAATCTAATCTCATATTAGTCAAATTTATATTATCCTCAATGCAAACTTATACCTTGCTTAGATAAAACATTATTAGAAAAGGAAAATGAGGGAATATAAAGTGAGAGGAATGAAAAGTAAAGGAGTGAAAAAAATTTTATCCTTTATGAGTTTAGGAAAAAGTGATGTAAAAAAGGAAAATTATAAATTTTTTAATTGAAAAAGAGTAAAAACTAAGAGAAAGAAAATGATATGTATTGTAATAATAACTTTATCCCTTAGGATCAAAATATTAATTATTAATCTAAACTTCAAAAATAAAATGTATAAAACATGTGTGTAAATGTAATTTAAATAGTGATTTGGTCTCTTGTGACATTGTATCAAGATCCCAAGTATATTGATTCATTTTGTTTCTACTTGCATCTAATTGAAAGTATGTTGATGTTTTTTTAACAATACTTATCAAGAACTAAGAGTCTATTTGGTTTAATCGTTATTAATTATTGTTACAAATAGATGTTATTAATTATTACTGTTGATTACTAATTACTAATTAAATGAATTTTTCAAAATTTTCAAACACACTTAATTGATATTGGCAAGTGTAATGGTTGTAACAATTATTTTTGTACGAGTATATCTAGTGAATGGTAGTCGTGCTCAAAATAGCTAAATATCGACATATACAACAAAAATTGTTTTACAATTAACATAATTATATTTCAATAACATTAAAATTATCTAATATTGATTGATTGTTAAAATT
Source organism: Rhizophora apiculata (assembly GCA_037832385.1). Classification (NCBI taxonomy): domain Eukaryota; kingdom Viridiplantae; phylum Streptophyta; class Magnoliopsida; order Malpighiales; family Rhizophoraceae; genus Rhizophora; species Rhizophora apiculata. The sequence goes on along the minus strand of CM075434.1, from coordinate 193,453 downwards.
TTTATATGATTAAAATTAAATTCATACTAATTAATTATAGAATTTTACTTTAATTATAATTAAATGTATATAATCTGTAATATTTTTTAACATGAACAATGATTGTTACTTACAAAAATGGTGATGGCTATACAAATTCCTATATTGTTAGAGATTGCATTGCCTCATTGCTCAATAATCCTCGACCCCTTTAAGTTCTGGTTACCTTAGTCATGAGAGAGAACAAACTAAAAGAACATGTATAAACAAGACATAAATAAAGTGTGGGTCTTTATATGGTGAAAGGGTTTACTTTGGGTTCTATCTTTTATAGCAAAATTACAAGAATTATGTATCAATGTATGTGTCATAGTATCTTTATTTGGATCACAAAGCGGTGTAGGTGAGATTACGAACTTTGTGAGTAAAAATAAGTTTATTTGCATGTTTCCTTTTAATGGGAGAAGGGGCAGCAGAACACAAGTAATCCAGGAGACTTCTCCTCCTTGGTTGAACCTATAAGGAGATGATTGAAAAACAAATATAACAAGTAAAATAATCACATAAAAGAATACCCCAATTTTTATGTGGAAAACCCCTCCAAATCAAAAAGACCAAAAATCATAGGTAGACATGAGTTAACCAAAACAAACTAGACATGTTCTATCTACTACAACACAATACATAGATCTCAAAACAACAATCCAACTGTTCAAAATTAACCTCTATATGTCTCCTATCAGTTGACCAAAATTTGGCGCAATCAAACCATGGATCAATGTTCATCCACATGGTTTACCAAAACTGTCACAGGTGAGAGAACAGAAATTTACCAAAATTCAAGTCTCAGTTCTAAAACAAAAGCCTGCCCTTGCAGATCACCAAAACACAATCCAACTGTCCAAAATAAAGATATATGTGTCTTCTATGAACTGACCAAGAATGAGCTTGATTGAACCACAAACAGCCTCCCGATTGAACCACAAACAGCCTCCCAATTGCACAATTTATCAAAACTGCATGCATAAAAATGCCCAAAATGTAGACCAACAAAACTGAAGAAAAATCCAAAGTTATATTACTCAAAACACAATCTCCACTGTTCAAAATCAAGAAGAAGCTGTCTTCTATCCGCTGTCCAAATTTCAGCTTGATTGGACATTATTTGCTTTTCAATTGCAAGATATAAGAACACTGTCTCAAGTTGAAAATTCCAACTTCCCTCTTTTATCTTTCAAGACATGAACAAAAGCCTTTCAGCAAAAGACCCACAAATGATCATAAGAGATTTCCTTACCAAAGCACACTCCACTAGGAGACGGAATAATCACATATGTCACTTTATTGAATTTCACCCTAAAAGGACCTAAGCAACTTTGCATCTGAGAGTAGACATCTGACTCTCTCAATCATTGTTCTGTTTATTATTTCAACTAAGCTATTCAATTGTGGTGCCTTAGGAGATTTCCTCTAGTATTTGATCCCATGTACTCTATAATACTTATCAAATGAGCCATTATAGTCACTACCATTATTAGTATAGACACATTTTGATTTCTTTCCTATTTGCCTCTCAACCAATACATGAAATTGTGTGAGCACGTCAAAAACTTGATCTTTAGTCTTTAAAGCATAAACCTAAAACTTGCTTAAGTGATCATCAATAAAAGCCACAAAATAAAGAACACGACCAAGTGAACATACCTTTAAAGGACCACACACCTTAGAATGCACCAACTTAAGCAGCTTTGATTTCGTTATTAAAGGCATGTAGTTCTTGAATGTAACTATATTTTGTTTCCCAGCTAAATAGTAAGGAAATTTCTTCAAAATTGCACTCTTCATCTTTGGAAACTTATTTTTTCTTGCCAAACAATTCATTCCCTTTTGAATTATGTGACTAAGCTACTTATGCCATAATCTAGCAAAATTTTCATTCTCTACTGCATTTACAACATCTTTGAAGATGGAAGCTTACATGAAATGTAAACTAAGGCATTTCTTATCTCGTGCCACGATGAGAGAGCCTCTAATAAGCTTCCATTAGCCATCATTGAAGGTACTACAAAAGCCCTCATCACTAAGCATTTTTGTTGAAATTTTCAAACAAATATCTAAGACATGTCTAACATCCCTTAATGTCAGTTGTGCTCCATTGCTGGTCTTTAAGCAAACATCACTAATACTAATAACTTCTACTAAGATGTTACTACCCATCTTCAACACCTCATGATTACTAGGTGTATATGTATTGAAGAATTTCTTTTGTGCAATAACATAGAGGGAGACATCACTATCTATTACCCAATTTGACTCATAAGATATTAGATTGATCACATTCTCATCACAAAAAACAATGAGGTCACTAATACCAGAGGTTGATGTAGTAGAACACAATTATTGTCATCATTCTTATTTTCATGCTTATCACTACCATCTTTATTTTCTCCCTTCCACATGTAGCAGTACTTTTGAATATGACCCATCTTCTCATAATAGTGATATAAGAATATTACATTAAGTTGAAAATTCCAGCAATCACTCAACTCTTGTTTTCTCTTTTTCTATAGCCTCTCTATCATTCTTAATTAGGTTTTCAGTAACCAAAGAAGGGTATTTATACCATCATTAAGTGATTTTGAGTTTTAGGCTAAAAACAAATATATTTAAACTTTATCTCCACAATAATTAAACTCTTAAACCACATAAAAGGGACAAATGAGTTTATCACTTTTTGTATCTATCTTGCTCCCCTAATGCAAGACCTTTGAACATAAATATTTACAAATGTTAAAATGAAAATTAATCTAGTGTGGGTTATTTAATTTCACCCATTATTTTTGGAGAAGGAAATGCAAATTTTTACACCAAAGGAAAAATAGGATATTACCATACAGAATGGCATGCTAGTCACATTTTATTTTGACTAAAACTACTCTTACCCATTTTTTCTAAAGTAAATATTTTGAGCCATAATTGAAGAGTTCTTTCCAGCACAAGCTCACAATATCTTTGATTTGCAAACATAATGTTTACTAATTTGGTAATGAAAATTAATCTATTATGTGTTATTTAATTTCACCCATTATTTCTAAGGCATGAAATGCAACATCTTTCTTCCAAAGGCAAAATAAAATGTTACTATAAAATCTCATGATGGTCATAATTTTTTTTAGGTGATATTATTTCAACTCATAAAATGAATTCACTTATTATTTTTGAGGTAGGATATGAAAATTTTGAGCAGCAAATGAAGCTAGAAGAAGCCCACAATGTCTATACACTCTATGAGTGCTCTACCTTGGGTCAAAATGAAACCTAAAAATAATAATGGGTGAGGCTAGCATCCAACTACTTAAAGTACTTAGAAAATGATAAAAGTCAAAGTTTCCCTTATTGTTGTGGTTCTTAAGCATATAATGTTGCCTCGTTTGCTTAGTTTTGCTCTTAAAGGCTTTGCCTTTTAAGTTGTGGCCTAGGGGGGAGGAAGATCATCTCTTGCTTTTGATTTTTTATCAAAATATTTTTGCTAATTTTCATTTTAATAAGAATTTCTCTAATCCAATTTATGAAAAGGATCAATAAAATGATATTGTACATGATTTTTAGAGAATCTTTTACCAATATATAAAAATGTATTATTATTAAAATAGGATCAACCCATAATATATTGGACTATAGCCTAAGTCTAGGTCCACATACTAACTTAATGCCACATGTCAAGAATAATACCAAGCACAACTCAAGCTTATACCTAAGGCTCCATATAAAGCTTGGGTCCCTACCTTGAGCTCTCCCATTAAACTAAATAACTTCACTTTCTCATGGACCTTAGTGAAAGTAAAGCCAATCATGATAGCTTAGGATCTACAAACCTTAATCCTTAGGGCTAAACAGTACATTACAGGTTTAGTCATATGTCACAATGATATTTGAAACTCACTCACCAGGGCCACTCAAGGTCTATGTAAAGTCCATTAGGTCATGGGACAAGGTAAACCACTATCTAATTCCTTATACTTCGCTTTTCTCTCTCTCCATACTCTCATACTTTCAAGACCAAAATATTGGCTTGGTCAATATGTTAATGTTAAGAGGCATTTCCAATCTTAGTTTTCTCTTGCTTTATAAGTCTTTATCATTACTCTTAACCCATTAGCATTTTTAACCTAAGGCTAATCAGTTGGTACCATTTGTGGGAATGACAAACTATGTGTGTTTCTTCTCTCTTGATTGCAATTCTTTATTGAAATCACCAAATCCTTCATGTAGATTTCTTCTTTGAACACTTGTAGAGCACTCGATGTTGCTTCTCTTCCCTTCTCCTTCATGTACATAATCCTTATACCTCTAATGCAACCACCTTGACTTAAAACAACAATTTGGCTTCTTCATTCTCTTTCATTCTTACTAGGACAATGAAAGCACATGGTGTAGGGACAAAGGTAGCTTCCACTAATTAGGCTCCAAGCATCATAATGATTACTCATTTTACATCTCTAGAGAACTATGTTAATGCCCTTGCAGCTAGTCTTACTATGTTCCTTTTGACATGTTGAATCCTTATTCCATGAGTGGTAGGCAATCCTTTAGGGTTGTCATGGGATCAAGGTCATGTAGAGCCCATTATCAAAACTCTAGCAGAAAATGACTAACACCCTAGGTAAGGAATAAATGAATCAAGACCTACTAAATATCTTAATGAGGGAAGGTCAAGATCATGTAAAGCCCCTTAAAGAAGAGCAAGTAGAGGTATCTCTCCAACAATAGGCCAAGGTTGACTAAGGCCTCTCTTATGGGGACTCGTGGGGATCCTTATCAAGGCCACCTTTGGCTTTTTGTCATAATCAACATGCATTTCATAATTGTTATTTTGTCTCATAACACTACATCAAGAGACCCCTTGATGAGGAGGTAGTGAAATCTTGACAAGTTGTTCCTTACTCTGAGCTAGATCCTTGATTGGCTTAGCAACACAAGAAAATGCAAGAGCAAATAGCAACTCTAAAAGGGTAATCTTGCATTGTTACCCCTAAAAAGGTTTGAAGTTCCTCCTTCATAAAGATATCCATGACATATCTATTCAAAATAAGTTCAAACTTTCTGCTCTAAATACTTATGATAGAACTATAAACTTAGTAGAGCACTAGTGTAGGTTTTGTAAACTCATATCATTCCATCCAACTTTGGATGCAACGATGTGTAATGCCTTTACCATCACATTGAAAGGCATGAAACAATGACGATATTTTATACTCCCACATTCCATTAAGAATTTCAAACAACTGGGCAACATATTCATAACTAGGTTCATAATAAGTACAAGAAGATAAGAAAAACCATGTTATGCTTATCTTTATTTGTCAAAAGTCAAGTGAGCCCTTTCAGGACTTTATGTCCTTATTCAATATGGCAATGCTGACATTTAAGAAAAGATTGTGCAACTACAACAAAATTTGAAAAGGGCATTGATTATGATTTTGAACATGTTTCTTTACATTTCTCCTTATATAACTAATAATAATAATAATAATAATAATAGTCTAGTGGAGGCAAGTGCCACTTAAGACTAGCTAGCTCCACCCTTGATTAAAGGTGTTTGCATTTTAAGCCCTTAAACACAACAATCATAACAAGCAAAAGGTTTGATTTATTTTTAGAAATTAGAACTAAAGCACAAACATCATAACATTACCAATTTTTACTTGCAATCCAAATGTTTTTTAAATTGAAATATTCATCTAATTAAAAATGGAAAAAATTCAAAATTTACCTAATTCAACTAGTTAAATCAAAAATTAAACTCATTAAATTGGTATTATACATGTATGTATGTATAATATTGAAGTGTAAAATATAATAACATAAAAGATAAAACTATTATATAAATCAAAATTATATGCAATTTACAATTTAATTAAAAAATAAAGTTAAAAAATTTAATATATTAATAAATTAAAAATAAATTACTTTGTAATTTACATATTTATTATTTTAAAATAATCTATGTGTATAAGATGTAAAGCTTTCTCCTAATTAAACATTTCATAATTTAAAAAATAAAAAAATAAAAAAGAACATGATATATAATATACATGTATTTTTTAGCAAAATGAGAAACTTCACTATATATTACTATATTACAATTTTTTTATAATTATATTCTCATTGCACCTAGAAGAAAGAAATAATATAAAATATGAGATTGAGCTAGTGTGAAGAGTGAATTTATTATTGAGGCCAATATATTAGGGGAAGCTAGGTAAATATAATAAAAAAAATTTTTAATAAAAATTATAAATATGATTATACTCAAAAACTTATAAATTATTGAGGTGCATCATTGAATAAAATTTATGGTAAAATAAATGGTATAAGCTATTAGTAAGGTCTCTAATCCCTATAATTATTGTCATTACTAGCACCATTATTGCCTTTGCCCTTACCATCACTATTATTGCCACCATAATTGATTGCCACAAATATAAAAAATTTTATTGAATAATATTTTAAGAAAAAAATTTTGTCCAACAATTGTAAGGATATTATTGGTATTAAAAATTATTCCAACTATCCCTATTTCCAAACATAGAGTCTATTAATATGATACTATTTTTTAATTAGTGAAATTATTATTAATCATATTACTTGATGTTTTCTATATTTTGTATAAATAATTTAGAGATTATTATTAAGGATTGATTTTGCTTCCATTTTATTTGCTTAATTTAATTATTAAGTTAAGTTTTCAATCTTATAAATATGTACCATCATCTGTTCTTACATTCAAGTAAACAAATACAATTAAGAACTCTTAACTTACTGGAGACTGACCTCTTTGAAGAGATCAACCATTCCCCTTGAAGAGATTGATATCACTATTTTTCATAAGTTTTCTCCTTTAATCCCTAGGTTTTCATCATTTGACATCAAAGCAACATTCTTGGGGATTTATCTTCTATTACATAAACCTATCATCATAACATAAAGAAAAAAAATAAAAAAAAAAAATCAAACATGTTCAATTTATGTCCCTTACTCCTAAATAAAAGAAAAATCTTAACATCACTAATTTGCATTTATATGTCATGTTTTCACACAAATCATTTGATTTAAATGCTAAAATATTTCATAAAGAAGAATCCATAAAGGAGTTTAGAGAGATGTTTCTTGCTCCTATGAAATCATAGTTAGGAGATAATGCCTCTGGGTGTACTAGTAAGTAGAAAGAAACAAGTCTTTTGGAGGCATAGACTTTGACAATATGCATCCATAGTTGAAAATGTAATTTCCTCTTTGGATGAAAGTGATTATGTAGGTTGGATTTCTAAAGTTAAAAATATTTCTTTTTCCATTGTACAAAAGAAGCCTTTAAGGTGAAAATTATCCCTATTCAATTGGAGAGTGATACTATCTAGTGGTACAATTGGTTTGAAACTTGATTGAAATTCCAACTTAGGTTAGGTTTACTAAGAGTCTTCTTGTTCATTTTAAGCATTCAAAATATTAAGACATTTATGGACAACTTGCTAAAATTTGCCAGATATTAATACCCTAGGAGTACTTGAGTTGTTTTGAATGACTTATCAATTGTGCTAAAGATTGTTCAAAAAGACAATTAATAAGTACTTTTATTGAAGGACTTATCCTTGCAATTTGAAGTAAAGTCAAAGCTAATCAACTATAAACAATAGTAACAGCTATGCCCTATTCATGATTAGAAGAAGGAAATTGAGTGCTAAAAATCATTATACATTTACTAAAGGAGTTAACAAATACTCTAAAAATAATATTACTTCTATTTCTGCTATTACCAAATGCTTGACATAGGAGAATTTAACATAATGATCATTAAAAGAACTTTATTGGCACTGCAATGAGAAATGACACAAGGAGTATTATTATAAATAAAGAAAACTTTTGATTGTTGAACTAGTTAAGGAAATTGCTAAGGTGTAAGATGAGAATTCATATTCATATCATAAGATGATAAGAACACTACACATGAGTTTGTAATTTTTACATTTCATGCCTTAGTTGGATATTCCAATCTACAAACTAAGAAGATTGATAAGTTCCTTAAACAATAATCAGTCATTGTATTAGTTGTTCTATCTAGGATACTAATAACCCATTGTCAATTTTGCTCTAAGATTGGCGAATATAATAGCTACAAGAAATGCAATCTAATAGTTTGGAATCCATTTGAATAAACAAAAAGAAAACTGAAAGCAAGAAGGATGTTTACTGCTTCCTTAGCATAGTAGCACAGAATGACCTCCCTTGCTTACTTCCTTCTCAACTTCAGCATATGACATGGATCATGACAGTATTTAAGAAAAACTATAGATTAAAGATTAAAGATTTTGGAAGACAATTACAAGAAAAGGACAAGAGAATAAAGAATATTCAACAAATCTCAAAGGGATCCATGTCCAAACAAGTTGCAGTATCCTGGTGGTTTTTAAAATGACAATTTTTAAAAACAAAATTATGAGTAGCAGAGACGCAGAGGTTGAACTTTAGCATACTATATGCTTAAAAAGAATATATACGGGTAGACCATGCTATAAACATTAGGCTGTGCTTGGGAGGAGGAAAAAGGGCGAAGGGGAGAGAAAAAATATCTGATGCAAAAACAAAATCAATCCCTCATTTTACTCCCTAAATTATTTTTAGTAAAATGTAAAAAATATTAAATAACATAATTAATAATTATCAAACTAATTAGAGAATCATATAATTCTCTTACATTTCAAAATACCTTTGTATCTAAGATTAACTAGTAATAAGTTGAAGGAGCGGCTCCACAAAAGAAAAGTAAGTTGCATCCTTAATAGCAAAATATTATTTTAATCAATTATTTCCTTTAGTCTTACTTGACATAAAACTCCCACCACACAATGTTTGCTGAGTGCATTGATTTTACCGTTGGACTTTCCCTTAAGAAGACTATACACCCCTTAAATACAAACTTAATTTTTAACTTGGAAATTTTCAAAATAATGTCTCAAAATTCTCACCTAATCAATATAAAAAATAATTTTATGGTCCTCCATTAGTAATAAAAATAGATTAGCATAAATTAGCTAACTTTGCTATAAGAGTCTTACTCTTGTGCACTTATTTTGACATATCAAGTTTCTCCCCCATTTGTGAACTTTACATAAAACTTGTCATAGTGCTTTGCTCAAAAACCAAGTTTTTTGGTAATATTTTCAGCCATGAAATTGTTAGTGCTGCTTGAATCAACTAATACAATGACTGATTGTTATTTAAGGAACCTATCAATCTTCTTAGTTTGTAGATTCGAATATCCAACTAAGGTATGAAATGTAAAATTTACAAACTCATGTCCAGTGTTCCTATCATCTTATGATTTGAATATGAATTCTCATCCTACACCTTAGTAATTTCCTTTGCTAGTTTAACAATCAAAAGTTTTCTTTATTTATAATGATACTCCTTCTATCATTTCTCATTGCAATGCCAATAAAGTTCCTTTAATGATCATTATATCAAATTCTGCTATGTCAAGCATTTGGTAATAGTAAAAATAGAAGTAATATTATTTTTAGAGTATTTGTTAACTCTTTTAGTAAATGTATAATGATTTTTAGCACTCAATTTCACTTCTTTTAATAATGAACAGGGGATAGTTGTTACTATTGTTTATGGTTGGTCAACTTTGACCTTACATCAAATTGTAAGGATAAGTCCTTCAATGAAAATACTTATTAATTGTCTTTTTGAACAATTTTTAGCCCAATTGATAAGTCATTCAAAACAACTTGAGTACTCTTAGGTTATTAATGTCTAGCAAATTTTAGCAAGTTGTCCATAAATGTCTTAATATTTTGAATGCTTAAAATGAACAAGAAGACTCTTAGTAAACTCAACCTAAGTTGGAATTTCAATCAAGTTTCAAACTAATTGTACCACTAGATAGTATAACTCTCTAATTGAATAAGGATAATTTTCACCTTAAAGGCTTCTTTTGTACAATGGAAAATGAAATATTTTTAACCTTAAATTTCATACTCTCTAGATAGTATAACTCTCTAATTGCATTTTCAACTATGGATGCATATAGTTAAAGTCTATGCCTCCAAAAGACTTTCTTGTTTCTTTCTACTTACTAGTACACCTAGAGGCATTATCTCCTAACTATGATTTCATAGGAGCAAGATACATCTCCCTTAGCTCCTTTATGGATTCTTCTTCATGAAATATTTTAGTATTTAAATCAAATGATTTATGTGAAAACATGACATATAAATGTAAATCAGTGAAGCTAAGATTTTTCTTTTGTTTAGGAGTAAGGGACAAATTGAACATGTTCTTTTTTTTTTATTATTTGTTTTTCTTTGTGGTGATGATAGGTTTATGTAATTGAAGTAAAATCTCTAAGAATGTTGCTTTGATGTCAAATGATGAAAACCTAGGGACTAAAGGAGAAAACTTATGAAAAATAGTGATATCAATCTCTTCAAGAGGAATGGCTGATCTCTTCAAAAAGGTTAGTTTCCAACAAATTAAGAGTTCTTAATTGTATTTGTTTACTTAAATTTAAGGACATTCTGTGGTACATATTTATAAGATTGAAAACTCAACTTAATAATTAAATTAAGCAGATAAAATGGAAGCAAATTCAATCCCTAATTCAATCTCAATTTTGTTACGAATTTAGAGTGCTTGTGTCTTAACAATTGATATAATCTTTTATTTTTTTATTATTTCTTTTCTTTTCAAAAATACTTGTGCGTCTCCCAGTCGAAGAAAGCGGTCCATTGCTACATGGCTGAAGCAAAGTAGCAGGATTTGAACCATGTTCCAGCAATGGAGGAATATTTGGAGATCTCTCTAGTAAGTTCTTGCTGCCTGATGCTTTCGACCATATCTTTTGTTGGCATGGGGCCAATTGCCACAAAGGAGGCCTTGGAGTGGGTGTCCAATTTCCCAAAGATGGTTAGAGCTTCATCCATTGTTTGCAGATTCATGGATGACATAGTCTCCAGCGAGGTAATTAATCAATTTCTGAATAGCAATCTAAAATTCCAAACTTAATTATGATCATGAATTTGCAGTTTGAGCAAAAGAGACACCATGTTGCTTCTGGAATCCAATGTTACATGAAGCAATATGGTGTATCGAAAGAAGATGCCATAAATATTTTTCGCCAAGAGATTGCACATCATGGAAAGATATAAATGAAGAGTGCTTGGCTCCAACTCCAGTTCCAATTGCTCTTTTACAGCTTGTCTTGAACTTCAGATGAGCAGTGGATGTTATTTACAAGGACACTGATGGCTACACAAACTCCTATACTGATGATGGCATTGAAAGTGATGGAGGCAATAATGATAGCAATTATAGCAACTATGACCGTGGTTGACGATAACGATAGTGATAGAAACAAAAAAGAGAGAAGACAAGAACAAATGGATTTGGGCTAACATTATTGACTTTTATTTTAAAGATATCTTGGAATTAAACTTAACATATATGATGAATATTCTAACTCATAAAATTTGATAGGATAAAACTAGTCCACAATAGTGAGATAGTAATCTCATATTAATCTATCTGAATAACTTCTTAAATATAGGCATGATGATACGAGACTTACTTATTTTATACCAAGTCATCTAATTCTAGGAGTACATTTTGATCTTATTTATAATTCTTCATTACAAGGAAAGAAGTATCACCTTATATAGAAATTGCCATTGATACATAATGATCGTAAAATGAGTTTAGATCATTTCCTACATATGTTTTTCAATTTAATTATGAGGATACTCACATGTAATGTTATTTTTCGAAAACAAAATTTTAAGTAGTTTACATTTTCATTATAATAAGGCACTTGCTTGATTAAGAAGTTGCCTTAAATAAAAAGAGGGAATTATGCTAGTTTTTTTTCACTAAATGTATAATAGTGTTTTGGAAAATAAATCTAATTAATTGACTCAATGAACAAAAATTAAAACTAATTTATTTATAAGTTTAATTATCTTTTAAAATTTTGATGAAAATTAAACTAATAAAAATTTTTTAAAGTAGTCGATTAGATCGTGAACCATAATGGTTCTCAGTCCTTTTGGTTCATTTGATTTGACAATAAGTTACTTTTAACCACATAGCACATTCATAAAATGCCAAGTGGCAAAAATAAAAAGCCCAAAACTCTTATTTTGATGCTTTTATTCTTGCCTGAGACAACTCAGGTGAAATGATAACTCACTAATAGTTTACACCATTTTCTTTGCAATTAATTTTATTCAACTATACACATCAATTATTAATTTAATTTTCAATAAATTTTTCAATATAATAATACCTAGATTTTTTTTTTGTAAGAAAAAATTTTAATATAATTGTCTTATTTTCTCTAATATGTTAATCTCAACGATAAAATCACTTATCATAATAGTTTGATCTACTATTCTATATTATCTCTTTCTTATAAATACAATAATAATATAAATATAAACAACTTGGAATTTGTTAATATATGACAAAGTTTATTTTTTTTTTTGCTAAAAAAAAAATACATGTATCATATATATTATGTTTTTTTTGTGAAATTATGAACCATTTTATTTTATATTATAAAGTAATTAGTTTTATTCACAAAGTTCATAATAACACCCACACAACTTTGTGTCCAAATAAAGATAACACGACACATATATTGATACATTCATTCTGCTATAAAAGACAAAACCAAGGTAAACCCTTTCACCATATAATGAGCAACACTTTATTTATGATTTGTTTATACGTCTTATTTTAGTTTGTTCCCACTTATAGCTAAGGTAACCAGCACTTAAAGGGGAAGAGGATCCTTGAGCAATGAGGCAACACAATCTCTGAGGATGTATGAGTTTGTGTAGCCATCATCGTCCTTATACATAACATCTATTGCTCGTGTGAGGTTCAAGATACACTGCAGAAGAGCCATTGGAACTAGAGTTGGAGCCAAGCACTCTTCATTTATAACTTTCCATGAATATGCAATCTCTTGGCGAAAAATTTTTATGACATCTTTTTCCAATACGCCATATTGCTTCATGTAACATTGGATTCTAGAGGCAACATGGTGTCTCTTTTGCTCAAACTGCAAATTCACAACCATAATTAAGTTTGGAATTTTAGATTGATTCCATAATCAAGATTGCTATTCAGATATTGATTAATTACCTCGCTGGAGACTATGTCTTCCATGAATTTGCAAACAATCGATGAAAGCAATTGGCCCCATGCCAACAAAAGACATCGTTGAAAGCATCGGGTAGGCAGAAGCTACTAGAGAGATCTCCAAATATTCTTCCATTGTTGGAACATAGTCCAAATCCTGCCACTTTGCTTCAGCCATGTAGCATTGGACCACTTTCTTCAACTGGGAGACACACAGGTATTTCGAAAAAAATAAACCAATAAATAAAAGGTTATGTCAATTGTCAAAGTATAAGCACTCCAAATTCGTAACAAATTTGAAAAGCGAATTTAACAAGTGGCACATATACTTCTCCTGTCGCGTATTCTACGGCATACAACATTCCTTCTTTTTCCATTGTGTATTCCAGTTCCTTGTAGACATCAAGAACTAAATCATAAACCATTTTCATATTCTCTGGAAGCATATCGGCAGCCTTAATATCCCATCTGAAAATCGATAGGTGCCTATTAATGTCAAAGTTGGCCACGTGGACATGCTTCAGCTTCCTTAATATCACTTATTAAAAATAATTAAAACAAAGCAAGCTAGCATGTGACTCGATTAACTCTAATTTGAAATTTGTATTAGCGAAGTAGATAATTCAAATTACGATGGCCACAAGTGGACTAATGATCATAGAGTTGTTAGCCCCTTAACCTCATCAATACCAATAGCAAACCCTGAACTCAACGTACTAATTCCAAATTTTGTTGCGGTCTATTAAAATTGGAAGGGCACAGTTGCGACTAGATCATGATTGTATTGGACAGAGGAAGATAACCTTTGTATGGCTTCGGTAAGAAAATTGGAAGGGCATAGTTGCGACTAGATCATGATTGAATTGGACAGAGGACTCCCATAATCCAAAAATTGCACTCCACAGCTCTGTCCCGTGCAAATGGAAACTTTGTTGCGACATCCAAATTTTTCCACCACCTGGGACACTAGTCACTTTGACTCAGAAGTCCGCTCAGAAAAATAACAAGCCAAAAACTAGAGTGCTATAATGGAAAAATTTTGAACTTACTCTGTGATGATCTTTAACTCTTCTTTATGTACTCTTTGTACAATGTTGAAGTCTAATTTTGCAAACTTCAATAGTGTTTCATTATGTGACTCATCTTCCAAATAAGCATCAATATAGTGCCTTGCATCCAACCTTGGTAGGCATTTGTTGATAGGTCGGTTAAGGGCATGCTTTACTTGATCTGTTAGTTGACAGCTTAAATGGGTCAACATGGACTGAAGGTTTCTAGTAGTGAAGTCTATTGCTTCGTCCAAGATGTCTTCTCCACGTATTCCAAAGTAAGCAGCTTCATACAAACTTAGGTTTCCTTTGATGTCATGAATTAAGCATTCCTTAAACTTTCCTCCTTTGTCCTTGAATTTTTCAAATGCCTCTGTATCAATCACAAAATCCAAATACATTCAACATTTGTTATTGGTATGTTCATTGCTCCAAGTAACTTATATGTTAATCGGAAGCATGAGGTTACCGCATGACACTTTGATCCCTTGTTGTCCGAGCAATCGAAACCGAAGGGCGGCAGTGTGGAGATCATCTTCATCATGGCAACCACTACCAACCAGCTTTTCCAATGCAACTTCCATCTCCTTCTGGAAATGGTAAGCAACGCCAAAGCGTTGGATTGAATCAATCAAGCCCAAACTTTGGGAAGGGTGATTGGAATCTCTTAGCATCTTTCTCACTTCCTCTTTGAGCATTTTATGCTGTTGCCGAAATGAGGTGCTTATTGTCTGCAGAAGAAACGTTTAGGGGGCATTTAAGTTACTAATAGAGTTACTAGTAATTTATTTCTTCCTTAAGCATGGTTTAGTTACCTTGGAGTCAGACACGCGAGGGAGGAAATAATAATCGGTGTAGCAATTTGATAGCAAAGGCCAAAAGTTTCGGTTTTGTAAAATTGAAATCTAAGCTGATTATCTTGGCTAACCAAAATATTCTATTTGGTTCCAATTACCAAACATAATAGCCGAAACGTAACCTATTTTTTGAATCTCAAAACTGGACAAACCTGATACAATGTTGACAACTATTAACAATTAATCACCGACTAATATAGTTTCTAGATAGTTGCACGCTTTGCACGCTATCAAAACTGGACAGACCTGATACAGTGCTGATATAATAATATTTTTAATAGTGAAAACAGCAAAGACAATTGGAAAATTCTAGTGCTAGGGCAACATTATTGTTTGTTTTGCCGTTTCAAATTTTTGATGCACGAACGAAACTTTTTTCAGTTCATTGCTTTCTTGCCTGCTGTGGAATATAAACCAACTTGCCAATTTTGTATCCCAAATGTAAATTTGTTTCTAGGGATTGAAAGTGGAGCATCGAAAAAAAGTGTAGAAGAGTTTGAGAGCGCCAAGAGTACTATTGACGATAGGCGTCATTTTGGTGAGCTGAGATGGGATGGCTCTTTCGTGAACTATCGTTTAATTAAGCAAGTGATACATAAATGTATAAATTTCAGTTGTACTTTATCTTATACATAGTTGTATTGCTGATAAATTTGGGTAGATTGCTTGCAATAATGTGAAAGATTCATTAGTGGTGCAATTGTAATAATGCCAACATATATTCACCAAATATTAAAAAATATTTTTAGTGTTTTTGCCAAATAGTAAAATTATGTTTTTAAAAAACTTCTCTAAAAAAATATTTTACAGAGACAAGTTATTTTCTATCAACCAAAGAGACCCTAAGCTAAAAAAATCAATTAGTTTAATTGAATTTTAATATCAAAGGCTCCTAAAATGATATAAAAGACAAAATAAGTGGGTAATTGGGTTACAAAAACTGACATTATTTTCTTATATGACTTTTAATTCCCTTTTGTCAATTAATTAAAATATTCAACTTTTTTTAGTGCAACTACTATCTATTAAATACACTCATTATAACTATTATACTTGTTGATAATTAAGAGTGTTCAAAATTTTGAAAAATTCATTTAACCAAATCAATTTTTATAATTAATTAATTGAATTAATTGTTTTCAATCTAATTATAATATTATTTTATATATATATTTTCAATATATTGATATTAAAAAATATTTTTAAGATAACAATTTTAAAAAATGTAAAGTATAATTATATTTTTAATAATTATAAATATAAATTGCAATGAAAAGAGAAGTCCTATTATGAAAAAATAAAGGAATAGTCTCTTTATTTGATCATTAAACCATTCAATACTTATAAGAAATACTAATTAAGATTAGTAACTTTTTTGCTAGTTAAAATTTAATGGGTTTAGTGTACCAATGATGTCAACATGAGCTTCGTGCAAGGAATATATTATTTATTGTTATTATAATAGTTAATTATGAGATTATTTTGTGCAAATAAGTCATTGCAACGAAATGAGAATTCTATTTATCAAAAAAATGATGAGACAATCTCTTTGTTCAAGAATTAAACCATTCAGTACTTATAAGAAAAGCTAATTAAGTTCATTGACTCATTTGCTTCATGGAATCCAATGCATTCAAAGTACCAAAAGTGTACAAATGTGCTTGTTCCAATGAATATAATGTTTTGTGTAGACATAAAAGTTAATTTCACCATCATTTTGTGTAAATGAGTTCTTGCAGCATAGGAAGGAGCATTATTAGTTAGAAATGAAGAGATAATGATGAGATACATAGAGGATCAAATGTAGGGAGGGATTCTAAGGATCTATTGAGGTTTCAAGAAGGATCAATATCATGTTCAAGAGCTAAAAGGATGAAAGAGGCACTTGACAGGTTGATTAAAGAAATTTGGGCCAAAGAAACAATTTTAAGCTTAAAGGACTACAAAACATGTCTTAATGCAAGCTAAGGCTTTATTTATTGTATAACTATGTTGAATAAGTCTATGTCAAGTTATTGTAAGGATTTTACAACAACTTTAAAAACAAATAGAAGTAGAATTGTTATTACCTTATTCAGGGTATTTGTCATTTTCTCTAGGGTTAGAGTTGTTAATTTAGCATGTAAATAAACTTGATTTCATTATGAAAAATAAGTAGAACATTAGTGAAGCTAAAAGTGAGAATTTTCTCCTTTAGTTCTTTCAAGAACTAAGAACTTGTTAAGAATTAACTCTTCTTATGGCATTTAACTTGACTTATCACTCTTAAATCCCTTCTTTTTGAAGTGTGGTGTTCATATCCTTCTTTATTCTTTAGGTTCATTTTTGTTAAACATTGGGTTTAGGTTTTGTATGATTGAAATCTGATTTAGCTTTCTTGGGTACTTGTTCAAATTCCTTGTTCATGTTGGGTCACTAAGTTATGTCTTTTAAGGTTCACACTAGTTGGTATTAGAACTTGGCTCTAAATCAAGTTTCCTTATCTAATTTTGAGATTCATTTTTTTTGTTCATTTTTTTAGTCACATTCTATAACCTCTTGTTCTATCAATTTGTAAACTTTACTTTGTCTTTTCTTGTATTTAAATTTTTGCTAAAAAACAAAAAAGAAATGAAAATTTTGTTTGACAAGGAAGAAAAAAAAATTCTATTTGATTTAATTACATGAAAGGGAGATAAAGGGTTTATTTTCTTATTTCTTTCTAGTTCCTACAAGGATTTGGATCCAATTAATTTTTTTTTTTTTCATATTTTGCATGTTAATCTTATTAAGTTCTTCTCATCCATAACCTTAAATTCAATGCACTATCCTAAATTTCTTTGATTCTAATTTGTTGCAATTAGTTGGTTAGATAATGATTTTGATTGAGCTTATTTAGTTTAATAAAGGAGTGAGAGAGAAAAGCAAAATTTATATTGTGTGCAAACATGAGAGTGAGTGTCTGTTGTTCCCACAGCCTTGTATGGGTTGTAATTGTTGTCAACTAGGTTTAAGTGTGCAAGAAAGTAAAGCCACATGGAAGGGCAAGAAGGTAAAAGCCATATAGAGGGGCAAGAACGTAAAAGCCACATAAAAGGGCAAGAACGTAAAAGCCACATGGAAGGGCAAGACAGTAAATTTGTCATAAGTAAGCCCTATCAGGGTGTCATGAAGAAGTATATAAAGGCCATTGTAAGACAATAAAAACAAATGTATCGGCTATTGTGAAAAACAGGCAGAAAACCTACGCATACCACCGGCAAGAGAGAGAAACCCGTGAGAAAGGCACACTACCAGCACACCAGCAGTCGGCAGCTGAGCAGATCGGCACACCAGCAGTTGGCAGTTGAGCAGATCAGCACACTACCGACACACCAGCAGTCAGCAAACTGTGACAGATTTGGCAGAAAGAGATCCAGTCGACGGTGAGATAGATCCAGTCAACGGTGACAGATTCGGCAGATGGTGAGACAGATCTGGTCGACGGTGATAGATCCGGCAGACTGTGATAGATCCGATAGAAAGAGATCCAGTTGACGGTGACAAATCTGGCAGATGGTGATAGATCTGGCAAAAAGAGATCCAGTTGACGGTGAGAGATCCGGTAGACGGTGACAGATCTGGCAGACAGTGAGATAGATCCAATTGACGGTGACAGATCCGGTAGATGATGACAGATCCGACAGAAAGAGATCCGATCGACGGTGAGAGATCCAACAGAACAGGGGCTAGACGAAAAAAAAAAACAGAAATGTGAGGCGAGCAGTAAGACAAGGAGACGAGTGAGACGGTGAAAGCAGGAGCTGTGTGAGACAACCTATAGAAGGAATTTGGTGAAGCATTAGAAAGAACTCAACATATTTCTAGATTTCTTCAAGAGAGGTTAAAGAGCATTGCGGTGAACTTCTAAGCGGTAGTGGAGCAGCCTTTCAATTCAACAGAGGCAAGACAAGGTAGAAGAAGGGTAGACACAGTAAGTGACACTCTTTGTATTGTACTTGCTTAGTATTTGCAATAGTGAAAGGAGTAGAGAATTAAGACATCCATTGTAACTGAATTCTCAAGTATAGTGGATGGTCTTGGTAAGGGAGAGTCCCTACCACTGTGGATGTACGTCACATTGACAGAACCACGTAAATCTCATGTGTCTTTAATTTGCTTTACATTCTGTGTTTTGAATTGAGTTGTGAACACAGCTAAAGTATCAGCCAACCCATAACCTAACGAAGGCCTAAACAAGAACATCTGAATTATCTATTAGGCAAAGTGTCTGAAAGGTGACTTTGGGGACTATTGTGATTAATAGGTAGCAATAGATCTACCTTAGTCGAGTCTGAGAAAGAGTTCTCTTTTAAGAAGAGGTTGAAGTTGTTCACTTACCTGCGAATTGTGAATTATGGTGATACTGATTCACCCCCTCTTAGTATCACAAACTAGTAGATCCTAGGGAGAAGTCAGAAACTTCAATTGGTATCAGAGCTAGGTTCACCAGTTTGAAGTTTAATAGCTTGGTGTACTAGTTTGAAGGGATCTAGAAGTTTGACTTGTTCAGCATACTGAGAAATGGAAGCCGGTACTAGCACTAGCACCACTTATAGCAAGAAGGTTCCAATATTCAACGAAACCAACTATCATATGTGGAGAGTAAGAATGCAAGTGGTATTTGCAACCATGAGCATGAACGTGGTGAAATGCGTACAAGAGGGTTTTGTGGCTTCGGAAGAAGGTAAAGACCCAACCCCAGAGGAGTTAAGGCAATTTGAGATAAATAGGAATGCCTCAAACATCATTATTTCAACATTGACAGATGCTGAGTATGCTAAAGTTATGGATTGCAAATCTGCCAAGGAGATATGGGACAAATTGCAGAAAATCTATGAAAGGTGATGGCAGAATGAAGGAGGCTAAGCTTCAAGTGTTCAAGGAGAGATATGAATCTCTCAGAATGCAAAAGAATGAGACAGTTCAAGAGTTCTTCACCAGGGTTATTAACGTTGTAAACAACCTAAGAAGTCATGGGAAGAACAAGAAGGACTCATCGATTGTGAAGAAAATTCTGAGAATTCTACCTGAGAGGTTTGCCTTAAAGGTGGCAGCCGTAGAGGAGATTAGAGATCTTAATTCTATGTCTCTACATGATCTTCAGTGCAATCTCATTGCATATGAGATAAGAATAAAGTCAACTGAGAGTTCCTCAATGTCAAAGGTATCAAAGGAGGCAACTTTCAAAGCTATGAAACACTTGAAGATGAAAGAAAAGGAAGAATCATCCAGTGAGAATAATGATGATGATGAGGAAGAAAGTGAAGGTGAAGTATTGGCTTACTTCATAAGGAAATTCAAAAAGGGGTCTAAGAAGGGAAAAGGACAGTTGTCCTTGAGATGTTATCGTTGTGGGCAGACTGGACACTTTGCTTCTCAGTGCAAAGTGAAACTTGATGATGAAGATGGGGATGGTGATGATGAGCAGAATTCAAGATGGAGAAGATCATCATTCAAATCAAAGAAGTCCAGTAAGAAAATTGCCAACCCACAGAGGAAGACGAAAGGCTCACTCAAGAGT
The DNA here is from genome assembly GCA_037832385.1 of Rhizophora apiculata. Taxonomy (NCBI): domain Eukaryota; kingdom Viridiplantae; phylum Streptophyta; class Magnoliopsida; order Malpighiales; family Rhizophoraceae; genus Rhizophora; species Rhizophora apiculata. Next base: position 172,823 of record CM075434.1, on the reverse strand, counting down.
TATGTGAGTCAGACAAAAGAAGCTAATGAGGAGGAAGATGAAGACTTATCAGATGAGTATGTCTTTATGGCATCAGCACAAGGTGGTAGCTCAACCTCTGAAGAGGAAAGGAAGTTGATGAAGAAGAGCCAGATCTTGAAACTGAGCTTGAAGCAGCTTCAAAGGAGATAATCAAAAGGGGCATAACCATAAAAAGGTTGGAGGCCCATATAAAACAAGTTGAAGCAAAGTCTGAGGAAGCTGAAAAGTCAAAATGATGAAATAAGGGCTAAGCATATTGACTTGAAGAAAAAATTTGAGGAACAGATCAAAATATGTGAAGACCTTACAGTAAAGCTTGGCTCAAAGGCTTCAAAAATTGAAGAAATGGAGAAAGAGTTACCGAGACTTCAATAACAACTCAAAAGTAGCAAAGAGAACTTACAGAAGCTTGAAATGATAGGAGAAACAAGTTCTGAAAAAGGAGAGAAGAATGTAGAGAAAGTGCAGCAATCTGAGGTTGCATTGGCTAAAGAAAATAAGAATGTGTCATAGAAGTTGAAAGAGAAAGTTGTGACTCAGAAGAAGATAGCTGAGAATAAAGAAGATCTGAAGAAGCAACCTAGGGTGGCAAACAAGAAGGAAGAAAAGAAAGTCAGCCAACAGAGGGTTATGGTTGAACAGAAGAAGGAGAAGAAGGTGACTGAAATGAAAGTCACATAAGCAAAGAAGCCAGTTACTTTGCCTACACAGAACAGAAGAAGACAAGCAGTGATCAGACCCAAGAAGAGGCAGTTTTAAGGTCATTGCCTTTATTGTGGAGTTTGGGGTTATAAGGCGAGTAACTGCTAGTGGAGAAGGTCAATATATGTCTCCAACTTAAGAAGGTACGATGCTGCATACAGGGGGAGACAATACAGAATTCAGAAGAGAACACCTGTCGTGAGTTCTTGCATATACTATAAAAGGCAAGGACATGCTGACAAGGATTGTTGGTGGAAGCCCAAACCAGTGGTTTCAAAGAACAAGTTTGCTATATTGGCAAACTTGGAACAGTGTGAAAGGTGCGGGTAGGATGGCTATAATGCCAAGAGATGCATAACACTTCTCCCTGAGCAAGAGAAGGCACTTAATGTCACAGTGGAAATAAGCGGTGCAATCAAAGCTGAGAAAAAGGAGAAAGCTATCTTTCAGCCAGTTCAAAAGAAGGAATATAAAGCTAAAAGGGAGGTGGCTAATATAGCTGAAATTGCACTTAAAGCTAACAGCAGGGATAAACAGTGGATCCTCGATAGTGGATGCACTTCGCATATTACGGGAGACAAGAGTAAATTATCAAAGCTAAACAAATCAAGAAAAGGCATAGTCAAGTTTGGCAATAATGATTCACTCAACATCAATGGTTAGGGGTCAGTAAAGATTGGAAGAGGAAAATTGAAAGATGTTCTACACGTTGAAGGACTCAGATATAATTTAGCATCTGTCAGTCAGTTATACAACGAAGACCATAAGGTAATATTCACAAAAATTGGTTGCCAAGTAAAGAGTAAAGTAGGCAATACTGTTGAAACTGGGAAGAGAACAGCTGGAAATTTATATGTGATTGATGAGGACAAGACAAGCAGCTATTTACTCACCAAAGAAGAAGAAAATAAACTCTAACATAGGAGGCTGGGACACTTATCACAGAAGAATATGAGGAAGCTAATCAGTACTCATGCAATCAAAGATATTCTTGACCTCAGGAGAGAGAGAGAGTATGTTTGCTTAGTATGCTCTAAAGGAAAATATGTCAGAAAGCAATATAAGACCAAAGAGTTCAGTTTTGAAGCAGTGCTTGACATTGTGCATACTGATTTGTGTGGGCTGATGAGAACAAAAGGTTTGAAAGGTGAGAGGTACTTCATCTTGTTTGTTGATGATTATTCTAGAAAGACCTGCATCATGCACCTCAAACATAAGTCAAAAGTTTTGAAATGCTTCAAGAGATACAGAAGATTGGCTGAAAATGAGAGTGGAAAGAAGATCAAAGTATTGAGGTCAGATCAAGGCACTGAATTCACAAATGGAGCTTTTGAAGATTACCTTAAGAAACATGGAATTCACCATCAGATGGCAACAACAAGAACACCTCAACAGAACGGGGTGGTAGAGAGGAAGAATAAAGCTATGGTTGAAATGGCAAGAACTCTACTGTTGGAATCCAAGCTTCACACAAGATTTTGGACAGAAGCAACATTTATAGCTGTGCACCTACTAAATAGAGTTCTATTAAGGCCCAATACTGATAAGACTCCATATGAGCTATGGAGTGGGAAGAAGACAACAGCCAAGTATCTCAGAGTCTTTGGTAGCCCATGTTTTGTGAAGAACAAGGAGCAAAACTTGGGAAAATTCAACGCTAGGTTTGATGAAGGCATTTTTGTGGGATACTCAGCAAAGACAAAAGGTTACAGAGTTTTCCTGCATAAGTTGGGAAAAGTGATCACTTCCAGTGATGTGAGAATAGATGAGAACTAGAAAATAATGCAGAATGGGGAAGCTGAGGACAATGAAGAAGATGATTTCAATGTAGATGAAGAATCAGACCAACCTGAAGAAAAGGAACAAGAAGTAAGTTCAAACTCGGAGAAGAGTGAATCTGAAGATGAAGAAAGAGATCCTCTTGCAACTAAGACGGTGCAAGGAAGAAGGACAAAGAAAGCATGGACCAGTGCTCATCAAGGAGATCAGATCATAGGTGACCCATTAGCAGGAGTTACAACAAGAAGAAGAATTGTGGGAGCTACTGCTCTACTCTCACAAGTTGAACCTAAATCTGTTGAAGAGGCTATTCAAGATAAAGCCTGGGTCAAAGCTATCAATGAGGAGTTGGATCAAATTGAGAAGAATGACACATGGGAGCTGGTTCCAAGACCCACTAATAAGAATGTCATAGGAACAAAGTGGGTGTTTAGGAATAAACATAATGAAGATGGCAAGGTGATGAGGAACAAGGCCAGGCTGGTTTGCAAAGGCTACACTCAGATAGAAGGGGTAGATGTTGATGAAACTTTTGCACTAGTAGCAAGGTTAGAGACTATCAGAATGTTCTTAGTTTTGGCAGCATACAAGAGGTATAAAGTCTATCAGATGGATGTGAAATATGCCTTTCTGAATGGGCTCCTGAAAGAAGAAGTGTATATTGAATAACCTGATGGAGTACAAATCAGTGAGGATGAGACACATGTGTGCAAGCTGAAGAAATCCTTGTATGGTCTCAAGCAAGCTCCAAGAGCATGGTACAGTAGGCTGGATGCGTACTTGAAAAGGTTGAACTTCAGAAGAGGAATAGTTGATAATAACCTATATGTGTTCAACTCAAAGAAAGGCCAGCTGATAACCATAGTATATGTAGATGACATCATCTTTAGAGGGGATCACTCTGAGCTATGCCAAGATTTTGCACAGAAGATGAGTGAGGAATTTGAGATGTCTTTGATTGGAGAAATGACATACTTTCTTGGATTACAGATAAAGTAGTGTGAAAAAGGTATCTTTATTTCTCAGACGAAATATGCCAAAGAGATGCTGAAAAGGTTTGGCATGAAGGATAGCAGATCTGTCAGTACCCCTATAACAGTGGGCTGCAAGTTAACAAAAGATCAGGAGGGAAGGAGTACAAGCCCTACAGAGTATAGGAAGATGATAGGGAGCCTTTTATATCTTACAGCATCAAGGCCTGATTTTATGCAAGCTATATGCACTGCCAGCAGATTCCAAATTGATCCTAAGGAGTCTTATGTGTTGGCAGTGAAAAGAATCCTAAGGTACCTCAAAGGAACACTGGAAATGAGCTTGTGGTATCCAACCATGGATTCTACTAAACTACAAGCATACACTGATGCAAACTAGGCAGGAAGTATAGATGATAGAAAATCAACCAGCGGCTACAGCTTCTACTTGGGTTCAAAGTGTGTTGCATGGTTAAGTAGAAAGCAAAACAGTGTTGCTTTGAGCACAGCTGAGGCTGAGTACATGGCTGCTTGTGCAGCATGTACACAGGTGATATGGATGCTAAGACAATTGGCAGACTTGGGTGTTCAAGTGAAGTTACTAGTGAGTGTACTTTATGATAATCAAAGTGTTATTGATCTCAGCAAGAATCTGGTTCAACATTCGAGGAGCAAGCATATTGACATCCGGTATCACTTCATCAAAGATCAAGTGGAACAGGGTACAATTCAGTTAGAGTATGTTGGCACTAAAGATCAAATTTCAGATATTTTAACTAAACCACTGTCCACAAAACTATTTGAAAAGCACAGATTGAGTCTATCTGTGCAAATGTCTCCTCAAGCCAGAAGTTCAGGTGAATCCTCCATCTCCACTTTGTGAGTTTTTTTTTTCAGATTTGTAATTGGTTGGCAAAGAGGGAGAGAAGCAACAATGCAGGGGGAGCTGTTAAGAAAGGAGGAGTGCATGTTTAGGGGGAGTTGAAACTGTTGTATAGTGGTTTTTGTTATGAGTGTTGCCAACAATTACAAAGAGGGAGATTGTTGTTCCCACAGCCTTGTATGGGTTGTAATTGTTGTCAACCAGGTTTAAGTGTGCAAGAAAGTAAAGCCACATGGAAGGGCAAGAAGGTAAAAGCCACATAGAGGGGTAAGAATGTAAAAGCCACATGGAAGGGTAAGACAGTAAATTCACCACAAGTAAGCCCTATCAAGGTGTCATGAAGGAGTATATAAATGCCATTGGAAGACAACAAAAATAGACGTATCGGCTATTAAGAAAAATAGATAGAAAATCTATGCATACTACCGGTAAGAGAGAGAAACTCGTGAGAAAGGCACACCACCGGCACACCAGCAGTCGGCAGCTAAGTAGATCGGCACACCAGCAGTCAGCAGCTCAGCAGATCAGCACACCACCGGCACACCAGCAGTTAGCAGACTGTGACAGATCCAGCAGAAAGAGATCCAGTCGACGGTGAGACAGATCCTGTCAACAGTGATAGATCCGGCAGACAGTGAGACAGATCCGGTCGATGGTGACAGATCTGGCAGCAAGAGATTCGGTCGACGGTGAGACAGATCCAGTCAACGGTGACAAATCCGGTAGACGGTGACAGATCCGGCAGAAAGAGATCCAGTCGATGGTGAGAGATTCGGTAGACGGTGACAAATCCGGCAGACAGTGAGATAGATCCGGTCGACGGTGACAAATCTGGTAGATAGTGAGATAAATTCGGTTGATGGTGACAGATCCGGCAGAAAGAGATCCGGTTGACGGTGACAGATCTAGCAGAAAGAGATCCGGCAGAACAGGGGCTGGACAAAAAAAAAAAAATAGAAACGTGAGGTGAGCAGTGAAACAAGGAGATGGTTGAGACTGTGAGACGATGAAAGCAGGAGCTGTTTGAGACAACCTATAGAAGGAATTCGGCAAAGCATCGAAAAGAACTCAACGTATTTCTAGATTTCTTCAAAAGAGGTTAAAGAGCATTGCGATGAACTTCTAAGTGGCAGTGGAGCAGCCTTTCAATTCAATAGAAGCAAGACAAGTTAGAAGAAGGGTAGATACAGTAAGTGACACTCTTTGTATTGTATTTGCTTAGTATTTGTAATAGTGAAAGGAGCAGAGAATTAAGACATCCATTGTAATTGAAATTCTCAAGTATAGTGGATGGTCTCAGTAAGGGAGAGTCCCTACCACCATGGATGTACATCACATTGATGGAACCACGTAAATCTTGTGTGTCCTTAATTTGCTTTACACTCTGTGTTTTGAATTGAGTTGTGAACATAGCTAAAGTATCAGCCAACCCATAACCTAACGAAGGCCTAAACAAGAACATCTGAATTATCTATTAGGCAAGGTGTCTGAAAGGTGACTTTGGGGATTATTGTGATTAGTAGGTAGTAATAGATCTATCTTAGTCGAGTCTGAGAAAGAGTTCACTTTCAAGAAGAGGTTGAAGTTGTTCACTTACTTGCGAATTATGGTGATACTAATTCACCCCCCTCTCAGTATCACAAACTAGTAGATCTTAGAGAGAAGTCGGGAACTTCAGTGTCGTACTATGAGAGAGTGGAGTGAAACACATAAGGGAGTGTGTGTGAGTCTATTCCCAACATATATTTTATTCATATAGGTGATGATTTGAGCTTTAATCCTTTTAAGGAGAGGCAAAATGATGAGATTCATGGAGGATTTAATGCATAGAGGGCTTTTAAGATACTATTGAGTATTCAATATGGGCCAATAACATGTTTAAGAGCTAAAAGGATGAAAGAGGCACTTAATGGGCTGATTGAAGAAATTTGGGCCAAAAAAGCAAATTCAAATTTCAATGACAAAAAAACATATCTTAATGTAGGCCAAGGCTTTATTTATTGTTTAAGTATGCTAAATGGGTCTATGTCAAGTGATTGTAAGGATTTATACAACAATGCCAAAAAAATTGGACTAAATTTGTTAGCTTATTTAGGAAGTTTATAATTATCTCTAGGGTTAAGATTGTTAATTTACAACAACTACAAAAGCAATTAGGAGTAGATTTGTTGTTAGCTTATTAAAGAAATTTGTCATTATCTATAGGGTTAGGGTTGTTAATTTAGCTTATAAATGGGCTTGATTTCATTGTTAAAAATAAGTAGAATATTAGTGAAACTAAAAATGAGAAATTTCTCCTTCAATTCTATTAAGAACTAAAGAACTTATTAAGAACTAACTCTTCATGTGGTGTTTAACTTGACTTATCACTACAAAATCCGTTCTTTTTTGGAGTACGACATTCTATATCCTTCTTTATACCTCAGGTTCATGTTCCTCAAACATTAGGTCTAGATCTTGCATAATTGAAATCTAATTTTGCTTTCTTAGGTTCTTATTTTAATTCCTCATCTACATTGGGTCCCAAAGCCAAGTCTTTTAGGGTTTACATTAGATGATCTCATTATTTAGGAATTAAAATAGTCAAAATATATAATAAAAGGTAATCTAGATCAATCACACCATTTTTTGATGAAATTCAATGGATTTAGAGTTCCAAAGATGTACAAACAAGCTTGTTACAATGAATATAATGTTTGATATTGATACAAATGTTAATTGTGAGATCATTATGTATGAATGAGTCCTTGTAATGGAAAGAGAAGACTAGTTACCAAAAATTGAAGAGATAGTCTCATTGTTTGGCAATTAAATTGTTCAATACCTATAAGGAAAGCTAATTAAGATCAATGAGACATTTGCTTGATGTAATTCAATGGGTTTAGAGTACCAAAGGTGTACAAACATGCTTGTTCCAATGAATATAATGTTTCACCATCATTTTGTTCAAATGAGTCCACACAATGAAAAGAGAAGTCTTGTCATCAAAAAATGAAGACATAGTCTCATCGTTTAGGAATCAAACCATTCAATATAAAGAAAGCTAATGGAGATCAATGACACATTTCCTTGATGGAATTTAATGGATATAGAGTACCAAAGGAGTACAAAAGTGCTTGTTCCAATGAATAGAGTGATTTGTGTTGACACAGTTTCGCATCATTTTGTGTAAATGAGTCCCTACAATGAAGGAAGGAGCCTTGTTAGCTAGAAATGAAGAGATGGTCTCCTTATTTAGGAATTAAAACACTTATTATGTATAAGAAAAGGTAATCTAGACCAATCACACCTTTTTTGATGGAATTTAATGGATTTAGAAAATCAAAGATGTAGAAACAAGCTTATTGCAATGAATATAATGTTTGATGTTGATACAAGAGTTGATTATAAGATTATTTTGTGTGAATTAGTCCTTGCAACAAATTTAGAAGTCTTATTTTAAAAAAAATAAAGAGAAGGTCTCATTGTTTAGGAATTAAACTATCTAATACCTATAAAGATAGCTAATGAGTATTAATGCCTCATTTATTTGATGGAATTCAATAGATTTAGAGTACCAAAGATGTACAAATGTGATTGTTCCATTGAATATACTTGTTTGTGTGGATGCAAATGTTAATTTCATTGTCATTTTGTGTAAATGAGTATTTTCAACAATGGAAGGAGCCTTGTTAGATAAAAATGAAGATACATTATCATTATTCAAGAGTCAAAACACTTAATACATATAGGTAAAGGTAATATTGACTAATCACTCCTTTTTTTGATGAAATTTAATGGATTTAAAGTACCACAAATGTATGTACGAGCTTGTTGTGATAAATATAATGTTTGTTGTTGATATAAAGTTAATTACAAGATCATTTTGTGTGGATAAGTCCTTTTAATGAAATGAAAAGTCTAGTTATCAAAAAATGAAGATATGGTTTTATCGTTCATGAGTCAAACCATTTAATACTTATAATGAAAGTTAATAAAGATCAATAACTCATTTACATGACATAATTTGAAGGATTTAAACTACCATAAGAGTACAAACATGCTTGTTCTAATGAATATAATGTTTTGTGTAGACATTAAAGTTAATTTCACTATCATTTTGTGTAAATGAGTCCATGCAATGAAAAGAGAAGTCATGTTATAAAAAAAATAAAGAGATAGTCATATTATTTGGGAATTAAAGCATTTAATGCTTATAAGAAAAGCTAATGAAGATTAATGACACATTTAATTTATAGTATCAAAAATGTACAAATAAGATTGTTGTATTGAATATAATGTTTGCTATTAACAAAAAAGTTAATTACAAGATTATTTTGAGTGAATGAGTCCTTATAATTAAAAAAGAAGTCTCATTATCAAAAATTAAGTGACCATCTCATTCAATACTTATAAGGCATGCAAATTAAGATCAATGAGTCATTTGCTTGATGAAATTTAATGGATTTAGAGTACCATTTAGGAATGAAGACACTCAAGATAGGTAATCTAGGCCAATCACATGTGTTTTAGATGAAATTCAATGAATTTAGAGTACAAAGATGTTAAAACGAGCTTTTTGCAATGCATATAATGTTATTCATAGAGATATAGAAGAGCATATAAGTTATCCTGCTTGCATATCCACAATTTGAGTCTCCCACAATTATTCCAATAATTACATATCTGATTTGACCTATGAATGAATATGCAAGCATACGTTTCATGCTTATTCCAATAATTACATATCTTGCTCAGAATAGCTAGGATTTCTAGCAGAAGATGCCATTTATTTAATGAGAATTAAAAAGGAATATCAAAGATTTGAGTGGCTAAAGTTGAAGTAACTACTTTCTAAGTAACAAAAAGAAAAGCAGCAACTAGAGTGGGAGAGTTAGAGTCAAAAAGAGGATTTGTTATTCAGACAAAAGTTAATTTTGAGATCATTTTGTGTAAATGTGCCCTTGTAATGAAAAGAGAAGTCTTGTTATCGAAAAATGAAGAGATGGTCTAATTGTTCAAAAATTAAACCATTTGATGCTTTAAAGAAACCTAATAAAAATCAATGACTCATTTACTTGATGGAACTTAATAGATTTATAGTACCAAAGATGTACAATTGTTGCAATCAATATAATGTTGGCTATTGACACAAAAGTTAACTGTGAGATTATTTGTGTGAATAAGTCCTTTAATTGAAAAGAGAAATCTTATTATTAAAAAATGAAGAGATGATCTCATTGTTCAGAAATTAAACCATTCAATACCTATTAGGAAAGCAAATCAAGATCATTGAGTCATTTGCTTAAAGGAATTTAATGTGTATAGAGTACACAAGTTATACAAACAAGCATGTTAGTTTGAAATGAAGGATGGACTTCAAGATGTATAAGAAAAGGTAATGTAGACCAATCACACATATTTTTTGATGGACTTCAATGGATTCAAAGTACTAAAGATGTAAAAACAAGCTTCTCACCATGAATACAATGTTTGCTATTCGTGCAAAAGTTAATTTTGAGATCATTTTGTGTGAATGAGTCCTTGCAACAAAGAGAGAAGTCTTGTTATCAAAAAGTGAAGAGGCAATTTCATTGTTTAAGAATTTTGAGATCATTTTGTGTGAATGAGTCCTTGCAACAAAAAGAGAAGCCTTGTTATCAAAAAGTGAAAAGGCAATTTCATTGTTCAAGAATTAAACCATTCAATTCCTATAAGGAAAGCTGATAAAGATGAACAACTCATTTTCTTGATGGAATTCCTTCAAAAAAAGGTGTGATTGTCTACATTACCTTTTCTTATATTTATTGTGTGTTTTAATTCTTGAATCATGAGATTAGCTCTTTAATTCTAGATAACAATGTTGCTTCCTTCACTGTAATGACTCATTTACATAAAAGGATGGTGAAATTGACTTTTGTGTCTGCAAAAAACATTATATTCATTAGAGCAAGCACATTTGCACACTTTTGGCAAACACTTTAAACCCATTGAATTCCATCAAGTCAATGAGTCATTACTCTTGATTAGCTTTTCTTATAGGTATTGAATGTTTTAATTTCCCAAACAATGAGACTATCTCTTCATTTTTTGATAACATGACTTCTCTTTTATTACAAGGATTCATTCATACAAAATGATCATGTAATTAACATTTGTGTTAACAATAAACATTATATTCTTTGTAATAAGCTTGTTTATACATATTTGGTACTCTAAATCCATTGAATTCCTTTAAACAAAGCTTTGATTAATCTTGATTAGCTTTCTTTTATATCTATTGATTGTTTTAATTCCTGAATAATGAGGCCTTCTCTTCATTTCTAGCTAATAAGGCTCCTTACTTTGTTGTACAGACTCATCTACATAAAATCAAGGTGAAATTTACTTTTATGATTACACAAAATTATATTCTTTGGAACAAACATAATTGTACACCTTTATTGCTCTAAATCCATTAAATTCCATCAAGTGAGTTATTGATCTTGAATAACTTTCCTTACAAGTATTAAACAATTTAAATCTATAACAATGAGGCTACCTCTTCATTTTTTAATAACAAGGCTTCTATTTTTGTTACAAAGACTCATTCACACAAAATGTTCTTCAAATTTACTTTTATGTCAATAACAAACATTGTATTAATTGCAAGAAGCTCATTTTAACATCTTTGGTACTCTAAATACATGGAATTTCAACAAAAAAAAAGGTGTGATTGTTTTAGACTAGCTTTTCTTATAGTAATGAGTGTTTCAGTTCCTAAATAATGAGATTGTCTCTTCATTTCTAGCTAACAAGACTCTTTCCTTCATTACAAGGCCTCATTCACACAAAATGAACTCATAATTAACTTTTGTGTCAACATCAAATATATATTCATTGCAATAAGCTTGTTTGTACATTTTTACCCTAAATCCATTGAATTCCATAAAAAATGGTGTGATTGTCTATATTACCTTTTCTCTTACATATTAAGTGTTTGAATTGTTGAATAATAATATTGTCTCCTCATTTATAGCTAATAATGGTCCTTCCTTCATTGTAAGAACTCATTTACACAAAATGATGGTCAAATTAACTTTTGTGATGAGATCCATGGAAGACTTGATGCATGAAGCCTTTTTAAAGATCCATTGAGCATTCAAGAAGGGCTAACAACATACAAGAGATAAAAACATAAAAAAGGTAGTTAGTGGACAAATTGAAGAAATTTTGGCTAAAAATGATAATTCATGCTTGAAAGGCAACAAAGCATATCTTAATATGGGCCAAGGCTTTATTAATTTAATTGGAGTACATAATGGGCTAGGGTTATAATAAAATCAACTCATAAATCAAAGTTTGTTATAAAATATGAGTCAACAATAAAATAGGCAGATTCTTACAATTTAGGAGTTTATCATTGTCTTTATTTTTAAGGTTTTTGGGGTTGTTGATTCAGCCTATAAATAGGTTAGATTACATTGTTAAAAAGAGCAAAACATTAGTGAAAATAAAAGTGAGAATTTTCTCTTATGGTTCTTTCAAAAACTAAAAGCTTATCAAGAACTAAATCTTTTTGTGGCATTTAACCTCAATTATCACTCCCAAATCTCCTCTTTGCTAAGTGTGGTGTCCATATGCTTCTTTATACTTTAGATTCATGTTCCTTGAACATTAGGTCTATGCATTGCATGATTGCAATCTGATTTAGCTTTCTTGGTTTCTTGTTTGATTCCATGCACATGTTGGGTTGCTAAGCCACATCTTTTGGGGTTCACATCATTTTTTTTCTACACAAAACATTAAATTCATTGCAAGAAGCATGTTTGTACATCTTTGGTACCCCAAACCCATTGAATTCCATCAAATAAATGAGTCATAGATCTTGATTAGCTTTCCTTACAAGTGTTGAATGGTTTAATTCTCAAACAATGAGACTGCCTCTTCATTTTTTGATAACAAGGCTTTACTTTTTGTTGTAAGGACTCATTCACACAAAATGATCTCAAAATTAGCTTTTGTGTCAATAGCAAACACTATATTCATTGCAGCAATCTTGTTTGTACTTTTTTGTACTTTAAATCCATTGAATTTAACCAAAACAAAGGTTTGAATTGTCTAGATAACCTTTTTAAATACACATTATGTGTTTCAATTTCTAAATAATGAGTTTATCTCTTTATTTCTAACTAACAAGTCTCCTTCTTTCTCTGTAAGGACTCATTTACACAAAATGATTACAAAATTAACTTTTGTATCTACACAAAACATTATATTCATTACAACAAGCACTTTTGTACACCTATGGTGCCCTAAACCCATTGAATTCCATCAAATAAATGAGTCATTAATCTTGATTAGATGTCCTTAAATTCTCAAACAATGAGACTACCACTTCATTTTTTGATAACAAGGTAATGAGAACCATGAAGAAGCTGATGCATGAAGGGCTTTTAAGGATCTATTGAGCATTCAAGAGGGGCCAATGACACATTCAAGAGCTAAAAGGATGACGAAGGTACTTAGTAGGTTGATTGAAGAAATTTAGGACAAAAATGCTAATTCAAGCTTGAAAGGTGGCAAAACATATCTTAATGTGACCCAAGGCCTTTTTAATTTGATTGGAGTACTTAATGAGCTAGGGTTACAATAAGCTTCATTCCTAAATAAGACTTTATTATAAAATATGATAGTTCCTAGAACAAATTGGAGTAGATTTGTTGTTAGCTTATTTAAGAAGTTTGTCATTATATCTAGGGTAAAGATTGTTAATTTAGCTTATAAATAAGTTTGATTTCATTGTTAAGAAAAGAAAACAAAAAATTAGTGAAAATGAAAGTGGAAATTTTCTCCTTTGATTTTTTCAACAATTAAAGAACTTACCAAGAACTAACTCATTATAAGCACTCATTTACACAAAATATGTATAAGGATGGGCAATCTAGGCCAATCACACAATTTTTTGATGGAATTCAATGGATTTAGTGAATGAAGTATGCGAAAATGAGTTTGGTGCAAGGAATATAATATTTGTTGTTGACCCTAAAGTTAATTGTATAAGCTTTTTGTGTAAATGAGTCTTATAACAAAGGAAGGAGCCTTGTTAGCTAAAAATAAAGAGATGATCTCATTGTTGTTCCCACAGCCTTGTATGGGTTGTAATTGTTGTCAATTAGGTTTAAGTGTGCAAGAAGGTAAAAGCCACATGAAGGGGTAAGAACGTAAAAGCCACATGAAAAGGGTAAGACAGTAAATTCGCCGCAAGTAAGCCCTATTGGGGTTTCATGCAAGAGTATATAAAGGTCATCGGAAGAAAACAAAAAAGACGGATCGGCTATTGAGAAAAACAGACAGAAAACTTACGCACACCACCGGTAAAAGAGAGAAACCCGTGAGAAAGGCACACCAGCAGTCAACAGTTGAGTAGATCAGCACATCACCGGCACACCAGCAGTCGGCAGGTGACCAGATCGGCACATCAGCAGTCGGCAACTGAGCAGGTCGGCATACCACCGGCACACCAGCGGTCAACGAAGACAGATCCTGCAGATAGCGAGACAGATCTGGCTGGGACAGTGACAGATTCTGCTGGGACGGTGACAGATCTGGCTGGGACAGAAGGAGATCCGTCGACACCGTGAGAGAGATCCGGCTGGGACAGAGGAGATTTGGCTGAGATCCAGCTGGGATGGTGATAGATCTAATTGGGACAGAGGAGATCTGGCTGAGATCCGGCTGGACAGAAAGAGATCTGGTGGTGGTGTGAGAGAGATCCGGCTGGGACGGTGACAGATCTGGCTGGGACAGAAAGAGATTGGGTGACAGCGTGAGAGAGATCCGGCTGGGACAGAGGAGATCCAGTGACGGCATGAGAGAGATCCGGCAGAAGGAGATCCGGTTGACGATGAGAGATCCGGCAGAACAGGGGTCCGGTCGACGGGGATAGATCCGGCAGAACAGGGGCTGGACAAAAAAAAAAAACGTGAGCCGAGCCGTGAGACAAAGAGACGGGTGAGACCATGAGACTGTGAAAGTAGGAGTTGTGTGAGACAACCTAGAGAAGGAATTTGGCGAAGTATCGGAAAGAACTCAACGTATTTCCAGATTTCTTCAAGAGAGGTTAGAGAGCGTTGCGATGAACTTCTAAGCGGTAGTGGAGCAGCCTTTCAATTCAACAGAAGCAAGACAAGTTAGAAGAAGGGTAGACACAGTAAGTGACACTCTTTGTATTGTACTTACTTAGTATTTGCAATAGTGAAAGGAGCAGAGAATTAAGACATCCATTGTAACTAAAATTCTTAAGTATAGTGGATGGTCTTAGTAAGGGAGAGTCCCTACCACTGTCGATGTACGTCACATTGACGGAACCACGTAAATCTCGTGTGTCCTTAATTTGCTTTACACTCTGTGTTTTGAATTGAGTTGTGAATGTAGTTAAAGTATTAGCCAACCCATAACCTAACGAAGGCCTAAATAAGAACATCCGAATTGTTTATTAGGCAAGGTGTTTGAAAGGTGACTTTAGGGACTATTGTGATTAGTAGGTAGCAATAGATCTACCTTAGTCGAGTCTGAGAAAGAGTTCACTTTCAAGAAAAGGTTGAAGTTGTTCACTTACTTGCGAATTGTGAATTGTGGTGATACTGATTCACCCCCCTCTTAGTATCACAAACTAGTAGATCCTAGGGAGAAGTCGGGAACTTCAATTGGTATCAGAGTATAGGTTCACCAGTTTGAAGTTTAACAGCTTGGTGTACTAGTTTGAAGGGATCTAGAAGTTTGACTTGTTCAGCATACTGAGAAATGGAAGCTGGTACCAGCACTACCACCACTTATAACAAGAAGGTTCCAATCTTCAACGGAACCGACTATCATATGTGGAGAGTAAGAATGCAAGTGGTATTTGTAACCATGGGCATAAATGTGGTGAAATGCATATAGGAGGGTTTTGTGGCTTCGGAAGAAGGTAAAGACCCAACCCCAGAAGAGTTAAGGCAGTTTGAGATAAATGGGAAGGCCTCAAATGTCATCATTTCAGCATTGATAGATGTTGAGTATGCTAAAGTTATGGACTACAAATCTGCCAAGGAGATATGGGACAGATTGCAGAGAGTCTATGAAGGTGATGGCAGAATGAAAGAGGCTAAGCTTTAAGTGTTCAAGGTGAGATATGAATCTCTCAAAATGCAGAAGAATGAGACAGTTCAAGAGTTCTTCACCAGGGTTATTGATGCTGTAAATGACCTGAGAAGTCATGGGAAGAACAAGAAGGACTCATCAATTGTGAAGAAAATTCTGAGAATTCTGCCTGAGAGGTTTGCTTCAAAGGTGGTAGCCATAGAAGAGAGTAGAGATCTCAACTCTATGTCTCTGCATGATCTTCAGTGCAATCTCATTGCATATGAGATGAGAATAAAGTCGACTGAGAGCTCCTCAACGTTAAAGGAGGTAGCTTTCAAAGCTATGAAACACTTGAAGATAAAAGAAAAGGAAGAATCATCTAGTAAGGATAATGATGATGATGAGGAAGAAAGTGAAGGTGAAGTATTGTCTTACTTCACAAGGAAATTCAAAAAGGGGTCTAAGAAAGGAAAAGGACAGTTGTCCCTGAGATGTTATCGTTGTGGGCAGACTGGGCAGGAAGTATAGATGATAAAAAATCAACCAGCGGCTGTAGCTTCTACTTGGGTTCAAAGTGTGTTGCATGGTTAAGTAGAAAACAAAACAGTGTTGCTTTGAGTACAGCTGAGGCTGAGTATATGGCTGCTTGTGCAGCATGTACACAGGTGATATGGATGTTAAGACAATTGGTAGACTTGGGTGTTGAAGTGAAATTACCAGTGAGTGTACTTTGTGATAATCAAAGTGCTATTAATCTCAGCAAGAATCTGGTTCAACATTTGAGGAGCAAGTATATTGACATCCGGTATCACTTCATCAAAGATCAAGTGGAACAGGGTACAATTCAGTTGGAGTATGTTGGCACTAAAGATCAAATTTCAGATATTCTAACTAAACCTCTATCCACAAAACTGTTTGAAGAGCACAGATTGAGTCTATCTGTGCAAATGCCTCCTCAAGCCTGAAGTTCAGGTAAATCCTCCATCTTCACTTTGCGAGTTTTTCAAATTTGTAATTGGTTGACAAAGGGAGACAGAAGCAATAGTGCAGGGGGAGCTGTTAAGAAAGGGGGAGTGCATATTTAGAGGAAGTTGAAACTGCTGCATAGTGGCTTTTGTCATTAGTGTTGCCAACAATTACAAAGGGGGAGATTGTTGTTCCCACAGCCTTGTATGGGTTGTAATTGTTTTCAATTAGGTTTAAGTGTGCAAGAAGGTAAAAGCCACATGTAGGGGTAAGAACGTAAAAGCCACATGAAAAGGGTAAGACAGTAAATTCGCCGCAAGTAAGCCCTATTGGGGTTTCATGCAGGAGTATATAAAAGTCATCGGAAGACAACAAAAAAGACGGATCAGCTATTGAGAAAAACAGACAGAAAACTTACACACACCACTGGTAATAGAGAGAAACCCGTGAGAAAGGCACACCAGCAGTCGGCAGTTGAGTAGATTAGCACACCACCGGCACACTAGTAGTCGGCAGGTGAGCAGATTGGCACACCAGCAGTCGGCAACTGAGCAGGTCGGCACACCAGCAGTCGGCAACTGAGTAGGTCGGCACACCACCGGCACACCAGTGGTCAACAAAGACAGATCCGGCAGACGATGAGACAGATCCGGCTGGGACGGTGAGACAGATCCGGCTGGGATGGTGACAGATCCGGCTGGGACAGAAGGAGATCCGTCGACGCCGTGAGAGAGATCTGGCTGGGACGGTGACAGATCCGGCTGGGACAGAGGAGATCCGGCTGAGATCCGACTGGGACAGAAAGAGATTTGGCGACGGCATGAGAGAGATCCGGCTGGGATGGTGACAGATCTGGCTGGGACAGAAAGAGATCCGGCGACGGCATGAGAGAGATCCGGCTGGGACAAAGGACATCCAACTGGGACAAAGGAGATCCGGTGACGGTGTGAGAGAGATCCGACTGGGACGGTGAGAGATCCAGCAGAAGGAGATTTGGTCGATGGTGAGAGATCCAGCAGAAGGAGATCCGGTCGACGGTGAGAGATCCAGCAGAATAGGGGTCCGGTCAACGATGACAGATCCGGCAGAACAGGGGCTGGACTAAAAAAAAAAACCGTGAGACAAGGAGATGGGTGAGACCGTGAGATAGTGAAAGCAGGAGCTGTGTGAGACAACCTAGAGAAGGAATTTGGCGAAGTATCGAAAAGAACTCAATGTATTTCCAGATTTCTTCAAGAGAGTTTAGAGAGCGTTGCGATGAACTTCTATGTGATAATGGAGCAGCCTTTCAATTCAACAGAAGCAAGATAAGATAGAAGAAGGGTAGACACAGTAAGTAACACTCTTTGTATTGTACTTGCTTAGTATTTGCAATAGTGAAAGGAGCAAAGAATTAAGACATCCATTGTAACTGGAATTCTCAAGTATAATGGATGGTCTCGGTAAGGGAGAGTCCCTACCACTGTGGATGTACGTCACATTGATGGAACCACGTAAATCTCGTGTGTCCTTAATTTGTTTTACACTCTGTGTTTTGAATTGAGTTGTGAACGCAGCTAAAGTATCAGCCAACCCAGAACCTAACGAAGGCCTAAACAAGAACATCCGAATTGTCTATTAGGCAAGGTGTTTGAAAGGTGATTTTGGGGACTATTGTGATTAGTAGGTAGCAATAGATCTACCTTAGTGGAGTTTGAGAAAGAGTTCACTTTCAAGAAGAGGTTGAAGTTGTTCACTTACCTGCGAATTGTGAATTGTGGTGATACTGATTCACCCCCCTCTCAGTATCACAAACTAGTAGATCCTAGGGAGAAGTCGGGAACTTCAATCATTTAAGAAATGAAATTCTTAATACATATTTGAAAAGATAATCTAGGCCAATCACACCTTTTTATGATGAAATATAATGGATTTAGAGTATCAAAGATGTATTAATGAGCTTATTACAATGAATATAATGTATATTAATTTTACCATCATGTAAATTTGTACTTCCAATGAAAATTGAAGCCTTGTCATGAAAAATTGAAGAGACTATCTTGTTCTTTAGGAATTAAACCATTCAATGCCTATAAGGAAAGCTAATTGAGATTAGTGATTCAATTTACTTAATGGAATTCAATGGGTATAGAGTACCAAAGTTGTTTGAGAATGCTTGTTTTGATGATTACAATGTTTTGTGTAGATACAAATGTGCTTATACATATTAAGTGTTTGAATTCTTGAATAATGAGCCTGACTATTCATTGCAAACTAACAAAGCAACTACTTTTATTGCAAGCACTTATTTACACAAAATATTTAAAAGAAATGGTAATCTTGGCTAGCCACACCATTTTTTTGATGGAATTCAATGGATTTAGGACACCAAAGATGTATAGATAACCTTGTTGCAATGAATATAATGTTTTGTATGGACAAAAATGGTAATTTCATCATCCTTTTGTGTAACTTTGTCCTTCTAGTGAAATGTGACGTCTTGTCATGAAAAATTGAGAAGATCATTTCATTGTTCAAGTATTAGGCCTTTCATCACCTATAAGGAAAACTAATAAAGATTAACAGCTCATTTTTCTTAATGGAATTCAATGGGTCCATAGTATCAAAGGTGTGTAAATGTGCTTGCTCCAATGAATATAATGATTTGAGTGGGCATAAACTTGCTTATATGAATTGAATGTTTCAATTCTTAAATAATGAGACAATCTCTTCATTTCTAGCTTAAAAAGCTCCTTCTTTCATTGCAAGCACTCATTTACACAAAATATGTATAAGAAATGGTAATCTAGATTGATTGTACCATTTTTTAATAGATTTCAATGGATTTAGAGTACCAAGGATGTATAAATGAGCCTATTGCAATGAATATAATATTTGTCATTGACATAAAAGTTAATTATGAGATTTATTTGTGTGAATCATTCCTTGCAATGAAGGAAGGAGGCCTATTAGCTAGAAATTATGGGATGGTCTCATTTGGAAAATGAAACTCTCAATATGTATTTGAAAAGGTAATCTAGACTAATCACACCTTTTTTTTATGAAATTTAGTGGATTTTGAGTACTAAAGAGGTACAATCAAGCTTGTTGTAATGAATATAATGTTTTATATGGACACAAATGTTAATTTTACTATCATTTTGTGTAAATTTGTCCTTCCAATGAAAGGTGAAGTCTTGTCATAAAGAATTAAAGAGTCAATCTCATTGTTTAGAAATTAATCCATTCAATCCCTATATGGAAAACTAAAAAAGATCAATGAATCATTTCACTTGATGGAATTCAATAGGGACATTATACCAAAGGTGTGAAATTGTGCTTGTTCCAATGAATATAATGTTTTGTGTTAATATAAATGTCCTTATATATATTGTGTGTTTCAATTCCTAAATGATGAGACTATCTCATCATTTCAAACTAACAAAACTCCTTCTTTTGTTGCAAGCACTCATTTACACAAAATATATAAAAGAAATCATAATATAGACCAATTATACTATTTTTTGATGGAATTCAATGAATTTTAATTTCCAAAGATGTACAAATGAGCTTATTGCAATGAATATAATATTTTGTATTGAAACGAATCTTAATTTCACCATCATTTTCTTTAAATTTGTCCTTCCAATAAAAAGTCAGGTCTTATCATGTAAAATTGAAGAGATAAACTCATTGTTTGGGAATTAAACCACTTAATACCTATAAGGAAAACTAATAAAGAACAAACACTCATTTTACTTGATGGAATATAATGGGTATAGAGTACCAAAGTTTTGCTAGTGTGCTTGTACCAATGATTGTAATGTTTTGTGTAAACACAAATGTGCTTTCAGGTATTAAGTGCTTCGATTCCTAAATAATGAGATCATCTCTTCATTTCAAACTAACAAAGCTCCTTCTTTTATTGCATTCTCTCATTTATACAAAATATGTATAAGAGATAGTAATCTAGACCAATCACACCATTTTTTAATAAAATGTATAAACAAGCCTATTGCAATGAATATAATGTATGTTGTAGATACCAAAGTGAATTAAGAGATCTTTTTGTGTGAATGAGTCCTTGCAACAATGAAAGGTCCTTGTTAGCTAGAAACAAAGAGATAGTTCCATTGAGGAAATGAAACACTGAATATGTATTTGAAAATGTAACCTAGACCAACAAAAGCTTTTTTTTTTTTATAAAATTCAATGGATTTAGAGGACCTAAGAGGTACTAACAAGCTTATTGTAATGAATATGATATTTTATGTAAACATTGATGTTAATTTTACTATCATTTTGTATAAATTTGTCCTTCCAATGGAAAGTGAAGTCTTATCATGAAAAATTGAAGAGATAGTCTCATTGTTAGGAATTAAATAATTCAATAACTATAAGGAAAGGTAATAAAAATCAATGACTCATTTCACTTAATGGTATTCAATAAGTACAAAGTACCAAAGGTGTGCAAACATGCTTGTTTTAAAGAATATAAAATTTTGGGTAGACACAAGTGTGCTTATACATATTAAGTGTTTTAATTCCTAAATAATGAGACTGCCTTTTTATTTCTAACTAACAAAGTTTTGCTATTCATTGCAAGCACTCATTTATAAAAAAAATATGTATAAGAAATGGTAATCTAGACCAAACACTCCATTTTTTGATGAAATTCAATGGACTTAGAATCCTAAAGAGGAACAAATGAGCTTGTTGCAATGAATATAATGTTTTAAGTAGACATAAAAGTTAATTTAACTATCTTTTAGTGTAAATTTGTTCTTCTAATGAAAAGTGGAGTCTTGT
Source organism: Rhizophora apiculata (assembly GCA_037832385.1). Taxonomy (NCBI): domain Eukaryota; kingdom Viridiplantae; phylum Streptophyta; class Magnoliopsida; order Malpighiales; family Rhizophoraceae; genus Rhizophora; species Rhizophora apiculata. The sequence continues at coordinate 151,631 of CM075434.1, read as the reverse complement.
CATGAAAAATTGAAGAGACAATCTCATTATTTAGGAATTAAACAATTCAATACCTATAAGGAAAGATAATAAAGACTAATGACTCATTTTACTTGATGGAATTAAATGGGTACAAAGTATTAAAGTTGCATAAATGTACTTGTTCTAATGAATATAATGTTTTGTGTAGGCACAAATGTGTTTACACTTATCCACTATTTTTATTCTTGAATATTGAGCTTGTTTCTTCATTTCAAACTAACATGGCTTCTTCATTTAATGGAAGCACTCATTTACACAAAATATGTATAAGAAATGATGATATAGACTAATCACACCAGTTTTTTATTGAATTCAACATAGATGTACAAACGAGCTTGGTTTAATGATTATAATTTTTTGTGTTGACATGAATGTTAATTTCATCATCATTTTGGGTAAATTTGTCCTTCTAATGATAAGAGAAGTCTTGTTATGAAAAATTAAAAAGGCAATTTCATTATTTAGGAATTGGACCATTCGATACTTGTAAGGAAAGCTAATAATGATCAATGACTCATTTTACTTGATGGAATTCAATGGGTACAAAGTACCAAAGGTGTGCAAATGTGCTTATTCCAATGATTATAAGGTTTTGTGTTGGCACAAACATGCTTAAACTTATTGCATATTTCAATTCCTAAATAATGAGATTGTCTCTTTATTGTTAACTAACAAAGCTCCTTCTTCCACTCATTTACACAAAGTATGTATAAGAAATTTTCATTTAGACCAATCACACCATTTTTTGATGAGATTTATTGGATTTAGGATACCAAAGATGTACAAATGAGTTTGTTGCAATGACTATAATGCTTGTTGTGGACATAAAAGTTAATTACAAGATCATTTTGTGTGAATGAGTCCTTGTAATGAAGAAAGGAGCCTTGTTAGCTAGAAAGGAAGTGATTCTCTTATTTAGGAATTGAAACCCTAAATACGTATTTAAAAAGCTAATGTAGATGAATCACACATTTTTTTTTTGTTTAAATTCAATGAATTTAGAGTATGAAAGATTTACAAATGAGCTTGTTACAATAAATATAATGTTTTGAGTAGAAAAAATTGTTAATTTCATCATCATTTTTTGTCAATTTGTCCTTTTAGGGGTAAGAGAAGTCTTGTTATGAAAAATTGAAGATGCAGTTTCATTGCATTGGAATTAAACCATTCAATACTTGTTAGGAAAGCAAATAAAGATCAATGACTCAATTTACATGTTGGAATTCAATGGATACAAAGTACCAAAGGTGTTCAAATAGGCATGGTTATAAGGTTTTGTGTAGGCACAAACATGCTTATATGTATTAAGTGTTTCAATTCCTAAATAATGAAACTATCTCTTTATTTCTAACTAACAAAGCTCATTCTTTTGTTGCAAGCACTCATTTACACAAAATATTTATAAGAAATGGTACTTTAGACCAATCACACCATTTTTTGATGGAATTCAATGGATTTAGTATACCAAAGATGTACAAATAGCCTTGTAGCAACGAATATAATGTTTGTTATTGACACAAAAGTTAATTATGAGATCATTTTGTCTAAACAAGTCCTTGCAACAAAATAAGGAGCCTTGTTAGCTAGAAATGAAGAGATTGTCTCATTCAGAAATTGAAACACTAATTACATATTTAAAAAGGTAATATACACCAATCACATCTTTTTTTTTTTTGATGAAATTCAATGCATTTAGAGTACCAAAGATGTATAAATGAGCTTGTAGCAATGAATATAATGTTTTATGTAAACACAAATCTTGATTTCATCATCATTTAATATAGATTTGTCCTCAGTTAAAATGAGAAATTTTGTTATGAAAAATTGAACAAACAATCTCATTGTTCTAGAATTAGACTATTTAATAACTATAATGAAAGGTGTGCGAAGATGCTTTGTTGCAATGAAAGTAATGTTTTGAGAAGACACAAACATGCTTATACATATTGAGTGCTTCAATTCCTAAATAATGAGAACATCTCTTCATTTCTAGCTAAAAAAGCTTTTTCTTTCATTGCAAGCACTCATTTACATAAAATATGAATAAAAAATGGTAATCTAGACCAATCACACCAATTTTTGATGAAATTTGATGGAATTAGAGTACCAAAGATTTATAAACAAGCTTTTTCACTATGATTATATTGTTTTATGTAGACATAAATATTAATTTCATCATTATTTTGTGTAAATTTGTCCTTCGAATGATAAGAAAATTTTTGTTATCAAAAAGTGGCTTAGGAATTAAATCATTCAATACTTGTAATTGATCAATGACTCATTTTACTTCATGGAATTCAATGGATTTAGTGTACCAAAGATGTATAAATGAGCTTATTGCAATAAATATAATGTTTATTATGAACATGAAAGTTAATTTTGAGATCATTTTTGTGAATGAATCATTGCAATGAAGGAAGGAACCTTATTAGCTAGAAATTAAGAGATAGTCTCATTTAGGAATTGAAACACTCAATATATATTTTAAAAGGTAATCTAGTCCAAATTCACCCTTTTTTTATTGATGAAATTCAATGAATTTATAGTACCAAAGATGTATAAATGTTAATTTTGCCATCATTTTATATAAATTTTTCCTTCTATTGAAAAGAGAAGTGTTGATATGAAAAATCAAGGAGGCAATCTCATTGTTCAGGAATTAAACCACTCAGTACCAATAAGGAAAGCTAATAAAGATAAATGAGTCATTTTACTTGATAAAATTCAATGGGTACAGAGTACCAAAGGTGTGTAAATGTGCTTATTTAAATGATTATATTATTTTGTGTAGACATAAACATGCTTCTATGTATTAAGATTTTCAATTCTTGAATAATGAGATTATCCCCTCATTTTTAACTAACAAAGCTCCTTTTTTCGTTAAAAGCACTTATTTACACAAAATTTGTATAAGAAATGGTAATCTACAAAAATCACACCAATTTTTGTTTGAATTTAATGGATTTAGTGTACTAAATTTGCACAAACAAGCTTATTGCCATGAATATAATGTTTGTTGTTGACACAAAAGTCAATTACATGATCATTTTGTGTGAATGAGTCCTTGCAATGAAGGAATAAGTCTTGTTTGCTAGAAATGAAGAGATGGTCTCATCTAGGAATTGAAAAGCTCAATACATATTTGAAAGGTAATCTAGACCAATCAAACCCTTTTTTTGATAAAATTTAATAGATTTAGAGTATAAAAGATGTACAAACAAGCTTGTTGCAATGAGTATAATGTTTTATGCAAGCAATAATGGTAATTTCACCAACATTCTATGTAAATTTGTCCTTCCAAAGAAAGGAGAAGTCTTGTAATAAAAATTGAAGTGATAGTCTCATTTTTCAAGTAGTAAACCATTCAATACATATAATGAATTCTAATAAAGGTCAATGATGCATTTTACTTGATTGAATTCAATGGGTATAGAGTATTAAGGTTGTGCAAACATGTTTATTCCAATGCAAAAGTTAATTTCACCAATATATTGTTAAAAAGAGTCCTTGCAACAAAGGCAAGAGCCTTATTAGTTAGAAATGAAGAGATAGTCTCATTATTTAAGAATATTATGGGATAGAGGAAAAAATAAAAGTGTTATTTTGCTCTTCTAAAAATACCTTAAAAGGAAAATTTTTTTATGACCTTTAATCAAGGACAACAAAAACTTTGGCATTAAAGGCATAAAAATATATATTACAAAAATGGGTATTGTTGATATTTTTACTTATATTGAGAATATTTATAATATTCATCAAAAACCCTTTCTTAATTTTTTGGTATTAAAAAATTGTCTAATTCTTGAAAACGCTTACCAAGAGTATTTGACCAAAAAAGGCAAAAAGGTTAATAATATTTGCCCTCTTGCTTTATATCTTTCTTTAAAAATTAAGGAAAGTGAGGTTATAGATTCTCCTTGTGAGGCCAAAGCTATGACTAGTGCTGTAATATAGTAAGACAATTGTACAAATTTGTATCTTAATTAGTGGGTCTCAATTGATTAAAATAAAGGAAAAAGTCAAAGAAATATTTCATCAATGAGATTCTATCCCTAAGCCTTCGATTAAATTAGAAATAAAAAAAGGGTTTTATTTAAACCCTTATGCTCTAAAGATATTAACTATAATATGACTAACAGTAATTCTAAAAAAATAGAATGAGTGGAGGAAATAGTTAAATAGTTAAAAAGCCTTGGTCTAAAAGGTAAAGAAGCTATTGTTTTGGAAAAAGAAAATTAGATTAAATCTAACAATAAAGGTGAAAATATCAGAGAAGACTTAGAAGTGTTAGATCAACTTTAACAAATGTTCTTATTAGAACAATAACCATTTGAGAATAGTCCTTCTCATATGAGGGAACCTCTTTCTATTAATAAAATTGAAGTTCCCGACTACTCCCTAGGATCTACTAGTTTGTGATACTAAGAGAGGGGGTGAATCAGTATCACCACAATTCGCAATTCGCAGGTAAGTGAACAACTTCAACCTCTTCTTAAAAGCAAACTCTTTCTCAGACTCGACTAAGGTAAATCTATTGCTACCTACTAATCACAATAGTCTCCAAAGTCACCTTTCAGACATCTTGCCTAATAGATAATTCAGATGTTCTTGTTTAGGCCTTCGTTAGGTTATGGGTTGGTTGATACTTTAGCTGCGTTCATAACTCAATTCAAAACACAAAATGTAAAGCAAATTAAGGACACACGAGATTTACGTGGTTCTGTCAATGTGACGTACATCCACAGTGGTAGGGACTCTCCCTTACCGAGACCATCCACTATACTTAAGAATTCCAGTTACAATGGATGTCTTAATCCTCTACTCCTTTCACTATTGCAGATACTAAGTAAGTACAATACAAAGAGTGTCACTTACTGTATCTACCCTTCTTCTAGCTTGTCTTGCCTCTATTGAATTGAAAGGCTGCTCCACTGCCGCTTAGAAGTTCACCGCAACGCTCTCTAACCTCTCTTGAAGAAATCTAGAAATATGTTGAGTTCTTTCTGATGCTTCACCGAATTCCTTCTCTAGGTTGTCTCACACAGCTCCTGCTTTCACCATCTTACAGTCTCACCCGTCTCCTTGTCTCATAGCTCATCTCACATTTCTATTTTTTCGTCCAGCCCCTGTTCTGCTGAATCTCTCACCGTCGACTCGATCTCTTTCACTGTCGGTTTTTGTTTTTCTATCCAGCCCCTATTCTACTAGATCTCTCACTGTTAACCGGTTCTCCTTTTGCCAGATCTCTCACCGTCGACTGGACCCCTGTTCTACTGGATCTCTCACCATCAATTGGATCTCCTTCTTCTGGATCTCTCATCGTCGACCGGATCTCCTTCTGTCGGATCTCTCACCGTCGAACCGGATCTCCTTCTGTCGGATCTCTCACCGTCGACCGGATCTCCTTCTGTCAGATCTCTCACCGTCGACCGGATCTCTTTCTGTTGGATCTCTCACCGTTGACCGGACCCCTGTTCTACTGGATCTCTCTGGTCTCCTCGCCGTCCAACCGGATCTGTCTCCATCCAGCCAGATCTGTCTCAACTGCCAACTGCTAGTGTGCCGGTGGTGTGCCGATCTGCTTAACTGCCAACTGCTAGTGTGCCGGTGGTGCGCCGATCTGCTCAACTGCCAACTGCTGGTGTGCTGGTGGTGCGCCGATCTGCTCAACTGCCGACTGCTGGTGTGCCGGTGGTGCACCGATCTGCTCAACTGCTGATTGCTGGTGCTGTTCTACTCAGATTGCCGGTGGTGTGCCATTACTCATGGGTTTCTCTCTTTTGTCGGTGGTGTGCCTAGGTTTTCTGTCCGTTTTTCTCAATAGCTGATACGTCACTTTTTGTTGTCTTCCAATGGCCTTTATATACTCCTCCATGAAACCCCAATAAGGTTTACTTGCAGTGAATTTACTGTCTTGCCCTTTCCATGTGGCTTTTACGTTCTTACCCTTCCATGTGGCTTTTACCTTCTTACACACTTAAACCTAGTTGACAACAATTACAACCTATACAAGGCTGTGGGAACAACAATCTCCCCCTTTGTAATTGTTGGCAACACTCATGACAAAAGCCATTATGCAGCAGTTTCAACTTCCCCTAAATATGCACTCTCCCTTTCCTAATAGCTTCCCCTGCACTGTTACTTCTCTCCCCCTTTGCCAACCAATTACAAATTTGAAAAACTCGCAAAGTGGAGATGGAGGATTCACCTGAACTTCAGGCTTGAGGAGGCATTTGCACAAATAGACTTAATATGTTCTTTTCAAACAGCTTTATGGATAGAGGTTTAGTTAGAATATCTGAAATTTGATCTTTAGTGCCAACATACTCCAGCTGAATTGTACCATGTTCTACTTAATCTTTGATGAAGTGATACCGGATGTCAATATGCTTGCTCCTCGAATGTTGAACCAGATTCTTGCTGAGATCAATAGCACTTTGATTATCATAAAGTACACTCACTGGTAACTTTACTTCAACACCCAAGTCTACTAATTGTCTTAGCATCCATATCACCTATGTACATGCTGCACAAGCAGCCATATACTCAGCCTTAGCTGTGCTCAAAGCAACACTATTTTGCTTGCTACTTAACCATGCAACACACTTTGAACCCAAGTAGAAGTTGTAGCCGCTGGTTGATTTTCTATCATCTATACTTCCTGCCTAGTCTGCATTAATGTATGCTTATAGTTTAATAGAATCCATGGCTAGATACCACAAGCCCATTTCCAGTGTTCCTTTGAGCTATCTTAGGGTTCTTTTCACTACCAACACTAAGATTCCTTAGGATTAGTTTGGAATCTGCTGGCAGTGCACACAGCTTGCATAAGATCAGACCTTGATGCTGTAAGGTACAGAAAGCTCCCTATCATCTTCCTGTACTCTGTAGGGCTTGTACTCCTTCCCTCCTGATCTTTTGTTAACTTGCAGCCCACTGTCATAGGGGTACTGACAGATCTGCTATCCTCCCTGCCAAACCTTTTCAGCATCTCTTTGGCATATTTCGTCTGAGAAATAAAGATACCTTCTTCACACTGCTTTATCTATAATCTAAGAAAGTACATCATTTCTCCAATCAAAGACATTTCAAATTCCTTACTCATCTTCTGTGCAAAATTTTGGCATAGCTCAAAGTGATCACCTCCAAAGATGATGTCATCTATATATACTATGGTTATTAGCTAGCCTTTCTCTGAGTTGAAAACATACAGGTTGTTATCAACCATTCCTCTTCTGAAGTTCAACCTTCTCAAGTATGCATCCAACCTATTGTACCATGCTCTTGGAGCTTGCTTAAGACCATACAAGGCTTTCTTCAGCTTGCACACATGTGTCTCATCCTTACTGATTTGTACTCCATCGGGTTGTTCAATATACATTTCTTCTTTCAGGAGTCCATTAAGAAAGGCAGATTTCACATCCATCTGATAGACTTTAAACCTCTTGTGTGCTGCCAAAGCTAAGAATATTCTAATAGTCTGTAACCTTGCTACTGGTGCAAAAGTTTCATCAACATCTATCCCTTCTATCTGAGTGTAGTCCTTTGCAAACCAGCCTAGCCTTGTTCCTTACCACCTTGCCATCTTCATTGTGTTTATTCCTAAATACCCACTTTGTTCCTATGACATTCTTATTAGTGGGTCTTGGAATCAACTCCCATGTATCATTCATCTCAATTTAATCCAGCTCCTCATTGATAGCTTTGACCCAGGCTTTATCTTGAATAGCCTTTTCAACAGATTTAGGTTTAACTTGTGAAAGTAGAGTAGTAGCTCCCATAATTCTTCTTCTTGTTGTAACTTCTGCTGATGGGTCACCTATGATCTGATCTCCTTGATGAGCACTGGTCTATGTTTTCTTTGTCCTTCTTCCTTGCACTGTCTTAGTTGCAAGAGGATCTCTTTCTTCATCTTCAAACTCACTCTTCTCCGAGTCTAAACTTACTTCTTGTTCCTTTTCTTCAGGTTGGTCTGATTTTTTTTCTACATTGAGGTCATCTTCTTCATTGTCCTTAGCTTCTCCATTCTGCATTGTTTTCTAGTTCTCATCTATTCTCACATCACTAGAAGTGATCACTTTTCCCAGCTTATGCAGGAAAACTCTGTAACCTTTTGTCTTTGCTGAGTATCCCACAAAGATGCCTTTATTAGACCTAGCATTGAATTTTCCCAAGTTTTGCTCCTTGTTCTTCACAAAACATGGGCTGACAAAGACTTTGAGATACTTGGTTGTTGTCTTCTTCCCACTCCATAGCTCATATGGAGTCTTATCAGTATTGGGCCTTAGCAGAACTCTGTTCAGTAGGTGCATGGCTGTAAATGTTGCTTCTATCCAAAATCTTGTGTGAAGCTTGGATTCCAACAGTAATGTTCTTGCCATTTCAACCATAGCTCTATTCTTCCTGTCTACCACCCTATTCTGTTGAGGTGTTCTCGCTGCTGCCATTTGATGGTGAGTACCGTGCTTCTTAAGGTAATTTTCAAAAGCTTCATTTGTAAATTCAGTGCCTTGATCTAACCTAAATACTTTGATCTTCCTTCCACTCTCATTTTCAACCAATCTTCTGTATCTCTTGAAGTAATTCAGAACTTCTGACTTGTGTTTGAGGTGCATGATGCAGGTCCTTCTGGAATAATCATCAACAAACAAGACGAAGTACCTCTCACCTTTCAACCCTTTTGTTCTCATCGGCCCACACAAATTAGTATACACAATGTCGAGCACTGCTTCAGAGCTGAACTCTTTGGTCTTATACTACTTTCTGACATATTTTCCTTTAGAGCATGCTAAGCAAACATACTCTTTCTCTCTCCTGAGGTCGGGAATATCTTTGATTGCATGAGTAGTGGTCAGCTTCCTCATGTTCTTCTGTGATAAGTGTCCCAGCCTCCTACGCCAGAGTTGATTTTCTTCTTCTTTGGTGAGTAAACAGTTGTTTGTCTTGTCCTCATCAATCACATATAAATTTCTAGCTATTCTCTTCCTGGCTACAATGGTATTGCCTTCTTTACACTTTACCTTGCAACTTGTTTTTATGAATATTACCTTATGGTCTTCGTTGCATAACTGACTAACAGATGCTAAATTATATTTAAGTTCTTCAACGTGCAGAACATCTTTCAATTTTCCTCTTCCAATCTTTACTGACCCCTGACCATTGATGTTGAGTGAATCATCATTGCCAAACTTGACTCTGCCTTCTCTTGATTTGTTTAGCTTTGATAACTTACTCTTGTCTCCCATCATACACGAAGTGCATCCACTATCGAGGATCCACTACTTATCCTTGTAGTCAGCTTTGAGTGCAATTTCAGCTATATTAGCCACCTCCCTTTTAGCTTTATATTCCTTCTTTTGAACTGGCTAGAAGATAGCTTTCTCCTTTTTCTTAGCTTTAACTGCGTCGCTTGTTTCCACTGTGCCATTAAGTGCCTTCTCTTGCTTAGGGAGAAGTGTCATGCATCTCTTGGCATTATGGCCATCTTGCCCACACCTTTCACATTGTTCCAAGTCTGCCAATATAGCAAACTTGTTTCTTGAAATCACTGGTTTGGGCTTCCACCAACAATCCTTGTCAGCGTGTCCTTGCCTTTTATAGTATGTGCAAGAACTCATGACATGTGTTCTTTTCTGAATTCTGTATTGTCTCTTCTTGCATGCAGCATCGTATCTTCCCAAGTTGGAGACATATACTGGCCTTCTCCACCAGCAGTTACTCGCCTTATGACCCTAAACTCCACAATAAAAGCAATGACCTTGAAACTGCCTCTTTTTGGGTCTGATCACAGCTTGTCTTCTTCTGTTCATCACTTGCTATGTAGGCAAAGTAGCTGGCTTCTTTGCTTGTGTGACTTTCATTTTAGTCACCTTCTTCTCCTTCTTTTGTTTAGTCGTAGCCCTCTACTAGCCGACTTTTTTTTCTTCCTTCTTGTTTGCCACCCTAGGTTGCTTCTTCAGATCTTCTTTATTCTCAACTATCTTCTTCTAAGTCATAACCTTCTCTTTCAACTTCTATGGCACATTCTTATTTTCTTTAGCCAATGCAACCTTAGATTGCTGCACTTTCTCTACATTCTTCTCTCATTTTTCAGAACTTGTTTCTCCTATCATTTCAAGTTTCTGCAAGTTCTCTTTGCTACTTTTGAGTTGTTGCTAAAGTCTCAACAACTCTTTCTCCATTTCTTAAATTTTTGAAGCCCTTAAGCCAAGCTCTATTATAAGGTCTTCACATATTTTGATTTGTTCCTCAAATCTTCTCTTCAAGTTAATATGCTAAGCCCTTATTTCATCATTTTTGACTTTTAGCTTCCTCAGACTTTGCTTCAACTTGTTTTATATGGGCCTCCAACCTTCTTATGGTTCTGCCCCTTCTGATTATCTCCTTTGAAGTTGCTTCCAGCTCAGCTTCAAGATCTGGCTCTTCTTCATCAACTTCCTCTTCCTCTTTAGAGGTTGAGCTACCACCTTATGCTGATGCCATAAAGACATACTCATCTGATGAGTCTTCATCTTCCCCCTCATCAGTTTCTTTTGTCTGACTCACATAACTCTCAAATGAGCCTCTCGTCTTCCTCTGTGGGTTGGCAATCTTCTTACTGGACTTCTTTGATTTGAATGATGATCTTCTCCATCTTGAATTTTGCTCATCATCACCATCCTCATCTTCATCATCAAGTTTCACTTTGCATTGAGAAGTAAAGTGTCCAGTCTACCCACAATGATAACATCTCAAGGACAACTGTCCTTTTCCCTTCTTAGACCCCTTTTTGAATTTCCTTGTGAAGTAAGCCAATACTTCACCTTCGCTTTCTTCCTCATCATCATCATCATCATCCTTATTGGATGATTCTTCTTCTTCTTTTATCTTCAAGTGTTTCATAGCTTTGAAAGCTACCTCCTTTGATACCATTGACATTGATGAGCTCTCAGTTGACTTTATTCTCATCTCATATGCAATGAGATTGCACTGAAGATCATGTAGAGACATAGAATTGAGATCTTTACTCTCATCTATGGCTGTCACCTTTGAGGCAAACCTCTCAGGCAGAATTTTTAGAATTTTCTTCACAATCGATGAGTCCTTCTTGTTCTTCCCATAACTTCTCAGGTCGTTTACAACGTCAATAACCTTGGTGAAGAACTCTTGAACTGTCTCATTCTTCTGCATTCTGAGAGATTCATATCTCTCCTTGAACACTTGAAGCTTAGCCTCCTTCATTCTGCCATCGCCTTCATAGACTTTTTGCAATCTGTCCCATTTCTCCTTGGCAGATTTGCAGTCCATAACTTTAACATACTCAGCATCTGTCAATGCTAAAATGATGACATTTGAGGCCTTCCCATTTATCTCAAACTACCTTAACTCCTATGTGGTTGGGTCTTTACCTTCTTCTGGAGCCACAAAACCCTCCTGTATGCATTTCACCACGTTCATGCCCATGGTTGCAAATACCACTTGCATTCTTACTCTCCACATATGATAGTTGGTTCCGTTGAAGATTGGAACCTTCTTGCTGTAAGTGGTGCTAGTGCTAGTACCAACTTCCATTTCTCAGTATGCTGAACAAGTCAAACTTCTAGATCCCTTCAAACTAGTACACCAAGTTGTTAAGTTTCAAACTGGTGAACCTGTACTCTGATACCAATTGAAGTTCTCAACTTCTCCCTAAGATCTACTAGTTTGTGATATTGAGAGGGGGTGAATCAGTATCACCACAATTTGCAATTCGCAGGTAAGTGAACAACTTCAACCTCTTCTTAAAAGTGAACTCTTTCTCAGACTCAACTAAGGTAGATCTATTGCTACCTGCTAATCACAATAGTTCCTAAAGTCACCTTTCAGACACCTTACCTAATAGACAATTTAGATGTTCTTATTTAGGCCTTCGTTAGGTTATGCGTTGACTGATACTTTAGCTACGTTCACAACTCAATTCAAAACACAGAACATAAAGCAAATTAAGGACACACGAGATTTACGTGGTTCCGTCAACATGACATACATCCACGGTGGTAGGAACTCTCTCTTATCGAGACCATCCACTATACTTGAGAATTCCAGTTACAATGGATGGCTTAATTCTCTACTCCTTTCACTATTGTAGATACTAAGCAAGTACAATACAAAGAGTGTCACTTACTGTGTCTACCCTTCTTTTAGCTTGTCTTGCCTCTGTTAAATTGAAAGGCTGCTCCACTACTGCTTAGAAGTTCACCGCAATGCTCTCTAAGCTCTTTTGAAGAAATTTGGAAATATGTTGAGTTCTTTCCGATGCTTCACCGAATTTCTTCTCTAAGTTGTCTCACACAGCTCCTGCTTTTACCGTCTTACGGTCTCACTCGTCTCCTTGTCTCACGGCTCGCCTCACGTTTCTATTTTTCCGTCTAACCCTTATTTTGCCGGATCTCTCACCTTCGACTAGATCTCTTTCACTGTTGGTCTCTGTTTTTCTATCCAGCCCCTGTTTTGCCGAATCTCTCACCGTTAACCGGACCCCTATTCTGCCGGATCTCTCACCATCGATCGGATCTCCTTCTGCCGGATCTCTTTCTGCTGGATCTCTCACTGTCAACTGGACCCCTGTTCTGCCAGATCTCTTTGGTCTCCTCGCCGTCCAGCTGGATCTGTCTCAACTGCCGACTATTGGTGTGCTAGTGGTGTGCCGATCTGCTCAACTGCCAACTGCCGGTGTGCCGGTGGTCTGCTGATCTACTCAACTGCTGACTGCTGGTGTGCCAGTGGTGCGCTGATCTGCTCAACTGCCGACTGCTAGTGTACTAGTGGTGTGCCAATCTGCTCAACTGCCAACTGCTGGTGCCGTTCTACTCAGATTGTCAGTGGTGTGCCAATCTACTCAACTGCCAACTGCTGGGGCCGTTCTACTCAGATTGCCAGTGGTGTGCCGTTACTCACAGATTTCTCTCTTTTGCTAGTGGTGTGCCTAGGTTTTCTGTCTATTTTTCTCAATAGCCGATACATCACTTTTTGTTGTCTTCCAATGGCCTTTATATACTCCTCTATGAAACCCCAATAGGGTTTACTTGTGGCGAATTTACTGTCTTGCCCTTTCCATGTGGCTTTTACGTTCTTACTCCTCCATGTGGCTTTTACCTTCTTACACACTTAAACCTAGTTGATAACAATTACAACCTATACAAGGCTGTGGGAACAACAAAAATAACCTTTAATAAGGTTCCTACTATGTTATGCTATCCAAGATCAATACATGTTGACCTCTCATTGGAAGAATAATGAGAGTATAATTATGTTCAATATGATGGTAGTAGTATAGTTGAATGGAATCTTGATGGTGTGATTGAACATCAGATTTTAATTTTGTTATATTACATGATGATGTTTGTAATTGTTGCCAAAACAAAGAGTAATTTTGACCCTCATTTTGCTAAAAACACAACAAGTGGGTTTACTAAATGGCTTAAACACTCGTGGGATTTTTATTTATCTAATAAGGAAAAAAAATCAAATTTTTTCTACTACAAAACCAAAAGCAATAATACTAATTTTTCAATATGTTAATACACTAATTTATACAATCACCAATCATTTTATTGGTACTACCATTTTGTTGATAAACAAGACTTATGAATAACTTATTAGTTTGAGATGTCCTAACTTGTTTCATTTTAAGTGGTATGAAGTTGTATTTTTCTGTAAGCTCTTTACTCAAGAAGATAGTCAATGGATCTTCAAGAAAGATAAATTTCTCTTTGGGTTTCCTACCTTATTTGTCGAGAGAGTTAAAACTAGGCTTAGAGCCAACCATTCTACAATAATTAATTATAATCACTGCACTTATGGTGAACTAGTTGCTAAAGTAATTACTAAAGGAAATAAACTCTATAATGAAATTAAACTACATAAGTAGTTGCAAAATGAGAAATCTTAAGGTAAAAAGGCTTTGGGTAGTTTTTGCAAGCAAATGGGTTATCCATACATAAGATATCCCAATAAACCAAAAAAGAAAGGTTGTCAACCTTATATGAAAAGGAAAACTTCTTATGAGAAGAAAGGAATAAAGTAATGAAAATGCCTATAAAGCCAAGAACAAAGAAGACAATTGTTTCCTATAAATGTGGCAAAATAGGGCACTATTCAAATATGTGCAAAACAAAGCAACAAATTCAAGAATTAATTCTCAATGAAGGTCTTAAAAAATTCTTGATGCACATTTTCTTAGTAAAAAGTGATTCTAATGAATCAAATTTAGAAATTAAAGTTCTTGAAGAAGATGATTCTTTTAAGTTTGATTTAGACACTAGCAACAAAGGAAATTGTGATCCTTATCAAGGTTTATGTAAATATAATGGCTTATTAGTCTTAACAAAAGTAGATAACATCATTTTGGATCTTATTGACAAAATTCCAATCCCAATGACAAATGAGAATAACTAGAAAAATGTGTACATCTAGCAAAAGATCATATTCTATTTTTAGCCAACAAATTGCTAAAATAGAAGAAAGTTATAATTTAAAAACTGTCATACATAGAATAAAAGAAAGCACTTCTAGCATAAAAACTAAAAAGGAACCATAAACTATGGAGCTTAAAGTTGACATTAAAGAATTATAAATTGAGCTTAAAAAATTAAAGATAGGATTATTATCTTAGAGGCTATTACTAAAGATAAGGAAGAATGTACTCTAGATCCACTAGAAATTTCATTGAAAGAAGTTGAGTTAGAAACTCTTCAATATGTTAATCTAATTGATAAGGTTAGGGTAATAATAGGAATGTTATGTACTTTGGATTAAAAAAATACTCTTTTTAAATTTCAAAAAATTATGAACAAAATATTTCATGCTTATTTAGCATTTACACTTGTTTATATCAATGATGTATTGTTTTTTCCTAATACCATCGAACAATATTTTAAGCATTTAAATATTTTCTTAAATGTCATTAAAAAGGTAGATCTAGTTGATTCTTCTAAAAAAATGAAGTTATCTCAAACCAAGATTTGCTTCTTTGGTCACTTCATTTGAAAATGGAATTATTATGCCCATAAATCAAGCAATTTAGTTACCACTAAATTTCCTAATGAAATTAGGGACAATCAATAGTTGCAATGCTTTTAGAAGTTTGAATTGTCTTTTGAAATTTTATAAAGAGTTAGCTTGTGATGATAAACCCTTATTTAAAAGGCTTAAAAGGAATCCTCCAAACCAAATCGATCACCATAACTTTCCTGCTATTACAACAAAAATACAAGAAGTTCAATCAGTAATAAAAATTCTTTGATATGTGTAGAAATCCTTACTACTTTCTATAGTAGGAATAAACATATTATGGAACTGCCTTATGGGTTGACATTTAAAGAAGTCAAATTTTTACAAAATCTAAGACCATTACTTTAAGGCCTAGAGATTTAAAAATTTGTAAAACAAAAATTATTGAACTCTTAAAGAAAGGGCTTATTAGAAAAAGTAATAGCCCCTTGAGTTGTCATGCATTTTATGTAGAAAATGTGGCTAAATTGGAATGGAATAAGAAGTTCCAAGATTGGTAATTAATTGCAAACTTTTAAATAAGGTCTCAAGCTGGATTAGGTACCCAATACCTAATAAAAAGGATTTACTAAACCAACTTTATTATTAAGAAAAGTAGCCTTGTTTTTAAGAAATTAAGTGATGGTCTCATTGTTCAAAAATTAAACCATTCAATACTTATGGGGAAAGCTAATAAATATCAATTAGTCATTTACTGGATGGAATTCAATGGGTTTAGAGTATTAAAGGTGTGCAAATATGTTTGTTCTAATGAATACAATGTTTTATGTAGACATTAAGGTTAATTTCATCATCATTTTGTGTAAATGAATCCTTGTAATGAAGGAAGGAGCCTTGTTAACTAGAAATGAAGAGATGGTCTCATTATTTAGGAATTGAAACACTTAATATGTTTAAGAAATATGTAATCTAGACCAATCACACCTTTTTCTTGATGAAATTCAAAGGATCTAAAGCTCTAAAAATGTATAAACCAATCTATTACAATGAATATCATGCTTGCTATTGACACAAAATATAATTATGATATCATTTTGTGTGAATGTGTCCTTACAATGAATGAAAGAGTCTTGTTAGCTAGAATTGAAGAGATGGTCTCATTATGTAGGTACTGAAACACCTAATAGGTATAAGAAAAGCTAATTAAGATAAATTAGAGTTTTTTTTTGAAGGAATTCAATGGATTTAAAGTACCAAAGATATACAAAGGAGCTTGTTGCAAAGAATATAATGTTTACAATTAACACAAAAGTTAATTAAAAGATCATTTTATGTAAAGGAGCCTTTGCAATAAAAGAGAAGTCTTGTTATCAAAAAATAAAAAAATGATCTCATTGTTTTGCAATTAAGCAATTCGATACCAAAAATGAAAGCTAATCAAGATCAATGACTCATTTAATTGACAAAATTCAATGGGTTTGAAGTACTAAAGGTAAGCAAACATGCTTGTTACAATGAATACAATGTTTTATGCCTGTGCTAAAGTTAATTTCACCATCATTATATGTAAATGAGTCCTTGCAACAAAGGAAGAAGCCTTATTAGCTAGGAAAGAAGTGAAGGTCTCATTATTTTGGAATTGAAACATTAAATAGCCATAAGAAAAGCTAATCAAGTTTAATATAACCTTTGTTTGAAAGAATTCAATGGGTTTAGAGTATTAAAGTTGTATAGACATGCTTGATGTAATGAATATAATGAATATATATGTCCCTATTATCAAAAAATGAAAAGACAATCACATTGTATGGGAATTAAACCATTCAATATCTATAATGAAAGCTAATTAAGATCTATGACTCCTTTGTTTAATAAAATTCGATGGATTCAAAGCACAAAAGGTATACAAACATGCTTTAACTAATGAATACATTGCTCTGATGTAGACATAAAATTTAATTTCTCCATCATTTTGTATAAGTGGGTCCTTGAAACAAAAGAAGTAGCCTTATTAGCTAAAAATGAAGAGAATGTGTCATTTTTCAGGAATTAAGACACTTAATATGTCTAACAAAATCTAATCAAGACCTCACACCATTTTTAGATGAAATTCAGTGGATTTAAGTGCCAAAGATGTATAAACAAGCTTGTTGGAATGAATATAATGGGTGCTGTTGTCATAAAAGTTAATTATGGGATCGTTTTGTGCAAATGAGTCATTGCAATGAAATGAGATTCATTATTAGTTAGAAATGACATGATAGTGTCATTATTCAAGAATTGAGACACTTAATATGTATAACAAAAGCTAATCAAGGCCTCTCACACCTTTTTTGACAAAAGTCAATGGATTTTGAAGTTCCTAACTTCACCCTAAGATCTACTAGTTTGTGATACTGAGAGGGGGGTGAATCAGTATTACACCCCTTAAAAAAACTCTGATAATTTAAGCCAAAATGAACTCTTTCCCAAATTCAACTAAGGTAGATCTATTGTTACCTACTGATCACAATAGTCCCCAAAGTTACCTTTCAGACACCTTGCCTATTAGATGAATCGATTGTTCTTGACTAGGTCTTCTTTTAGGTTATAGGTTTGATGACTTAAGCTGTGTTCACAACTCAATTCAAAACACAAAATGTAAAATCAAAGCAAGGACATGAGAGATTTATGTGGTTCCGTCAATGTGACATACTCCACGGTGGCAGGGATTCTTCCTCTACCGAGACAATCCACTATACTTAACAACACCAGTGTGGTATCCCTTATAATTACAATGAATGTCTTAATCTTCTACTCCTTTCACCATTACAAATACAAAGCAATCACAATACAAAAAGTGTCACTTACTGTGTCTACCCTTTTTCTAACTTGTGTTGCCTCTGTTTGATTTGAATAGGCTACTTCACTACCACTTGGAAGATCACCAAAACACTTTTTAACCTCTCTTGAAGAAATCTAAAAATTCGTTGAGTTCTCTCAAATGCTTCACCAAATTTCTTCTCTAGGTTGTCTCACCCAACTCCTGGTCTCACCGTCTCATGGTCTCACCCGTCTTCTGGTCTCACTGTCTCACCATCTCACCCATTTTCTGGTCTCACCGTCTCACCTAGTCTAGTCTCACCCATTTTCTGGTCTCACCGATTCTGGGTCTCACGGTGTGTTTTGATGTCACACGTTTCACCCTTTTCTGGTCTCACCAATTCTGGTCTTTCAGTGTGTTTTGGTGTCACCTGTTTCACCCCTTTTTGGTCTCACCAATTCTGGTCTTTCGGTGTGTTCTGGTGTCACCTGTTTTACCCTTTTCTGATCTCACCAATTTTGGTCTTTTGGTGTGTTCTGGTGTCACCCTTTTCTGGTCTCACGCCTCACCTGGTCTCACATCTCACCTGGTCTCACACCTTACCTGGTCACATATCTCACTTGGTCTCATGCCTTACCTGGTCTCATGGTGTTTCACCCTTTTCTTGTCTCCCGCGTTTCTGGTCTATTTTTCACCATCACACATTTTTGGTCTGCTCACACCATTGCACGTTTTTGGGTCTGGTCTCACGTCTCTGATTTCCTCTCTTATGGTGGTTCCACCAATTCTGGTCTGCTTTCATCGATTCTAATCTACTCTGTTTCACTATTTTTTGGGTGGTTTTCCCAAAAGAGATAAGTCTTGGTTTATATACTCCCTTTTATGAAAACCCTAGTAGGGCTTACTGTAGCTGCGGCAGATTTCCTTTCTTGCCTCTCCATGTGGCTTCATATTACTGCTCCATTCAAAATTCAGCATTACCCTCCTTCTTAATTTATTTTTCTTACCCTTTTCTTTCTACTGAAAATTCATCCCTTGAATGCTTGAATGAGCCACTTCTGCTTGCACACTTAAATCTAGTTGACAACAATTACAACCCATACAAGGCTATGGGAACAACAATCTCCCCCTTTGTAATTGTTGGCAACACTCATAACAAAAGCCATTATGTAGTAATCTAGAAGCAGATGGATTACACCTCCCCTTAAATATGCAGTCCCCCTTCCTTAACAGCTCCCCCTGTACTGTTGCTCTTTCCCCCTTTACCAACCAATTACAAATTTGAAAAACCCACAAAGTAAAGGTAGAGGATTCACCTGAACTTTAGGCTTGAGGAGGCATTTACACAGACAGACTCATTCTGTGCTTTTCAAACAGTTTTGTGGATAGAGGTTTAATTAGAATATTTGAGATTTGATCTTTAATGCTGACATACTCTAACTGAATCGTGCCCTCTTCCACTTGATCCTTGATAAAGTGGTACTGGATGTTAATATGCTTGCTCCTTGAATGTTGAACTGGATTCTTGTTGAGATCAATTGCACTTTGATTATCACAAAGTATACTCACTGGTAACTTCACTTTAACACCCAAATCTGCCAATTGTCTTTGCATCCATATCACCTGAGTACATGCTGCATAAGCAGCCATGTACTCAGCCTCAGCTGTGTTCAAAGCAACACTGTTTTACTTTCTACTTAACCATGCAACACACTTTGAACCCAAGTAGAAGTTGTAGCTACTGGTTGATTTTCTGTCATCTGTACTTCCTGCCCAGTCTGCATCAGTGTATGCTCGGAGTTTTACAAAATCTATGGCAGGATACCACAAACCCATTTCCAGTGTCCCTTTGAGGTATCTTAGGATTCTTTTCACTGCCAACACATGAGATTCCTTAGGATCAGCTTGGACTCTGCTGGCAATGCACACAGCTTGCATGAGATTAGGCCTTGATGCTGTAAGGTATAGAAGGCTCCCTATCATCTTCCTATATTCTGTGGGGCTTGTACTCCTTCCTTCCTGATCTTTTGTTAACTTGCAGCCCACTGTCATAGGAGTGCTGACAGGTCTGCTATCCTCCATGCCAAACTTTTTTAGCATCTCTTTGACATATTTTGTTTAAGAAATAAAAATACCTTCTTCACACTATTTTATCTATAATCCAAAAAAATAAGTCATTTCTCCAATCAATGACATCTTAAATTCCTCACTCATCTTCTGTGCAAATTCTTGGCATAGCTCAAAGTGATCCCCTCGAAAGATGATGTCATCTACATATATTATGGTTATCAGTTAGCCTTTCTCTGAGTTGAACACATATAGGTTATTATCAATTGTTCCTCTTCTAAAGTTCAACTTTCTTAAATACACATCCACCTTGCTATACCATGCTTTTGGGACTTGTTTAAGGCCATACAAGGCTTTTTTTAGCTTGCACATGTGTGTCTCATCCTCACTAATTTGTACTCCATTGGGTTGCTCAATATACACTTCTTCTTTGATGAGCCCATTCAGAAAGGCTGATTTCACATCCATCTGGTAAACTTTATACCTCTTATGTGCTGCCAAAGCTAAGAACATTCTGATAGTTTCCAACCTTGCTACTGTTGCAAAAGTTTCATCAACATTTACTCCTTCTATCTGAGTATAGTCTTTGCAAACTAGCCTAGCCTTGTTCCTCACCATCTTGCCATCTTCATTGTGTTTATTTCTAAACACCCATTTTGTTCCTATGACATTCTTGTTAGTGGGTCTTGGAACTAGTTCTCATGTTTCATTCTTCTTGATTTGATCCAGCTCCTCATTGATAGCTTTGACCCAAGCTTTGTATTGTGCAGCCTCTTCAACAGATTTAGGTTCAACTTGTGAGAGTAAAGCAGTAACTCCCATAATTCTTCCTCTTGTTGTAACTCCTACTGATGGGTCACCTATGATCTAATTTCCTTGATGAGCACTGGTCCACATTTTCTTTGTCTTTCTCTCTTGCACAGTCTTAGTTGCAAGAGAATCTCTTTCTTCATCTTCAGACTCACTTTTCTCTGAGTCTGAACTTACTTCTTTTCCCTTTTCTTCATATTGGTATGATTCTTCATTTATCTTGAAGTCATCTTTTTCATTGTCCTCAGCTTCTCCATTATGCATTGTTTTCTAGTTTTCACCTATTCTCACATCACTGGAAGTGACCACTTTTCCCAGTTTATGCAGAAAAACTCTGTAACTTTTTGTCTTTGCCGAGTATCCCACAAAGATGCCTTCATTTGACCTAGCGTGGAATTTTCCCAAGTTTTGCTCCTTGTTCTTCACAAAACATGGGCTACCAAAGATTCTAAGATACTTGGCTGTTGTCTTTTTCCCACTCTATAGCTCATATGGAGTCTTATCAATATTGGGCCTTAGTAAAACTCTGTTCAGTAGGTGCACAGCTATAAATGTTGCTTCTGTCCAAAATTTTGTGTGAAGCTTGGATTCCAGCAGTAGAGTTCTTACTATTTCAACCACAGCTTTATTTTACCTCTCTACCACCCCATTCTATTGAGGTGTTATTGCTACTACCATATGATGGTGAATTCCATGCTTCTTAAGGTAATCTTCAAAAGCTTCATTTGTAAATTCAGTGCCTTGATCTGACCTCAATACTTTGATCTTCTTTTCACTCTCATTTTCAGCCAATCTTCTGTATCTCTTGAAGCATTTCAAGAATTCTGACTTGTGTTTGAAGGTGCATGATGCAGTCCTTCTGGAATAATCATCAACAAACAAGATGAAGTACCTTTCACCATTCAACCCTTTTGTTCTCATCAGCCTACATAAATCAGTATGTACAATGTCAAGCACTGCTTCAGAATTGATCTCTTTGGTCTTATACTGCTTTCTGACATGTTTTCCTTTAGAGCATGCTGAGCAAACATACTCCCTCTCTCTCTTAAGGTCTGGAATGTCTCTGATTGCATGAGTAGTGGTCAACTTCCTCATGTTCTTCTATGTTAAGTGTCCCAGCCTCCTATGCCAGAGTTGATTTTCTTCTTCTTTTGTAAGTAAACAACTACTTGTCTTGTCCTCATCAATTACATATAAATTTCCAACTATTCTCTTCCCGGCTGCAACAATATTGTCTTCTTTACTCTTTACTTGGCAACTTGTTTTTGTGAATATCACTTTATGGTCTTTATTGCATAGTTGGCTAACAGTTGCTAGATTATATCTGAGTCCTTCAATGTGCAGAACATCTTTTAGCTTTCCTTTTCCAATATTTACTGACCTTTGACCATTGATGTTGAGTGAATCATCATTACCAAACTTGACTCTACCTTCTCTTGACTTGTTCAGTTTTGATAATTTACTCTCGTCTCCTGTCATGTGTGAAGTGCATCCACTATCAAGGATCCACTGCTTATCCTTGTAGTCAGCTTTTAGTGTAATTTCAGCTATATTAGCCTCCTCCCTTTTAGCTCTATATTCCTTCTTTTGAACTAGCTTAAAGATAGTTTTCTCCTTTTTCTCAGCTTTGACTGTACCTGTTGGTTTTACCGTGCCATTGAGTGCCTTCTCTTGCTTAGGGAGAAGTGTCATGCATCTCTTGGCATTATAGCCATCCTACCTGTACCTTTCACACTATTCCAAGTCTGCCAATATAGCAAACTTGTTCTTTGAAACCACTAGTTTGGGCTTCCACCAACAAACCTTGTCAGTGTGCCCTTGCTTTTTACAGTATATGCAAGAACTTACAACAGGTGTTTTCCTCTGAATTTTGTATTGTCTCCCCTTGTATGCAACATCAGATCTTCTCAAGTTGGAGACATATGCTGGCATTCTCCACCAGCATTTACTTACATTATGACCCCAAACTTCACGATAAAGACAGTAACCTTGAAACTGCCTCTTCTTGGGTCTAATCACAGCTTGTTTTCTTTTGTTCACTACTTGCTGTGTAGGCAAGGTTTCTAACTTCTTTGCTTGTGTGGCTTTCATTTCAGTCACCTTCTTCTCCTTCTTCTGTTCAGCCATAGCCCTTTGCTGGCTGACTTTCTTTTCTTCATTTTTGTTTGCAACCCTAGGTTGCTTCTTCAAATCTTCTTTATTTTTAGCCTTTACTGTTCTTGGCTGATCAGTCTTTCTTTCTGAAACTTAACCTTTTCTTTCAACTTCTATGGCAAAGTCTCATTATCTTTAGGTAATGCAGCCTCAGATTGCTGCACTTTCTCTTCATTCTTCTTTTCTCTTGTAGAGCTTGTTTCTCCTACCACTTCAAGTTTCTGCAAGTTCTCTTCACTCCTTTTGACTTGTTGCTGAAGTCTCAACAACTCTATCTCCATTTCTTCAATTGTTGAAGTCCTTGAGCCAAGCTCCAAAGTAAGGTCTTCACATATTTTGATCTGTTCTTCAAATTTTCTCTTCAAATCAATATGTTCAGCCCTTATTTCATCCTTTCGACTTTCTACTTCCTCAATCTTTTGCTTCAACTTGTTTTATATGGGCCTCCAACCATCTTATGGTTCTGCCCCTTCTGATTATCTCCTTTGAAGCTACTTCTAACTTAGCTTCAAGATCTGGTTCTTCTTCATCAATCTCCTCTACCTCTTCAGAGGTTAAACTACCACATTAAGCTAATGCAATAAAGGCATGCTCATCTGATGAGTTTACATCTTCCTCCTCATCGGCTTCTTTTGTCTGGCTCACATAACTCTTGAATGAGCCTCTCTTCTTCTTCTATGGGTTAGTAGTCTTCTTACTAGACTTCTTTGACTTAGATGATGGTCTTCTCCATTTTGAATTCTGCTCATCATCACTATCCTCATCTTCATCATCAAGTTTCACTTTGCACTGAGAAGCAAAGTGTCCAATCTGCCCACAACGATAACATCTCAAGGACAACTGTCCTTTTCCCTTCTTAGACCCCTTTTTGAATTTCCTTGTGAAGTAAGCCAACACTTTACCTTCACTTTCTTCCTCATCATCATCATCATCTTCACTGGATGATTCTTCCTCTTCTCTTATCTTCAAGTGTCTCATAGCTTTGAAAGCTGCCTTCTTTGATAGCTTTGATGTTGAGGAGCTTTCAGTTGACTTTATTCTCATCTCATATGCAATGAGATTACACTGGAGATCATGTAATGATATAGAATTGAGATCTCTACTCTCCTCTATGGCTGCCACCTTTGAGGCAAACCTCTCAGGCAGAATTTTTAGAATTTTCTTCATAATAGATGAGTCCTTCTTGTTCTTCCTATGGCTTCTAAGGTCGTTTACAGCATCAATAACCCTAGTGAAGAACTCTTGGACTGTCTCATTCTTCTATATTCTGAGGGATTCATATCTCTCCTTGAAGACTTAAAGCTTGGCCTCCTTTATTCTGCCATCACCTTCATAGACCTTCTGCAATCTGTCTCATATCTCCTTAGCAGATTTGCAGTTCATAACTTTAGCATATTCAGCATCTGTCAATGCTGAAATGATGACATTTGAGGCCTTCCCACTGATCTCAAACTGTCTTAAATCCTCTGGGGTTGGATTTTTACCTTCTTTTGGAGGCTCAAAACCCTCATGTACAGATTTCACCATGTTCATGCCCATGGTTGCAAATACCACCTGCATTCTCACTCTCCACATATGATAGCTGGTTCCATTAAAGATTGGAACCTTCTTACTGTAAGTAGTGCTGGTGTTGGTACTGGCATCCATTTCTCAATATGCTGAACAAGTTAAAACTTTTGAAACCCTTCAAACTAGTACACCAAGCTGTTAAGTTTCAAACTGGTGAACCTGGCTCTGATACCAATTGAAGTTCCCAACTTCACCCTAGGATCTACTAGTCTGTGATATTGAGAGGGGTTGAATCAATATTATACCCCTTAAAAAACTCTGATAATTTAATCCAAAATGAACTTTTTCCCAGATTCAACTGAGGTAGATCTATTGTTACCTACTAATCACAATAGTCCCCAAAGTTACCTTTTAGACACCTTTCCTATTAGACAAATCGGTTGTTCTTGACTAGGTCTTCTTTTAGGTTATGGGTTTGATGATTCTTTAGCTGTGTTCACAACTCAATTCAAAACATAGAATGTAAATTCAAAGCAAGGACATGAGAGATTTACGTGGTTCCATCAATGTGACGTACTCCACAGTGGTAGGGATTCTTCCTCTACCAAGACAATCCACTATACTTGAGAACACTAGTGTGGTATCCCCTATGATTACAATGGATGTCTTAATCTTCTACTCCTTTCACTATTACAAATACAAAGCAATCACAATACAAAGAGTGTCACTTACTATGTCTACCCTTCTTTTAGCTTGTGTTGCCTCTGTTTGATTTGAATAGGCTGCTTCACTACCACTTGGAAGATCACCAAAACACTCTTTAACCTCTCTTGAAGAAATCTGAAAATTCATTGAGTTCTCTCAAATGCTTCACCGAATTTCTTCTTTAGGTTGTCTCACCCAACTCTTGGTCTCACCGTCTCACGGTCTCACCTATCTTCTGGTCTCACCATCTCATGGTCTCACCTGGTCTGGTCTCACCCATTTTCTGGTCTCACCGATTCTAGGTCTCACAGTGTGTTCTGATGTCACACATTTCACCCTTTTCTAGTCTCACCAATTCTGGTCTTCCGATGTGTTCTGGTGTCACCCGTTTCACCATTTTCTGGTCTCACCAATTCTGGTCTTTCGGTGTGTTCTGGTGTCACCCGTTTCACCCTTTTCTGATCTTACCAATTTTGGTCTTTCGGTGTGTTCTGGTGTCACCCGTTTCACCCTTTTTTGGTCTCACGCCTCACCTGGTCTCATGGTGCTTCACCCTTTTCTCGTCTCCCATGTTTTTGATCTATTTTTCACCGTCGCACATTTTTGGTCTGCTCTCACCGTTGCATGTTTCTGGTCTGCTCACACCATCGCACGTTTCTAGGTCTGGTCTCACATCTCTAATTTCCTCTCTTACGGTGGTTCCACCAATTCTGGTCTGCTCTCACCGATTCTGATCTGCTCTGTTTCACTATTTTTCGGGTGGGTTTTTCCAAAAGAGATAAGTCTTGGTTTATATACTCCCTTCTATGAAAACCCTAGTAGGGCTTGCTGTAGCTACGGCAGATTTCCTTTCTTGCCCCTCCATGTGGCTTCATATTACTATTTCATTCAAAATTCAGCATTATCCTCCTTAATTTATTTTTCTTACCCTTTTCTTTTTACTAAAAACTCATCCCTTGAATGCTTGAATGAGCCACTTCTACTTGCACACTTAAATCTAGGTTGACAACAATTACAACCCATATAAGGCTATGGGAACAACAGATTTAAAGTACCAAAGATGTATAAATAAGCTTGTTGGAATGAATATAATGGGTGTTGTTGACACAAAAGTTAACTATGAGATCCTTTTGCTAGAATGAGTCCTTGTAACAAAAAGAGATGCCTTATTATCAAAAAATGAAGATGTAATCTCATTGCTAGAGAATTAAACCATTTAATACCTATAAGGAAAGCTAATCAAGATTAATGACACATTTGCTTGATAGAATTCAATGGATTTAAGTATTAATGACATACAAATGTGTTTATTCCATAGAATAGAATGTTTTTTGTAGACGCAAAAGTTAATTTTGCCATAATTTTGGTTAAATAAGTTCATGTAATGAAAGAAGGAGGCATGTTAGCTAGAAATAAAGGGATGATCTCTTTATTTAGGATTTGATACATTCAATAGGTATAAGAAAAGCTAATTGAGATCAATCAAAACTTTGTTTGATGGAATTCAATGGATTTAGAGTTCCAAGTTGTGCAAATGAGCTTGTTGCAATGAATATAATGTTTACTATTGGCAGAAATGTTAATTTTGAGATTGTTTTGTGTAAATGAGTTGTTGCAACGAAAAGAGAATCCTTATTATCAAAAAATGAAGAGGCGATCTCATTGTTTGATAATTAATCCATTCAATACTTGTAAGGAAAGAAAATCAAGATCAATGACTCATTTACTTGATGGAATTCAATGGGTTCAAAGTGCTAAGGGTGTGCAAACATGCTTGTTCTAATCAATATAATTTTTTATGTTGACACAAAAGTTAATTTCACCATCATTTTATGTAAATGAGTTCTTGCAATAAAGGAGGCAGCCTTGTTAGTTAGAAATGAAGAGAAGGTCTCATTATTGAAGAATTGAAACATTAAATGGCTATAAGAAAGGTAATTAAGATCAAACTAACCTATGTTTCAAGGAATTCAATGGGTTAGAGTTCCAAAGTTGTACAAATGTGCTTCGTACAAAGAATATAGTGTTCACTAATGATACAAAAGTTAATTATCAAATCACTTTGTGTAAATGAGTCCTTGTAATGAAAGAGAAATCTTTATCAAGACTTGAAAGGATGGTCTTATTATTTAGGAATTAAACCATTTAATTCCTTTAAAGAAAGCTAATCAAGATTAATGACTTGTTTGCTTGGCAAATGAATTTAGATCATCAAAGACGTATATATGTGTTTGTTCCAATAAATAGAATTTTTTTTTTTGTAGACACAAGAGTGAATTTCACTATCATTTTGGGTAAATAAGTCCCTACAATGAAGGAAGTAGCCTTGTTAGCTGGAAATGAAGAGAATGTCTCATTATCTAGGATTTCAAACTTTCAATAGGTATAAGAAAAGCTAATCGAAAACAATTAAAGCTTTGTTTTATGGAATTCAATGGATTTAGAGTACCAAAGATATGCAAACAACCCTTTTGCGAAGAATATAATGTTTCTTGTTGTCACAAAAGTTAATTATAAGATCATTTTATGTAAATAAGTACTTGCAACAAAAAAAGGAGCTTTATTATCAAAAAATGGAGGGGTAGTCTTATTGTTTGAGAATTAAACCATTCAATATTTGTGAAGAAAGTTAGTCAAGATCAATGACTCATTTACTTGATAAAATTCAATAGATTCAGAGCACCAAAGGTGTGCAAAGGTGTTGATTCCTATGAATAAAATGTTTTATGTAAACAAAATTGTTAATTTCACCATCATTTTGTGCAAATGAGTCCTTATAATAGTGGAAGGAGCCTTATTGGCTAGAAATGAAAAAACTATCTCATCATTTTGGAATTGAAACACTTAATACGCATAAGAAAAGGTAATTTAGACCAATTAGACTTTCTTTTTATGGAATTCAATGGATTTAGAGTACAAAAGTTGTACAAACGAGATTGTTGCAAAAAATATATTATGTATTATTAACACAAAAGTTCGTTATAGATCATTTTGTGTGAATGAGTTCTTGCAACAAAAGAGAAGTTTTGTTATCAAAAAATGAAGAGATGGTATCATTGTTCAGGAATTAAACCATTAAATACCTACAATGAAAGCTAATCTACAACAATGACTTATTTGCTTCATGGAATTTAATGTACTTAGAGTACCAAAGACATACATGTATGCTTGTTCTAGTGAATGAAATGTTTTATGGAGAAGCAAAAGTTAATTTCACCATCATTTTGGGTAAATGAGTCTTTGCAACAAAAGAAGGAGCCTTGTTAGCTAGAATTAAGGAGCAGGTCTCATTATTCAGGATTTGAAAATTTCAAAAGGTATATGAAAAGCTAATTGAGATCAATCAAAGAAGGTTAATGGATTAAGAGTATCAATGATGTACAAACTTGCTTATTGCAAAGAATATAATATTACTACTGACACAAAAGTTAATTATAAGATCAGTCTTTGCTCTATAAATTAGAAATTTATCCTTTTACTCTGTGAATCACTATTTTTAGGCTATAACCTTCTTTTAGAAATACTCTAAGATCCAAAATCTTAGTGTCTTCTTTTGTTGAGAATAATAAGCCTTTGCTTTTCTTTAAGGCCTTATAATAACCACATTCTCCCTAACTTGAAATCAGAAGAGTGATCTTTTAGAATGTCTAATTCTATATCTTTTTGATTTGAATCATTGTCAAATAAGAAAATAGTCAATAATGACCTTTTATGGCCTTCATCAATAAAGAGTTCTTAATTTTGTGTAAATGAGCCCTTACAATGAAGGAAGGAGCCTTGTTAGCTAGAAATGAAGAGAAAGTCTCATAAGTTAGGAATTGCAACATTAAATAGCTATAAGAAAAGCTAATAAACACCAAACTAATCACTACTTCAAGGAATTCAATAGGTTTATAGTACCAAAGTTGTACAAAGGAGCTTGTTGAAAACAATATAATGTTTACTATTGACACAAAAAGTTAATTTCTTGAACATTTTGTGTGAATGAATCTTTGCAACAAAAGAGAAGTCTTATTATCAAAAAAAGAAGAGATAGTCTCATTGTTTAGGAATTAAACCATTTAATACTTATAAAGAAAGCTAATCAAGAATAATGACTCATTTGCTTTATGTAATTTAATGGATTTAGAATATCAAAGAGGTACATGTGTGCTTGTTCCAATGAATAGAATCTTTTGTGTAGACACAAAAGTGAATTTCACCATCACTTTGAGTAAATGAGTCTTTATAATAAAGGAAGAAGCCTTGATAGCTAGAAATGAGAAGAAGATCTCATTATTCAAGATTTCAAACCTTCAATATGTATATGAAAAGCTAGTTGACATCAATCAAAGCTTTTTTTGATGGAATTTAATAGATTTAGGGAACCAAAGATGTGCAAACAAGCTTGTTGCAAAGAATTTAATGTTTCCTCTCAACACAAAAGTTAATTATGAGATCATTTTGTGTGGATGAGTACTTGCAATGAAATGAGAAGCCTTGTTATGAAAATATGAAGAGGAAATCTCATTGTTTGACAATTAAACCATTTAATATTTGTAAGGAAAGTTAACTAAGATCAATGACTCATTTACCTAATTGAATTCAATAGGTTTAGAGTACTAAGGGTATGCAAACGTGCCCATTCCAATGAATAATAATGTTTTGTCCTGTTACAAAAGTTTATTTCACCATCCTTTCATGTAAATGAGTCCTTACAAGAAAGGAAGGAGCTTTGTTGGCTAGAGATGAAGAGGCAATCACACTATTTAGGAATTGAAACACTTAATACATATAAGGAAAGGTAACTTAGACCAATAAGACCTATTTTTGATGGAATTAAATGGATCTAGAGTATGAAATTTGTACAAATGAGCTTGTTGAAAAAAGTATGATGTTTAGTGTCAACATAAAAGCTAATTACAAGATCATTTTGTGCAAATGACTCTTTGAAATGAAAGAGAAGCCTTGTTATCAAAAAATAAAGAGACAGCTCATTATTTGAGAATTAAACCATTCAGTACATATTAGGAAAGCTAATCAAAATCAATGACTTATTTGCTTGTTGGAATTTAATGGATTTAGAGTACCAAAAGTTTAAAGACATGCTAACTCCAATGAATTGAATGTTTTATGTAGACATAAAAGTTAATTTCACCATCATTTTATGTAAATGAGTCCTTTAACAAAGGAAGGAGCCTTGTTAATTAGAAATTCAAAAATGACCTCGTTATTGTTGAAATTATTGAAAATGTATAAGAAAAAATAAATAAGACCACTAAACCCCCCTTTTTTTTATAAAATTCATGGATTTAAAGTACCAATCATGTAGAAATGAGCTTCTTGCAATGAATACAATGTTTGATGTTGACACAAAAGTTAATCACAAGATCATTTTATGTAATTTCTTACAACAAAAAAAAGGTGAATCCTTGTTAACAAAAAATGATGAGGTAGTCTCATTGTTCAAGAACTAAGCCATTCAATTCTTGCAAGGAAAGCAAATCAAAATCAATGTCTCTTGTTATCAAAAACTAAGAGACAATCTCATTGTTTAGGAATTAAACATTTAATGCCTAAAAAGAAATCTAATCAATATTAAAGACTCATTTTGCTTGATGGAATTCGATGGAATTGTAATATCAATGATGTACATATGTGCATGTTCTAATGAATAGAATGTTTTGTGCAAAAAAAAAAAAAAACAGAAAAAAGAAAAAACTTAATTTCACCATTATTTTGGGCAAATAAGTCTTTTGTAATGAAGGATGAAGCCTTGTTAGCTGTAAATCAAAGATGTACATACATGTTTGTTCCAATGAATAAAATGTTTTGTGCAGACAAAAAGTGAATTTCACCATCATTTTGGGTAATGACTCTTTGCAACGAAGGAAAGAGCCTCGTTAGCTAGAAATGTAAAGAATGTCTCATTATTTAGGATTTAAAACCTTCAATATGTATAAAAGAAGCCAATAAAGATCAAAACAAGCTTTTTTTTTTAATAGAATTCAATGGGTTTAGAGAATCAAAGATATGTAAAAGAGCTTATTGCAAAAAGAAAAGAAAAAGGAAAAAAATGCCTTAATTATTCAATTTAGAGAAAAAGGAGTCTTTGATATTCTAAATCCATTGATGGAATTCAATGGATTTAAAATATCAAAAATGTACATACGTACTTGTTCCAATGAATAGAATGTTTTTTGCAGACAAAAAGTAAATTTCACCATCATTTTGGGTAAATAAATCTTTGCAACAAAGGAAGGAGCCTTGTTAAGTAGAAATGAAAAGAAGTCTCATTATTTAAGATTTCAAATCTTCAATATGTATAGGAAAAGCTAATCCAAATTAATTAAAGTTTTGATTGATGGAATTCAATAGATTTAGAGAACCAAAGATGTGTAAATGTGTTTGTTGCAAAAATAAAAGGAAAAGGAAAAATGCCTTAATTTATTCAAAAGGTTTATAAACTTCAAAGAAAATCTTTTCTTGATCTTTCAGCCCTTAGTAAGTGTCTAGCTATTGAAAATGCTGATCAAGAATATTTGAAAGAAAAGGGTAAAAGTGTTAGTAACATTCACCCTCCACCTTTAAATCTCTCTATTAAAATAAATGATAATGAGATTATTACTTCACCTTATAAGGTTGAAGCAACCACAAGTGTTGTTATATAGTAAATTAATTATAGTAACTTTATCTTCAATTTGTTGGATCCCCACTTATGTGTATTGAGCAAATGATTAAGGAAATAGCTCAAAATAGGAATATTATTCCCAAACCTCTAGTTAAACCAAAGGTAGAAAAAAAAGGTTTTATTTAAACTTCTTTCATTGAAAAAAATAAATTACAAAAAGGCAAACAAAACTTCTGCCAAAGTAGAATTGGTAAGTGAAATCTTTAAAAGACTTAAAGGTATGAAATTAAAGGAAAAAGAAGCCATAGTGCAAGAAAAAGGGGAATAGATTAAATTTGAAAGTGAGATAGAAGATTATATAGATCAATTACAAAATATATTCTTATTAGAATAGCAACATCTAAAGGATAAACCTTTTCCTTCTTATACAAAGGAACCTTTTGATATTAATAAGGCTCATACAAAAATATATTATTTAAGACCAACAATTTGATATTGTGTTAAAAGAACAAGTTAATTATAGCTATGTTTAATATAATGGCAGTAGTATAGTGGAATGGAATCTAGAAGGTCAAATAAAACATTAAATTCTCTTACTATTACATTATGTGATGATGTTTGCAATTGTTGCTAAAACAAAGGGTAATTTTGAACTTAAAATTTCAAAAATAATTACAAGCAGATTTACTAAACAACTTAAAGGTTGGTAGGATTTTTATTTGTCTAAGGAGGAAAAACAACAAATATTTTTTATAGTTAAGACTAAATCTAAAGAATTTCCTTTTGATTATGTTAGTAAACTTATTTATACTATTACCAATCATTTTATTGATATTGCCACTTTACTAGTTCATAAGACTTATGGGGCATTTTAAGTGGTCAAAAGATTTATTCTTCTTTAGAGTCTTTACTTATGAAGTTAGGTAGAATAGTTTTTGGAAAGAAAAATTTCTTTTAGAGTTACCTACCTTATTTGCACAAAGAGTTAAGACTCGATTAAAATCTAATAAGGCTAGAACTATTGATTATAATCAATATGCTTATGGAGGTTTAGCTACTAAAGTAGTAGCTAAAGGAGTTAAACTTTGTAATGAAATGAAATTGCATAGGCAATTGCTGAATGAAAAAGCTCAAGGTAAGAAAGCTTTTGTGAGCAGATGGGTTATTCACCCATTAGATATCCTACAAAATAAAAGAGTAGGAGTTATCACTCCAATATTAAGAAAAAACATTTTTGTACAAAAAAAGGCCCCCATAAGGTCTGAGAAGCAAAAAATAAAAGAAAAAGGAAAAAATGTCTTAGTTTAAAAAGATTATTATTTGCTATAAGTGTGGAAAATAAGACACTTTACTTATAAGTGTAAAACAAAGCAAAAGCTTTAAGAATTAGCTATAAATGAAATTCCTAAAAGATCATTAATTCTTATTTTCTTATTAGAAAAATTAAAAGTACTTAAATAAGGTATTTCTTCCTCAACTTTTTATTTTGATGAAGTTGTAACGGTCAATGTAACCATTACAAAGCATTGTGTAAACAAAATGACTTATTAGTCTTAACAAAAGAAGATAGTATGATTTTGGGTCTTATTGATAAAATTCTAGATCCTCAAGAAAAGCATAAGCAATTACAAAAATATTTACATCTAATTAAAATTTGGAATAAAGAATCTACTATTAAGGTTGTGCAACTTAAGAAAATTATGTTTAAATACTATTATACAATGTATAAAAGGCAATCCTCCTAAGTTATTTATGGAAGAACCATCTATTAAAGAGATTAAAGATGAAATTCATACCTTGAAGAGAGAAAAATAAAAAGAATTAAAAGAAAGAATTTTAATTTTGGAAACAATTTCTTCTCTCGTTATTACAACTAAAGTATAGGAAATAAAAGAAGTAATAGAATCAATGATATGCTTAAAAATTCCTACTACCTTTTAGAATAAGAA